>CM035161.1:94234544-94804544 GCA_020205615.1 Panax quinquefolius
TACATCACTATTGTTAAAGCTGTAATACATTTCTTAAATTAGTTTGTTGTTAGCTCCGAATAGCGAAAGGAATGGGAGGATGGCTTGCAAATATTTAGCCAAATAAGCCTTAATAATTCTTGTATTAATTATTATATTTTATGAATGGGAATACGATGCATGAGAATTTATAGGAGTACATTACAGAGATAAGGAAATGGAAAAACCTTAATGTTGATGTACACAAAAGAATTTTATCCTAATCTAAACACCCTATGCTAACGGCTAAGAACAACATTGAGCTTGAACTTGTTGTGCAGAAAACTGGATGATGACGATGGCTTAGTTAAGACATCAACAATATTATCTTTCTTAGAAATAAATGCAACAGTGAGATCCTTGCGAGTGATCATGTCTCGAACAAAATAAAAATCGATCTCAGTGTGTTTCGTGCGAACATGAAATTAAAAGACCGAATTGAAAGCAAAGATAGATCGCCCCCATATTGTTGCACCACAAAGTGGGCGATGTGGAACAGGATAATGGATTTCAAGGAGTGCGTGTAGCCACTGTAGTTCGGCGGCAGTATCAACAAGAGCTTTCGTGAGGACTTATTCGCGAGGACCATGATATTATGTTGTTGCCTAATTAGAAGACAACATAACTACCATTGGAGTGTCGATCATTTGGATTGTCTGCTCAATCAACATCCAAAAAGGTAGATAAGGAGTGTGTTGGGGAAGAACTGAAGAGCTCACACGACTGCTCAATTAGCATTCGAAAAGGCAAATAAAGAGTGTGTTGGGGAACAACTGGAGAGCTCACGCGTCGTGTGCGCATATACAAAGCAATAACACATGTTTGTAACCCAACTTAACCCAAAAGCTTAAGCCAATATGTCTTGGGTTCATTCATGTACATTAATTATTCATTCTTCTATTATCTATCCGGTTTGAGATTCTAACTCACTTGTAATATCCTAATAATCGCTCCCTTACAAATGAGTCCATCACATCAAGAGCTCCCTCTTACTTGAACATTTTCTTCAATCACCGCACACTAATTCTTGGCTAACTATTCTTGGTCCTTTTCTCCTTCGAGGGTCCATTTTCATTAAGAATTGAATATCTTTTCTTCAGTCACCACGAATCACCAATTCTCGGATATAAACTTTTCGCAACCAATTCCTGGCTAAACCCATCAAGAATTTAATATCACCATAGAGAGACCTTTGAGGAAGCACCAACCCTTTATCGAGAATTCAACATTATCTCGTGTCTTTTGGAGAGGTTGATCCGAGATTAATTTTCAAACTACCATCGCGTATCTTTTAAAGAGAGTAACTAGCTCGGGTTCAATTTTTCATAGCTCTGATACCAGTTGTTGGGAATTAAGTCAACGTAAATTAAACAAGAAAATAAAAGGAGAACAACATATATATACACTCCTATGTTTTTTGGGAATATCCGGTCAATCTTCCTTTTAATGTGTGATATCTCCATCTACATTAACACTAATCTCACCCTTAAACTTTAACCATTAATCTTTTGTGCATTAGCCCATCACTTTCTTCTAGTTGACGTGTTGGACTCTTCATTATCTCTTGTTTGATTCACCAAGAGCCTCTACCAAGCCCATAAAGTCTACCTATCTGACGAGCTTATCAATAAATATCTCTCGTTTGATCAACCAAGAGCCTCATCGAGAAGAGTCCACAAATTGCTCAAAGAGTACATAATCCACCAAGCATCCATAACCCGTTGAACCACCACTTGCTCTAATACCAGTTGCTGGGAATATACGACCCATATACATTAATTTGAAACCATATTTTGTCCTAAAATGTTAATCTCTTAGGTTTATGGTTCATTAGAGCATTATATGTTCTCAATCTTTCTTCTTATCTTCCGACGTTGGACTTTATTATCACGTTGTACCTCAATAGAGTGATTGGAGGCATAGTGAATGAGTAGGCAATGGGATGGAGTACCTTTTAAATAGCGACCGATGCGCTTTTCAACTGCCTAATGAAGATTTATTGGCATATATACTTTGTCCAGGGCGTATGCAACTTCAAGTCGTGTAATACTTAAATATTGCAAGGCACCTACAATCTGGCGATACTTTATGGGATCAATAATTAAAGGAATAACCGCTAATAAAATTTTCAAATATTGTTGTTGAGATAACAATAAGCCATCGCATAGTTGTCTTGGTGTCACTTAAGCATCCTGACACTGAGAAAGGCAAGGCAACTCCTTAGATGACGAGCTGCCAAGACTCACACGCTTTTGTAGCTGACCCAAGTTTAATGATTAAGTTATTTTTTACCTATGACTCATCATAACCCATGGACTTGCTATATGGTGTAATTTATCACTTATTGGGCTTGTAATGTGTGATGGGTGAGGACTTGGTTGATTCTTTAAGTTCTTTATTGAGATCAATGAAAAAGTGTGGTAATATAAGAAGCTTTTGTATTCAAATATATAGTTCGTGAAATAATTAATTTATATTTAGTTCCATTTCCCCACTATATATTGAGGGAGGGGGAGGGGGAGGGGGAGGGGGGGGAGGATAGACTCCACGACACTCTTGCGTGAGATGGTCGCCCGAATCGTTTCTAGCAAAATCATAAGGTGTAACGCTCACGACACCTTAACCCTTCGTCTATATGGAGCCGAGAACCTTGGTACAATTGTTTGCGCAAGGAAGTCTGTGTTGAATGACCACCAACGACACCTAAACCCCGTACTTATAAGAAGTAAGAACTTCGGTACAATGGACGATTGACGCGGTAGATGACGCCACACACAACTATGAATTGTTGTGTGGTAAGTCAAAATTGAATCTCAAAGAAAAACTAAGGATAACTTAGAAATTCCTCAAAAAACCAAAAGAAGAGTATCTCCAAGTAATTTAATTGAATGAGAATAATGTATGTCATTTACATCAACCTTGCCTTTTATTTATAATAGAGCAAGAAAACCCTAAATCCTAAAAGGAATCAACTACTAATTAGCAACTAATTTTGAATAAAAATCTAGCTAAAAAGCATTCTAATTACATTAGAATTGGAAAAGATCTCAAAAATCCTTAAAACATGAAAGAAAATTTAATAAAATCGCATAAAACCGCGTCCTTGAACAGCGTGCATGATGCGATAGAATCGGTCTTGTACTGAGGGATGGTGCGGCAGCGCCTGAACTCTAGAAAGGGGTATCCTGCGTCTGCAGCACAACACGGCAGCGCCAACTTCCAGATTTCCTCCTTTATTTTCTTTTGCCTCTTGGCATGTTCACTTGAATCACATCCATGAACTTGGAATTCAACTCAAATGCCTTTGAACTAGAGTCCATGTCATTCCAAACTTCTTGAATAAATCTGTTAAGACCTTCCTTGAATCGTTTAGCTCGAGCTCTCATCACGGGACCAATAGGAACTTGCACCGGATCCGCACCCTGATTCCCATCCATTCCTGAGCCAGACATGTCCTCAGCTTTCCTCTCCTCTTGAAAAGAATCTGCCCTCAAATCATCACCTAAATCAAACAGACTTAAATCAGTAACGTTAAATGTGGCACTAACATTATACTCACCAGGTTAATCCAATTTATAAGCATCGTCGTTGATCCGTTCAAGGACTTGAAAAGGACCATCTCTTCTCGGCAGCAATTTAGAACACCTTTGAGCCGTAAATTTTTCCTTTCGCATATGAAGCCAAACCCAATCTCCCGGCTCAAAGATCGCTTGACGACATCCCTTATTAGCTTGTTTCACATATTGTTTCGTTCTCCTTTCAATGTTGAGCCTCGCTCTCTCATATATATGCTTAACAAAATCAACCTTTTTTCAATCTATGTTAGTATATTCAGACACAGGTAATGGTGATAAATCTAACGGTGTCAAAGGATTAAAACCATATATAATTTCAAATGGAGAAAAGTTAGAAGCAAAATGTATAAAACAATTATAAGCAAACTCAACATGAGGTAAACATTCCTCCCAATGCTTGATATTCTTTTTAATGATAGCCCTTAACAAAGCAGACAATGTTCTATTTACTACCTCGGTTTGACAATCAGTTTGTGGATGACAAGTAGTTGAAAATAACAGTTTAGTACCTAACTTACACCACAATATCTTCCAAAAGTAACTCAAGAACTTAATATCCCTATCAGACACAATTATTTTAGGCATACCATGCAATGACGCAATTTCTCTAAAGAATAAATCAGCTACATGGGACGCATCATCAGTTTTATGACATGGAATAAAATGAGCCATCTTAGAAAATCTATCCATGACCACAAAAATCTAATCATGACCACACTTAGACCTAGGTAAACTCAACACAAAATCTATAGAAAGATCAATCCAAGATTCATTAGGCATAGGTAATGGTGTATACAATCCATAGCGTTGAACGCGAGATTTAGATTGATGACAAGTAACGCACCTATCACATATTCTTTCTACATCACGTTTCATATATGGCCAACAAAAATGTTCTTTTAAAACCGCCAATGTTTTGTCCACACCAAAATGACCCATTAAACCACCCAATGTGATTCTCTAACTAATAACTCACGCAAAGAACAAGCAGGTATGCATAACTTATTTTCACAAAATAAAAATCCCTCAATTTTAAAGTACATACCTACAACGTTCTTTTCACTAGACTTAAACTCTTCACAGAAATGATGGTCATCAAACATACAATTTTTTAAATCGTTCAAAACCAAGTAATTTCGTATCAAGTGTAGATAACAAAACATACCTTCGCGAAAGAGCATTTGCAACGACATTCTCTTTACCTTGCTTATATCGAATGACATATGGAAAGGTCTCGATGAACTCCATCCATCGTGCATGTCTCTTGTTCAATTTGTACTGACCTTTAAGGTACTTCAAAGTCTCGTGATCAGTATGAATCACGAACTCCTTAAGACATAGGTAGTGCTGCCATGTTTCCAACGCACAAACCAACACGTACAATTCCTTATCGTAAGTAGGATAATTTAAAGTTGTCCCACTTAACTTCTCGCTGAAGTACGCCATTAGTTTCCCTTGTATCAAAACAGCTTCAATTCCTAAACCTGAAGCATCACATTCAATTTCAAAGGTTTTAGAAAAATTAGGTAAAACAAGTAAAAGGAGCATTAGTCAATTTATCCTTAATCAACTGAAATGCTTTCTCTTGCTCATCTCCCCACTTAAAACCTACACTCTTCTTGATTACTTCCGTAAGCAGTGTCGTGATGTCGCTGAAGTTCCTCACGAAACGTCGGTAAAAACTCGCGAGTTCATGAAAGCTACGAACTTGACTTGAATTCGTAAGACTCGGCCAATCCGAATTGCACGCATCTTCTCCTCATTCATTTGTACTCCCTGTGAACTCACAACAAAACCTAGGAACCCAATTTTATCCGTACAAAACGTGCATTTTTCCATGTTAGCAAACAACTTTTCCTTTCAAAGCACATCAGATTTTAAATGTAATGTTTGTTCACCCAAGTTTTTGCTATAAACCAGAATATTATCAAAATAAACCAAGACAAATTTACCAATGAATGGACACAAAACATGATTCATTAATCGCATGAAAGTACTAGGTGCATTAGTTAAACCAAAAGGTAACAATAACCACACATATAACCCATTTTAGTTTTGAATGCAGTTTTCCATTCATCACCCTCTTTCATTCGAATTTGATGATATCCACTCTTTAAATCAATTTTTGAAAACACATATGATCCATGCAATTCATCTAACATATCATCTAAGCGAGGAATAGGATGTCGATACTTTACTATAATATTATTTACCGCTCGACAATCAATGTACGTACGCCATTTCCCATCCTTCTTAGGCACTAAAATCACCGGAATTGCACATGAACTCATGCTTTCTCTCACGAACCCTTTCTCCATTAGTTCACCAATTTGCTTTTGCAACTCCTTCGTCTCCTCGGGATTGCTCCGATAAGTGGGTCGGTTAAGAATGGTAGCACCGATACGAAGTCAATTTGATGTTTTATTCCTTGAATAGGCGGTAAACCTTGTGGAAGCTCTTTGGGAAACACATCAATATAATCCTGCAAAAGAGATGAAACAATAATAGGCAACGAAGAGTTAAGTTTGTTAGTATTTAAAAATGCCTCCTTATACGGAAGTATAATCATCGACTGATTAGAAACTAAAGCCCTCCTCACATCACTCTTTTTTGCATAAATATTTGTTTTTCTCTCTTCTTTCTTTTTCTCTTATTTTTTCCTTACTATTTTTATTTTCTTCACTCTCTTTTATACATGATCTTTTTGCAAATGTAATTGATCTTCATGCACTTGTTTCGGTGACATACGACAGGACAAAGAGTGACTTTTCGCTGGTTATAAACAAAGTAATACTCATTTGTAAAACCATCATGCTTCACACGCCTATCAAATTGCCATGGCCTCCCAAGTAACAAATGGCCTGCCTGCATTGGAATCACATCGCACAATATTTCATCAACATATCTCCTAATGGTAAACGGAACCAATACTTGCTTTGTCACCTTTACATCTCCACTGTCGTTGAGCCATTGCAAACGGTAAGACTGATTATGTTTGGTTGTTGACATCCCTAGCTTCTCCACCATGGTAGTACTCGCCACATTGGTGTAACTCCCACCATCAATTACTACACAACAAATCTTCTCATGAACAAGGCACCTCGTGTGGAATAGATTTTCCCGTTGCTCCAAGCTTTCTTTCTTCTGTTCTTCACCCGCTAAGAGCTCTCCTTGTAACCAACACTTCACTATTGATGGCGATTTCCCTCTCATCTATCTCCTCCAAAGGTGTCATAGAATCAGCATCGCTAACATCATCCTCGGTCTCCACCTCACCATTGTCAAGTAATAGCATAGTATGTTGATTCAGACACTGGCTCGATATATGACCCCTGCCTTGGCATTTAAAGCATCGAATGTCACAATTACGACTAAAAGAAGAAGGTTCAGTTTTACCTTGCACTCCTCGATTAATTGTTTCTTGTTTCGGCTCTACTTTCGGCTTGCTTACAACTGGCTTCTCCTCCTACTTCACAACATTGGGCCTCCAAGATGAACCCGTAGTGGAACTTGATCGCTGGCCACCTCTCCTGTTCAGTTGTTTTTCAATTTTGATAGCCATGTGTACCATATCCTCTAATTTCACATAATGTTGTCGCTCCACCAAATCTACAATATCCCAATTTAACCCTGCTGAAAATCGAGCCATTGTTGCCTCACGATCATCGACTATATTAGCCTTTGTCATCAACATCTCCATCTCCTTGAAGTAGTCCTCTACGTTCCTACTCCCTTGATTCAAACTCTCCAAATTCCGGAATAAGTCTCGGTGGTAGTGGCTAGGCAGGAACCGCTTTTTCATCATAGTTTTCATCTCCTCTCAAGTTTCAATCGGAGCCCACATCTCTTCCGGTTGGACATTAGCTGACCCCACCATGTGACGGCATAGTCAGAAAATTCTGTGGCTGCAAGCTTGACTTTCTTAAGTTGCGAGTAGCGTGGCAGTCAAACACCCACTCTATCTTCTTTTCCCACTCCAAGTATGCCTCAGGATTACTCCTCCCTTGGAAAGTTGAAATTTTCATTTTGATGTTATCCAATTTCTTGTCTTCTCTATTACGACCTCATCTATTCCTTGCTCCATGTCTCCGATGAATGAAGTCGGATTTACGGTCCTCCTCTTTGATAAACCTACCCTCGTAGTAAGCTTCTTCCTCTGTTCTAGCTCCTCTTTGATGCGTTCTTCCCTGTTGACGTGCCCCATGAGGATGTTGAAACTGGTTTCCTTGGAACGCACTCATTTGATCAAAAGGCTCGTTTGCTTGCTCTATCGCCATATCCAACTTCCTAGTAAATTCTTTCATCATGGCTCCCATTACAAATTTTGTATCGAACTTTGATGGGTTCCCCTCCACAGTACCTTTATCCTTTGAGCTAGGCATATTTCGCTGCAAAACAATGGTTAGTAGAAAACAATTTCCTCAACTTGGATTCCTTTTGTGGGTGAGGAGCCACACCCGACACTTTTTACCCTTCTTCTTTAAAACACAGAGAAACATGTTTGGGCAATTTGTCTCTTTCCACCTGATATTCTCTTCAATTATTTTTCTTTTTCACTTTTGGACAAAAAATTACCTAATTTTCTTCTGGTTTCTCTTCTTAATTTTCACTCCTTAAACAGACAAACAACATGAGGGCACACTTTCTCTTCTCTCCACTTGCTCTATCCAAACTGAGAATAAGTTTCCAATTGTAAGATTTTTCTTCTCGATTTTGAACAAAGCATGTATTTTGACTCAGAAGTTTCCTTAATTTCTTGTGTTATTATTCTGATTTTAGTTGCAATTAAATCTTGTAGCACATTACTACTACAGAAATGTGGCTTTTCCTTTATTTTTAGCTCTATGACAAGCTGTTGAACCCCGGGTAAAGCTCCCAAAAGCTTAATTATTTCACTTCTCACTTTTTCCTATTTCCTTTTTTGTTATTCTTTTGCGCTCCCTTGTGCTTGTGTGATTTAGGAGTAGGACTTTTGTTTGAAGTGGAAGTCAAAGATGATCATGATTATTGCTTATTTGGATACTATAGCTTACTATTATCATTCTTATTGTGCATAAATTATCATTAACTATTTTTTAATATGCGTCATTTTTGGCTGAATCATTTTTCAGAGTGTGGTATTTTAATAGGGTTGTAAATTATATAAATAAAATGTTTGCCAAAATTCAGTGATGCCTCGGGCATATAATTTGAAGTACAGAAGGAACTGTTTTTATAAAGTTTTCATCAATTATGATTATGAGGTCACTCTTCTGAACTAATATACAATGGTTTCTTATAACATGCTAACTATAAATAGTTTTCATTGTTTGTTTGTGTCCATTCTATGAACAAACAGATGACAATAAGTGCGAGGGGATTGATTCATCCGAAGAAGATCAAGACAATAGTGGTGGAGAAACAGAACTTCCAGAGATTGATCCGCGCGCTGAAGATAGGGAACTTAAGAACCATCTATTGAGGAAGTACAGTGGTTACTTAAGCAGTCTTAAGCAAGAACTATCCAAGAAAAAGAAGAAAGGAAAACTACCCAAAGATGCCCGTCAAAAGTTGCTAAGTTGGTGGGAGTTGCACTACAAATGGCCATATCCTTCCGTACGTATATAAATATGGTTTAAATACACTTTAAACCTTCAAGTTTTTTGCACCGTAGAACTTCAATTATAGTGTTTCAATTTTAAGACATTGAACCTGAATGTCCCTAACAAGACTTGATTAATGTGTAGGCAAGAGATTAATGTGTGATAAAGGAAAAAAAAAAGAGAGAAAAAATTGGAGCCAAAATAAACGATATATAACCTTTAAAAGACTTGATTGCCCTTTCATTCCGAATCACGCAACTTATTCTGGTAAGAAATGCCAAATCCAGTTGCCAGAAAGTCGGGACATTAATGTTCAATGTTTAAAACTTGATTATTAGGGTTTAAGTTCTAAAAATACAAAAACTTGAAGATTCAAAGTGTATTTAAGCCTATAAATACTACAAATTAAAAGTTTCTCTTAACTGAATGTTAGATCATTTCTCCTTCTATTGACATAAAAGGTACTTGTACAGGAAACAGAGAAGGTGGCGTTGGCTGAATCAACAGGTCTAGATCAGAAACAGATAAATAATTGGTTCATCAACCAAAGAAAAAGACACTGGAAACCTTCTGAAGATATGCAATTTATGGTAATGGATGGCCTTCATCCACAAAATGCAGCATTCTATGTGGAAGGGCACTATATGGGTGAAGGTCCTTATCGATTGGGGCCCTGAATAATGGACCCGAAGTTACCATCATGCTTGTTTGATATTAAGAGTTGGGTATTGTTTTCGATATCCCAATCTTTCGTATAAACCTGTTTAGTGTGTTTGTATCTTTATTAGTATGTTTCCTTTTGCTGCTGGTCTGTTGGAATACTTGGTTACAATGCCTACTTGGGTGTATTAGAATTTAAGGTATATAAACCATTATACCAAGAGAGAGGTTTTGAGAGTATGCAGCATGTGTATTTATCTTTAAAACCTTGGGAATTTATAAGGTATTTATTGATTGTTGAATTGTATATTATGAGAAGGCTAAATATGTAGTTTGTATGGTGTTGGTAATATATGGTTTTGACCAGACTGAGTGAAAATATTTGGAATGATGTGTTTCTGATTGCCTGATTCATCACTAATGTGAAGGTTGATGAAAAATAAGACTACAATGCAAAACTCTCTTATGTGTTTGTTTTTGTGTGATGTTTTCTTCCTCGAGTGTTCGACTAATGGTGTTGTGATATCTGTTTGGATTGCATAAATCTGCATTGGCTTTCTAACATATGTTTTGTGCAATACAGTTTTTTTCAGTTTCTTGGTTATCTGTCTTTCGCTTCTATATAATTATACTTGTTTAAATTGTAAGCATTTGTTCAATACAATAACAATACAGTGAAAATACTACTACTTTCGTTCCAGATAACTAGGCGATAATATAGGCATTAATGTTTTAATTTTTGCAATGTTATAGCTAATCTTTCAATTTTGTCAGAAAGTGTCGTTGCAAAAAAAATAATAATTAAATTTTTATTTTTATTTTTTGAATTATTTTTTGGTCAAAATTTGTCAGAAGGGACACTTTTGCATGAAATTGAATTAGTTATGACATTGCAAAAATTAAAACATTAGCACCTATATTGCAAATCAAGGTTAACATGAGAGGAAAATTTTGTAATTTGCCCAACTTTAAGGTGTTTTTTCTTTTGTTCCATATATATACATAAATGGTAAACATAATTTTAATTCTGTTTAGTAGTGGTGTTTAATAACTGATATGTATAGTATGTCAAAATGCAACATTTTATTATTCTTCTCTTAGATCATTTTATATAATAAACTTAGAGGAGGATAATCATATAATAATTAATTCAAATAAAATCACTAATATTGTATAATTAATAAAATATTTCAAGTCAAATAAAATATAATAATAATTATTACAATTTTACAAAATTACTATAGTGACAGTGTTGGGTGGGTGGGTGGGTGGTTGGGTGGGTGAAGTAAAGTGAACATAAAAAAATAAAATTAGGGTAATGAGGATAAATGAGTAATAATGAGTCTTTTTCTACAAAGAGTTAGTTCAATATTTTTTAAGAGGCAAAAAAAGGTTGTCCAAATTTTTATCAAAACAACTTAATTTTTGTGCCAAAAAAAAAAAGACAAGATCAAAAAGAGACTATCAAACAGTCCGGTAGACACCCCTTTGATGGTCTCTATTCTTTGGAGTAGCGCCTCTAGATTTGAATGTTAATAATTAAGGTCCTTAATTATATGGATGAGAATGGAATATGGATTGAAAAATAGTTAACTGGTTAATTAACTATATTTATTTTAAAAAATATGGGTCCAAATTTTAACCAACCTGAATAAATAAAAATGGTTAACCAACCCATTTGGTTCCGGTTAATATAGTTTGACCCAACAGTTAACTAACTATATTGCCAGGTCTAGCTGAGGATATAAACCATAAAGAAAAGCTTTTTGGGATCGATGTCAGACAAAGGAAAAAATATGTAAATGCCGAGGTGACTTATTTGGCTAACTCTTCTAGGCAGACATAAAAATTAGACATGAGTGTATTTAAATTTCATTTATTTAAATTTTGACCCGTTAAGTTTTTGATTTGGCTAATTGAACTCAAAATAAAAAAAAAATGAGAAACCCGATTCAAACCCTAATCTCATCTATCACTTCTCTGTCCTTCTTGCCAACTTCTTCTCACCACTTCACCGCCACCCACTCCGCAACCGTCTCCATTTTCTCGTCTGAAAGCCTAACACCAAAGCCACCATCATCCGCCTCCAAAGATACAGTCACATTCCACCTCTATTCGCTCAGGCGTACGCCTCCTCGCCGTCGGATCCCACTCCGGCCTAGTTCAAGTCTTCGATGTCGTTGTTAAGTATTGGGAAGTGACTTCGGAGACTCCGATTCATAATCTCGTCTGGCATAAAAATTACGTTCGTAGCCGTAATTTTTCATCTTCTAGTGATATTCTAAATATTAAGGCCATGTTCGGGAGTTACTTATAAGTTGATTAAATAGCTTTTTACTGTTTGAGTGTTTGAGAATGACTTGTTTTTGACTTATAAGTCATAAGTAATAATTTGAAGCTTAAAATAAAATGACTTATAAATCACTCTTAATAAGTTATTTTGACAAAATATAATGACTATTTTGCACCTCCTCTATCTTAACAAATTACATCTTGTACCCTCCAACCTAAAAAGCCTCATCTCTTCCGAAGTAAACATTTCTTAACAACAGCTGCTCATCTGCTCTGCTCTGCTCTGCCTCTCTCTGCGCTCGATAAGTCAATTTCTTGGTTTCTCCCTCCTTCGATCCGCGACTGTTACTCCTGCTACTCTTTCTACTCCTTCAATTACTGCTACTCCTTCGATTGTTGTTAGGTACCAAATCCTAGACCAAATATTTGATATGTATATATATATATATATATATATATATAAATGTATATATATATATATGTGTGTGTATTATGTTATATTTGAATCTTTGGCATGTGGTTTTTCTTCTTCTTTATCTCTTTAATTTTGATTGTAGTTTCAGAGGATGTGGGTTTCGATTCAATTTCGTTTGTTGTTAATTATGTGGTTCAAATGTTTGATTGATTGAATAAATTGTTGTATACTGGGTTGTGCTTAATTAGGAATATGTGAGCAGCTTAATTATTAGTAATTTTCAGCAACTCTGATTGAAACAAAATTCGATGTAACTGAAATATATTATGTGTGTGCTATATGTGATTTTTTTTGAAAACTATTTCTAAAAATCAGATCAAGGATGTCAATCTAAAAAGTAAATGTTAGTTCTTTATCTGAGTTTTTGTTTGTTAATGGTTGTTAATGTTATACTATGTATGTTGGTAGTGTGAGTATCATGTCTCATGTTATATTATTGTTTATGAATTAGATGGAAAGTGAAGGAATAAGGGGATCGAAAAAACTGCAAACAAGGGGTAAGGGGGCAAGGGGTAGGGGGAGGGGTTACATTGAAGAAGGCTCAAGCCAAGGATCTGCAAAATGGGATGAATTGGCCCATCAAATGTTTACTAAGTGATGAGGTAAGAAAAGGCAATAGAGATGCATTCATTTTAACAAAGTAGGGTGGAATTATATATTAACCGATTTCAATACGGAGACAAACAGAAATTATAGTTTAAAACAAATAAAGAATCATTGGACTCAAATGAGAGGAGATTGGTTGTTGTGGCAACAATTAATGTACAAGTACACAGGATTGGGTTGGCTGCCAAGCAGAATGTTGCCGTGTCTGATGAATGGTGGCAAAACAAAATTAAGGTATTCTAAATAAACTTTACACAATTATTATATAGTAAGTTAGACTTTATTAATTATTTTAAGTTAGTCTCTTAAAATTCTTTTTTCTTACACTATATGCAGATGAACAAAGACTTTGCCAAATTTCATAAGAAAAATTGCTCAATGTACAACGTGAGTATCATGAGTTATTTGCAAGTGTGGTTGCTACATGTGAGGGTGCATATGCACCATGTCAAGGGTTCGCCCCTCCATTAGTGTCTACGCAGAGATCAGGAGTTGGTTATGATGATTACTTTGATGTTGATATCGAAGGAGATGCATATGGTGGTGGTATTGGTGGCGAGGGTAGTGGGGATAATGATGATCTAGCAATAGGAGATAACAGTGGTGAGGGTAGTGGTGTTCTTGAGGTGTTTTCTGGGCCATCAACTTGCCAATCAAAGAGGCCATCAAACGAGAATCTTAGTAACATGAAAAAAAAAGGTAACAACTTGAGAGCATATACCCAATCAAATTGATTCAATGATAGATATAATGTCAAACAGAAGTGCAACCACAATGCCATATCCTGTACAAGAGTCATTTGTTGTTTACCAATAATATATTTAAATAATAAGTTGTTTACCAATAAGTTATGTAAATAAGTTGTTTACCAATAAGTTACTTAAATAATAAGTTGGTTATCAATAATAAGTTGTTTAAATAATAAGCTGGTTACCAATAAACTGTTTAAATAATAAGTTGTTTAACAATAAGCTGTTTAAATAATAAGTTGTTTACCAATAATAAGTTGTTCACCAATAAGTTATTTAAATAATAAGTTGTTTACCAATAATAAGCTATTTACTAATAAGCTGATTACCAATAATAATTATAATGTTTCTTTTTATAATGTCTTTTTTAGTAATCTTTACATTTTATTTGAACTTATAAGTTATTATCAGCCGAATACTTTTATAACTTGTTTTAACTTATTTTCTGACTTATAAGTCATTATCAGCCGAACGCTTTTACTTATAAGTCACAACTTAATACAACTTATAAGTCAACTTATAACTTAACTTATAAGTCATTTTAAAATAAGTCATTCCCGAACAGGCCTCAAGTGTCCCAAAAATATTGTCATCTTCGACCTTCAGTCGGGTCAACCCGACCCGCGCACATATTAAAGGGATCAAAAGCCATCTTCTAATAAATGTTTCGATTTTCTAATACAAATTCGAACAGGAACAAAAATAAATTTCTTGACCCATCTTCTTGACCCTTTAGTTTTGATTTATTTTAATTTTTATTTTTGTAGCAACCATGGGTATGTAAATTTATTGATTAGAACTTTCATTTCTTTTGCAACACCAATAATTTTCTTCAGGTTAGTTTGCAGTCCTTTTCTTCAGACATTTCACATTATGAGCTTGTGTGTAGATTGTAGTAGGCTAGTATTTCACTACCCCGTGATTTGCAGTCTGGAAATGTTTGTTTGCGGTGTTTGATGAGATCTGGTTTTTTTCCCTTCAAATTTGGAGTGTTGGTATCAAATCTGATTTAGTTTTGATGAAGATAAGGATGAGAAGAGTCATTTGTGTTGTTTGATGAGATCTGTGTTTTTTTCCTTCTAATTTGGAGTGTTGGTTTCAAATCTGATTTAGTTTTGATGAAGATAAGGATGAGAAGAGTCATTTGTGGTGTTTGATGAGATCTGTGTTTTTTTCCTTCTAATTTGGAGTGTTGGTTTCAAATCTGATTTAGTTTTGATGAGGATAAGGATGAGAAGAGTCCTTTGTGGTGTTGGGCGTTGTGATTCATTGAGTTCTTTTTGTTGGTATGTAAATGTTCCTGTTGGCTTACATGGTTGCCAAATTATTTGTCACATCAATAAATATTTTAAAAATTCAGTGAGCCAATTTCAATTTTTTGTAGTTTAGTGGGGTAATACTTAAACTCGGACAATATGAGTATTACACCTTTTTGCCACCCAAAATATGAATCAAACATGCAACAATCTCCCACATATATCAATGAAGAAAATAAAGGAAAAAAAATGCATGTATAGAAAGAGAGGATGATTTGATCAAAGATAAAAGAATGAACCAATATTATAATGGAATGAAGCGTAACCTACGCAGGGACTTAATTTTTTTTTTTTTGAAATACTTACGAACCTCCTCCTCTTATGCAGCTTGGAGAACTTGTTTTAAATCTAAAAAACATGCTTTACTTCTAAGCCATTAGAAGAAGTATTATGGATCTCTTTATCCAATGCGAACTGCTAGTATTGGAGGGAGGAGATGCAATCTAGTTATTGTGGATGACTTTTAATTCAAGATTTTCTTGGACTCTCTCTCTTATTCGCAAAAATGATACTACTAACATGAAAGAAAGAATTTTCAAATAAGACTGATGAAGAACCAATTACACTTTAGAGTGACTTACCCAGAGGCAAAACAAGGTGAGGCACCACAGGAAGAAGAATGAGACATAGACAACATAGCAAAATCCAGTAAAACAGCCAAGAATATTAAGGGATCATCCAATTTTTTTGCGTTGGGTTTTTAGCCAAATAAAATTCTAATCAAACATTGGTAATGGGTTATGCTTAAAATTTCTGTTTGGATTCAAGTAAAATTTTAGTACACAAATTAAATACAATATATATATATATATATATATATATATAACAAATGAAACAGACCAGGCCTTTATTCCTTTATTTGAATGTTGCATCAAAAGTAGCAAATCAACCATTTTGCGCAACACTATATACATAACCCACAGAATGAAAGAAAAACAAACACAATGTGCAAGATTTACACGACCATATCATATAAAACATGAATAACAACAACATTCCGAAACTACAAATCTATAGATAACAACAACGGTGACTCACCCTTATCAACAACAAATGTCTTTAGAATCTTCTTGCTGGAGGGGAAAATAAGAAGCTCCACTTCATAAGTCCCCTGGAAGCCTCTAAACCCGAATTGTCCTTGCTCGTCGATATGTCCATGAGCACACGATAGCCACTCTTGCTTAAGAGCAAGATATCGTTTACCAGCTTCATTGATTTCGCCTTCTGCATTTACCAAATGTGAATTGTCTCTACTCATAAAAAGCTCCCAAAATCCCCACAACATGACTCCATCAACGGCTGGATGACCATAAGCCTCACGAAGTATAACTTCCAAATCATCAGCTCTAATGTGCTCATTTATGGAAGATACGTTGAGTTCTGTGAACCAGATTGGAAGGCCAAGAATACCTAATGTGTCGAGAGCAGAACAAACGATGGGCCCCACTGGACTATTTATATGTCCTTGAATTCCAATTCCTCCCACAGGAGCTCCTTGCTCTTGCAAATCAAGAATTTGCTGAATGTACTTTTGGGGGGATGATCTAGTGTCACATCCATCCTCAACGTGATAATCATTCACAAAAAGGGTAGCAGATGGATCTAACTGGTTGGCATTCTTGAACATGTTTGCTCGGATATCTTTTCCTAAATGATCTTGATAGAATGATCCATGTAGCATCTCATTGTTCACATCGTAATGCTTAAACTTTCCCTTGTAGCGGGTGAGAAGGCCTGTTAGGCGATTTTGAACTGCTGTCATCAAGTCATTCTTATTTAGAGCCCGAATCCATGGCTGAACTGTGCCCTCTACTTCCCAGAAGATACAGTGACCGCGGGTGTCAATGTTATGGCTGTTGCACAAGTTCAAAAGATCATCAGCGTCCGTGTAGTTAAATCTTCCTTGCTGTGATTCTGTCCAATACCACTTCAACTCATTCCCAAACACGGCCCAATTGAAATGCTTTACTAAGAAATCAACAAAATCTTCGTTGTCTATGTTTGTTCTGCTAATGCATGAACCAAAGGGAAAACTGTTCTGCGTTTGCTTGACTTTCACAAATGTGCTAGGCAGACTGCTTGAATCTGATCCGGAGAATTTCAAGATTACATCACGTTTACGTATCTGCAAATCAGGGATATAATAATATATTTAAGGGTATATAATGGTATTAGTGTCTAAGTCATATCCAGTATACACTGCAGAGAATGAACAAATGAGGAATTAAATCCTACCTTTTAGAGAAAAACAAGTTCCCAAGACAAAATTCATTTTTCGTTGTCCAAGATAAATAAATTGATACAAAAAATGCAGAGTTTTGTCAATTGACTTCATTATAGAATCCAAACACCCTTGAGAAGTACTAAACCAAATGGAGAGTCTCAATATACAGGACAGAGGGAAATGAATTTTAGTGTTATGAACTTGTAATGACTTAAAACCAATAATTCCTATTGATGTGTGTACTCTAGACTACTATACTTTTAGCCAAGTTAATTCCATTGTAAATATTCAAACAAATACTCATAAGGCAACCTAATAAGTAATAGTTTCTTTTGAAGACTGCAATGTTATCTAGAATGCGGTTCGTTCGGTTTGTCAAATTGATACGGATGCGGGATATTCTACATAGGCTAAAACACATTACGCTAGGGTAGTTTTATATGACTGTTTATAGTTATGAATCCTTTTAGAATCTAAATGCAATAAAACGATGTTTGTAGAGTGGTTTCAGTTTCAACTAATCTATAGTTGATAGTCAAAGGCCGTGTAATTAGATTTTAGTTGAATTAACAATTTGATTGTTCTATAAATAGTTTAGTGTAAATGTGATGTTTGAGTATCTAATACTATGTTAGAATATGGACATTTGTGCAACTATAGGTAAAATAATAAGGAAATATTTTGGTACTCTCAGTACAAAGTACTGGTACGTAATAGGACCATGTTTAGATATGCAAGTACCAATATGCTGTTAGTTAGGTTATAAAGAGTATCCGGTAACTCTGTCAAAAAGTCTTTCATTACTAATATTAGCAAGATATGATATAATTTATATCTATTTGCTACCTTATCAGTTTGCCTCCTCAAGTGTCTGAACCTCGCATTCCGATCAACAGGGAAAATCTGCACTCCAGCAACCATCAAGTCAACACCAGCAGCAGGACCTTGAATATAAACCATCACCTTGGCCGGTTGTTTCTCAATTCTAAAAGATCCACCAATTTCATGCCATCGACCATCATTAAGCTCAGCTTGGCCCCCGTTGACCCATTGGCTGTCGACACCAAGTGCAACATTTACATTCTGAGGACTAGTTGCACCAGAACCTATTTGAACCCATGCAAATACTTGATATGTTAGATTTAGTTTAATTTTATCAGTGATCATTTGGGCAGGACCCATCCAGGTTTGGGTACGATTCGTCACAAGAATGTAGCGACCACTTAAAGGCTCGTGAGGTCCTAGAGTATCGCGTGCCATTGGAGGAAGTATATGTGGTGAACCTGTTCCAATGCTCAAAATGCAATTACCAAGGGGAAACCATCCGTTTGTGCCATCATTTAGGTTGCTGTTTGACAATATATTTACTCCAAAAGATACATTCTGAAATATAAGAAAACAAATATCGCAATGTTTAAAAGATTAAACTTTGTGAAGTCAGCGTTGAATCTTGCAATACTAATCTATAGACTAAAATGCATACCCAGGGTTTACCACTTTATGGAGATATGGTACTTGATTTTATAATATAGAAAATTGCTACATCGTCGTACAATTAGTTGTACACAAGTTTTGGGTCAGTTTTGCACTGATAATTTTACCTTAAAAGGTGCAATTTTGAAGTAATAACTGTACTTTGAGGGAGGGATATGCTAATTAGTCAAATTCAAGGATGGAAAATCATACGGGAACAAACAAAAGTGAGAGCTTTAATTTTAGTTAAATTGTATGATCAACTTGCATCAATAACTGGTGCAGGCGCTGGAGGGATTTTTTCTGCATGCTTTACGACTAAACCATTGAGGAGAATATCAGTGCCTGCAGGTGGACCTTCTAAATAAATAACTACCCTTGATGGGGAACCATTTAGAAGAAATTTCCCCTGCAATTTTACCCAATCTTTGTCTGTTGCCTGCGTGCTGCAGGATGAAAAAAACACAGTAACAGTTTTCTTTTTCAGTAAACTTTAAAGGATATGAAAATATGAAGGGATATTTCCCTTCATATTATTAAGGTGCTACTGCAACTGATCAATAAAGTTATATGTTATATCCAAAGATTAAAAAAACATAACAAAAAATCATAAATAGCTCGAAATTTCCCCGTAAACCTCTTAGTACATGGTTTTCAAGTTATTCAAATTTTAGACACTCAAAATAGATCTTGTTTTTGCAGGCTTGCAAGAACTACAGATTGTGAACATTACTGCATCATGGCTAAGCTATAGGGAGTTGGGGACTATTATGAGTTGTTTTATTGTGGATATGAAGTTATGAATAACCAATACAAAAAAAACATTTAAAGTGATGCAGATTTGTAGCATTATTGATAACAAAACTTATGATTGTAAGTTGTAGCATACTGAGGGGTAGATATAAGAATTCGAAAATAACTTCTTTTGCTAGTTTAACATTGAATAGATAAAGATAATTTTGTCATTCAAAATAGTAATCTAAAGAAAAACTGAAATAACTTTCATGCAGAAGAAATATTTGCTAATATATATGAATTGTTACTTAATGCATCTAATCATATGAAGGTTTGATATTTCCGAATCTGACATATAATTTGTAAGAACTGAAAGGAAAGATTATTATCGGTTAACATTGTTCAAAAATACTACATGCATAATGCTGATTATTGCATTTACACTAAATAAGACAGAAGGAACTAACTTGGCAATGCCTATGTACTGTTCACGGTTATCTGGTGTTTGAATCCACAAGGTAGCCCGTACATCCGCATTGCTGACATTGTTACCAAATATCCGAACCACAGCAGAAACCTCATAAGCAAGCTTTCGCTGAACTCTTCCGGTTATCTCCTGCTGAATGCCATTCCAATTCTGTGTGCGTTCTGTTGTAGTTACAAAATACTTGCCAGATGCTGGAAGAATTTTTCCGTTTCCCATGGAGTCCTTTAAGATAATCTTGCAGCCTCTTCCAGACCAATTATTAATGTCATCATCAAATGTAGGGTTCAATATGATGTTCTCGTCTCCAGCAGAGACGCAGCCAGTGCTTCCAACCTGTGAAATTAGAATTGAAGTTACACGTCGGAAAGAAAAGGAAAGAGAGAGGTTGAGAAGATTACTATTTCACCGATAGGATCCGATTAGGATCTTGATTCCAAGCAGTTCAAAATAAACATTCATTTAGACAGTTTATAGTAGATAGTTGCATTTCAAATGCCCTTTGTTATACGAGTAGCATACAAATGCAACTCTCCACTCTACACATGCAACTTGTTTCTATAGGACTGTCCAATTTAAACTGTCTGGAATACAAATCGGATCACTAACTACTAAACCTTGCGTACATGACTACACTTGGCTCATGCATTTCATTTGATCAAACACGTAGTCCCTTCACCCTTTTGATTTATCAAATTCCTTGTATTCATGTATACGAGGAAAGTAAATTACATACCAAACTTAAATTGTCACTTCGACTAGGACAGGATATTAGTACTGATTCTATGAGCAGGTCCACTCCAGGAGAGGGTCCTTCCAAATAAAATACAACCCGATCAGGCATACTTGACAATGAAAATGTTCCTTCCAACTTCTCACACTTTTGTTTACAAACAGAAGTTCTGCATTTAGTGACAGTTATTAGAACAAGCGTATTCTCAAATAGAAGATTAAGATGCAAAATCTATCCCGAGTTTTTATCACTTTGTAGAGGTATGGTACATTAGTTTACAATATAGCCAACAGATCGTGGTACAATTAATAGTGCAAATATGTACACTCAAGGTTTGCACTAATAAATGTGCCTCAAGCAAAGGGTTTGCGAATTAGTCAAACTAAAGGATGAAAACATACACAAACACGGCGGGGGGGGGTACATTTGTTAAAATGGAGATAGAAAAAGGCCTATAACAAAGAGGGAAATAATTTTTTATGTCAACAAATTTATAATAAAATTGGATTGCGACTTACGTGAAACTCTGAACAATAAGATAAAATAGAATAAATTAAGATTATTTAGAAAGAAAGAAAAAATTAAGGTGGGACCATTCTTAATTCCCACTGTGAATCCACGTAATATTTTTTTATCGTCATATGCAGCAAAACTCTAACAAAGATAAGGAAAACCTTATTACCTTGCAATAAACAAATAGCTGGTTGCTGCATCTCGGTATTCCAATTTAAGTGTAGCCAAGACATCAGCAAAGCCCTGATGAGCCCCTGATACTCCAACACTAGCAGAAACCGTATGAGTGGAACCTGGGGAAACTCTACTTGTGATATCTTGTTCCAAGCCTTGCCAACATTCCTTGCGATTTGTAATTACAGCATAACGACTGCCTGATTTTGGCGATATGCCTTGAGGGTAATCAGAATTGACTGAAGCCACAAAGGCTTCGCAGCAATTCGGATGCCATGAATCCAATCCTCCAGAAAAGTCATGGTTTAGTATGATATTAGTGGCGAGATTGTTCGTTGAATTGTTAGTACCATCGTCTGATTTCTGTTCAATGAAACCAAAGTTCAAGAACATAAACTGCTACGAGTTCAAGTTGAAAGAGAGATACTAACTGCATAATAGCAAATTTGTAAATGGACAAACATGATGCTCCATGGTGAGAGCCTTAGATATATAATACCAAGAACCATCTTGGCATCATACACATCATTTTAAATTTATTTTTAATATTTATTCTTATAATCCTTATTGTTCTCCTATACATATAATTTGTGATATACGCTCAAGAAGTTTACTAGTTAGTATATATTAAAATATACAACCATAAAAATCATACAAAACGCATGTCGAACGCACTTAAAAATCTTATTACCTAATAATAATTTATTTTAAACGTAACATTTCGGACTAAAACTCAAATACAGCATTTGCGGAACTTAATTTAGATATTTATATGCACTCGTCGCAAACACTGCAAATGCAAGTAACCTAACAAATCCATGTGTCTATTAATTGTCAAATTAATAAATAAATGTATGCCACTTTTGTCCAAATTTTTGAGGTTCAAATTCTCCTCCATTGTTTCACGCGCGAACAGTTAAAATGGAATATGTAAAGAGAAGCATAATGGAACCCCCAAAAAAAATTGGAAAAAAAATGAGAGTAAAAAAGTGCCTCACTAACAATTATGAGTGAAAAATTATGAGTGAATTGACTGGCTCACCCAAAAAATTATAAAACAAAAATATAAAGAAACCTATTACTGTCCTTCATAGTTCATAGGCATGTTTTTACATTTCCTGGGTCCCACAAACCAAAAATTGTTAAATTTTTTGAATTCTGATATTGTAATTAACCTTTACAATTTGAAACCCCTAAACAGTTAATCAAATTCACGGAGTTTGTCCAGTTTAATTATTTAATTAAACACTCCTCAAGTAACCTGCTTGTCATAATAAGAATTTACAGAGGCAAAGAAATGGGTAAATTTAAAACAATTTAAAATACCTGACCCGATAACCATTAACAGCAACCAATGATATGAAAAAAAAGGGACAATTACATTTTCTAATACATTTTTAAAAATAATTACATCAATAGTGCACTCATAAAATATTTACAAACTAGTGCATATATAATTTTTTATTTACAAAATTAGTGTATTCTTATTCCTTTAATTTAATTGAGTGTTTTAATAAGTTGTAATTTAGCACTTTCTCTCTCCTCCATTCTATTCGGCTCAGCCGTACTCCTTTTCATAACCATCCCTCATCTTTATAACTCCACCCCCATCAACTTTGTCATCTGCAGTCCGGTTATCATCCCCATCCCTCATCTTTATAACTCTACCCTCATCTTGCCAAAGATCATCTTTGTCGACTCCATGATCTACCCTCGTGCCGCCAACCCGCTTTTTGTCATCTGCGATCAGGTTATCGTCCCTCGCTTATCGCCACCATCGGCTTTTGTCACCGAATTCCTTAGCTCGAGCTTTCGGCCTCCTTAGGACTTTCATCGCTCTCTTTGTTGCTCAATTACTTCAAGTAGGCCAAGGAGGTCATGCCCGAGCAGAGGAAATGATGATGAAGTAAGATGTGCTGGGTCTTGGGCTACAACATTGATTACCTTGATTAAAAGGCAGGCTTTGTTTGATAATTTTTTAAAGTGTGGAGTTGGTAGCCAAATATTATATACAAGGTAGTAACAAATCAATGTTATTAGGTTACCAATTTATTTTGAATGTGATGTAGTTTGGTAGCCAAACCATCAAGTAGTTGGTTGTCAAATTTTTTATACCAAAATAACCAAACCTTTATAACAAGGTAACCAATCTACCTCCACACCTGCAGTATGAATTGGTTACCTTGGTTTGAAAGTTTGGCAACCAAGCGAATTGAAGGTTTGGCTACCAATCGCATCACATTCAAAATAAATTGGTAACTTAATAAAAGCTGAATTTAATTCTTTTTGGTATGAAGGGTTGGCTACCCATCTTGAAGGTTTGGCTAGCCTCACCCAAATCTACCCAATCAAATTCCTTAACCAACAACCCCACCATTTCTCTTTCCTCAAATCCTTCCCCACCACCCCATTCTTTCTCTCCTCCACCACCTCCACCACTCCTTCCACCTCCCAACCCACCACCACCTTTGACCTCCCTGCAAACCCACTTCGTAGCCCAAAACTTCCAAAGAAGCAACGAAGAAACCCGCCGCCTCCTAATTGCACTTTCATGGCTACACCGCCATCAAGCTTGCACTCACGACTTCTTCTCCGAGGTCTATTCTTGATTATGCTTCTTCTCGATTGCTCCTTTGTTCTGATTACAATGATCTATGAAGTTTCCTTTTTTGTTCTTCGTCGATTCGAAAATTGGCGGCGTGATTTTTGAATTTTTTGGTTATTTTGGTAATCAAATTAAATGGAGTAGTTTTCTCCTTGAATTAAGGGATTTGTATTTTTGAATTTGAATTTGAATTTGAATTATTAGTTATCCTTGATTTTAGGTTTCCTTATTAATGTGAATTGTACTATTTTTGTAATAATTACATTCTTTTTGTAATTATTTAGTTGATGCACTTTTCTTGTAATTATTTTCTATTTGTTGTATACTTATGTAAAGGACCCAAAAAAAAAACAGAAAGAACCTAAAATGCAATCATACCTCAGACTGAAAGCCATTGCAAACATTGCTTGTTGATGGGGTTTCCATAGTTTCTTTAGAATCCTAATCAATAATATTAAATTTAAAAATGCTGAAATTTAAACCAAAAATGAATGAAAATTAACTACATATTAAACAAAAAAGACTACAAAAAAATTAGCTAACAACCAAAAAAAAAACAAAAGAAAGAAAATTAAGTAATTAACCAAAAAAGTTAAAAAAAAAAACTAATAAGCAAAAAAGGAAGAAAAGAATGAAGTTTAACCAAAAAAGAAAGAAAATTAACTAATAACCAAAAAAGAAAGAAGAAAGAAATATAACTAATTAACCAACAAAGAAAGAAAAATAACTAATAACACCAAAAAAAAACAAAGAAAAAACAAAGAAACAAATAAAATTAACTAGTACCTCTGAATATTTCCGCTTCCAATTGGGCTTGAAAATTCGACCGATGAAGCAGCTTTTGAATACCCTCTTCATTATATACAAATGAATCAAAGACTGAGTTTGTTTATGTTAAGGCAAAATGGCAAATCCTCAAGTGAAGTCTACGAAAAGCACGGAACCAACCAAAACCCACCAACTAATTAAAACCCTTCTGACAAAATCAGATAAACCCTATTTTTTTTCTTCAGTTGTCCTCCATTCTTTCCGGGCAATCCAAATGGTAGACTTTATTATATGAAAATTCAAAGGAACCCCGTCTTATTGCCCTACGTTTCGCGTATCAGGTACTATAAGTTCTAAATGGTAGAACTCCTAACCTTGTGCATTCTATTTTAGATAACGTTTCTCGTACCCGATTTTGTTTTAAGGCGAATTGTACCCTTGTAAATTCTACTTTAGGTAGCGTTTCTCATTACCCGATTTTGTTCCACGTACCTAGTTGATTAGCATTGCTGGTAACAATTATTTGTTATTATCGAAAAGAGTAGGGCGGCTAAGCTTCCTTTCCTATTTTTAATTTTTTTTATGCTGATGGGTTTACTTTGTCTTGCAGATTGAGAATGCTTGAATTGAAATGGAAGGCTATTTTATTTTCTTCCCCATTTTCCTTGGCTTTCTTTACTTAGTTTATCATCTTTATGTATCTTTTCTTTTTTGTAACTTGGATTACAAGCCAAAATGTCACTCTTTATGTAAAGGTTAGGTGAATACTGGTCTTTCAGTCGTAGAATTTATTCCCAGAGATGCAAAGCTTAAAATGTAAATCACTCTATCCCATTATTTATAAGCTCCGATTGATGGCTATAACAAAGTATTTGTTCAGGCTATAACAAACTTGAGATATGCATGCAGATTCATATGACAGCAAGCTTATTTAACTTATTGATGCATAATTGACACTTATAAGTAGGATAATTAAGAGGCAACTTTGAAACTAGCTGACAACTTAGAGCGAGAAGTTTGTAATTAAAACAAAAGTATTTGATACCAACAGAACAACAGAAAAGGAGTACGTACTGATGGACACAAATGGGCACTTAAAATTCACAAGTACCGCTAGGCCAAGTACTGGCTTTGAGGAAAATGATAATTTCTCAAGCAAAAGTGAATAATTCATAAGGTCTCTCTAACATGAACAAACTACAATCACGTGAAAGGGATTTTGTGAAAATATTAAATTTTACTTGTGAAAATATCAATTCCCTTCAGTGAATATGAAGAATGTTGAATCAAGGAGCACAGAGGGACCTTTTGGTTTTGCGTTTGAATCTCACATATATATAGATAGAGATATATATAGAGAGAGAGGATCTCCAACGGACTGGTAGCGATGGGTTTTTCAGCTATGGCGACAGTATGAACCGTTGTCATATCCGGTTCATGCTATGGCGACGGTTCATATATAAATCGTCGTCATAGTTCTAAAAAACCGTCGACATATAATGAATTAAGATTAGCAATTTGATCGATAGAAGAAACCAAGTATATATATATATATATATATATATATATATATATATATATGTTAATTTTTATTGTTTGTGATTTTAATAATGACAATATGCTTGTGTATATAGGTTATTTAATGGACGGGATGGATTATGTTTAAGGCTGATTTGATAAGGGTTTATGATGGCCCAATGTGGATTTAAGTCCATTAGAAATTACTTATGGGATTGCATGAAAGTTTTCTAGCCCAAATAGTTTTAACACAAGACAATTATTATAGCTACAAATTCTTTCTCTAATATACATTTTGCCAAATCTGTTCTAATTTGAATTGGAGTCTTTTAAGGAATTTGTTTAGCTGAGCAATCTGTTCTAATTTGAATTGGAGTTTATTAAGGAAACTGGTTTAGCTATTCAAGTTGTCTAGAGTATGAACTCTAACAACCTTATCATATAATATTCTTTTGCTCCTTTAATTAAGTCTGATTTGAATTCATATCTTTGACTTACTGAATTTGGGAAAATATTATAGCCGTTATCTAAAACAAAGTTGCTGAAATTTTTATCTCTTTCTTTCATAGACAGAACCTTTCATTCTAGCTATTTCATATAGCCGTTGGTCTTTATTCTATATATTCTCATCCTGCTCGGCTATCGAAAGCAGAACTCTTGAAGCTGCAGTCCATCTTATATAGTACATCTGAGAGCTTACTAAGTCTTGTTCCAGCAGTTGATTGTATTGTTCCTAAATTCTTTTGAGCTGGAAAATTATTGTACTCTATAAATCATAACATTTGTAATCCAAATACAAGCCTAGTTTGGCTTGAGTATTCCAGTGGTAGTCAGTCTGTACAAAGGAAGCTTCAAAGGTCTCAGTGGTGAGAAAGTTGAAGAGGTACAAGGGGACAGTGGTGTCCAAGTCAGAGTTGAGCTTCCTTATACATGGAGTTTTTTTTTGTAATCATTTGAGTATTAAGTTTAATAACAAGTGTCTCCAATACCAATTAGTATTGGACATAATTAGGCCACTAGATTAGAGGATAGGGGCTGAACCACGTAAAAATCTTGGTGTGATTTTGTAATGGCACAGGAATTCTATGTAATATATAATGAAATTACGTGTATAAAAAAAACTTACTTACCTTATTTTATTTCATTTAAGTGTTGTTATAGTATTGCTTAAAATTTCATATTTAGTTAGTTATTTCATTTTAATATTGTGAAACAAGGAAAAGAATGGATATACATTATGATAGTTGTATATCTAAATTAAGAATAAAAAGGAAAGCCAACATGGCTTGACATAGAGCTATGTCTATGTCTACAAGAAATGATTAAGGATTAATTACATATGTTAGTACCTTTTAGAAAATAATTACAAAAATCTTACATCCATAAAAAAATTACAAAAACATTACACTTTTTCAGTTTTATTTACAATATTATTATAATTATAAGTCCTTAATTTAAGGGATTAATAATATTAATGGCTGACAGGGCATGTTTTTTGAAATGCGTGATAACCGCCATCTATTGTCTGTGTAGGACTCTTCGTCTTTAGACGATTCTTTGCACGCTGAAACCCTTTTTTCTCTTTCCGTTCGTGTTTCAGTATTCTCCATTGATCGTTATTTAGTTCATAGCCATTTCGTTTTC
This sequence comes from Panax quinquefolius, assembly GCA_020205615.1. Lineage (NCBI taxonomy): Eukaryota > Viridiplantae > Streptophyta > Magnoliopsida > Apiales > Araliaceae > Panax > Panax quinquefolius. Next base: position 94,262,689 of record CM035161.1, read on the forward strand.
GTTTTGTTTTCGTCACCATCGTTGTTACTTGTTATCGTGATTACACGTTGTTCGGTTGGTTTATTCTTCTTAGATTATCGATTACGGTTGTGTGAATATTTTCGGTCAATTATTTTGAAATAGTTTAACGATTATATATTAATGTAGTTTATCGATCGATTGTAGTATTGATTGTTGTAAGACCCGACTTTTATAAATAAAGATGATTTTTTTATAAATATTATTTTTGAATATTATGGAATAAATTTGATATAATGTTATAATTGTGGGTAATATTTATAAATTTTGCAAAAGTATGCAAGTTGTTATAAAATATTCGTTTGGTGGGAATATTCTTTTTGTTAGGAATATTAAATATAATGGCTCAATCATTGGTGGACCCCACAACATTATTATTTGATCGGATTGAAAGCGACAAAAATATTTTTATAAAAATAACTACGGAGGTGTTACCGTTAAAAGCTGTTGAACTACCCGTTGGTAAAAGTACTGAATCTGGCGTGGTTGCATAGTAGCTGCGGTATTGATTATTGATGCTTACGTGAGAAGTCACTTCACCTATGCTCAATTATGCTACGATAATTTCTTGCGATCATATCTCTTATATTATTGATTCAATTATTGTCACAGATTATCATCCGTATAATATGTTATAGTATTAAATCAATAAATTGAGAGGCGACAAGTTATAAATGATTAATAATTATTGAAAGATTAAATATGTGTTATGATTTGTGGTAAGTTTGATTATTTTATGGGGGCTCATATGTCATCATCTAAGAGTCTCTTCATCAATAGTATTTACCTTCGTCGATAGTAATTACCCTTGTGAATAGTATTTACCTTAAATCGATAGTAATTATCCTTGTGAATAGTATTTACCTTAAATCGATAGTAATTACCCTTGTGAATAGTATTTACCTTCGTCAATAGTAATTATCCTTGTGAATAGTATTTACCTTCGTCGATAGTAATTACCCTTGTGAATAGTATTTACCTTCGTCGATAGTATTTACCTTCGTTAATAGTAATTACCTTTACCAGACGTCGAACCACTTGTCGCTTTTTCACATTACGAGCGCCGAACCACTTGTCGTTTCACATTACTGAAGCGCCAAAACGGTCGTCAAGCCACTTGCCTTTTCACACGGCAGCGGTGCTAAGCTAGAAATCTTCTATAAATAGAGGCCTAGGGCTTCATTATTTTCACTTAATTCATTCAAGCTATAGAGAGAGAAAGTATAGAGAATAGAGAGAAAGAAGAAGAGTATTTTGTTACTACTTCTTTCCGTAAAGATTCAATCTCCTACCAAATGTAAGGGGTGTTATTCTTTCTTATTCATGAAGAGAACTGTTGTTATTCCATTGCTTATTATTTACATTGGAATAACTTTGTATAAGTGGTTTACCCTATACTTGGTGACATTCTTCTATTATTCATTGGAACATCACATGCGTGTGTTTTTACAGGACTGGTTTAAATCTTTATTATTATTACATTGGAACATCCTCATGCATGTGTGTTTTACACCGGACTGGTTAAAATCTTTATTATTACGTTGGAACATCCATGTTCATGTGTTTTACACCGGACTGGTTAAAATCTTTATTATTACATTGGAATATCCTATCATGTGTTTTACACCGGATCTGGTTCCATCTTTATTATTACATTGGAACATCACCGCTTGTGTGAATTTCACGACACCGGTTCCGTTATTTATTATTCCGTTGGAATAACACATGCATGCGATCTATCGCATGCATGGTGATTTCTTTTGTTATTCCATTCTTTATTATACTCGGTTGGTTAAAACTTTGACTTCTATACTCCATGAAATTAGTAGAATATCCTTGATATTTGCGTTTCATCGATATCTTTTCATGAAAATATTCTTCGATCATTCTTGAATTTTACTCTACAAAACAAAGATCATGTTGACAATTTGGGCGTTAATAATTCCCGGATAAAATAATTCTTGAACTTGTTTTATTGAATTCTTATATCATTGTCATCATCCTCATGTTTATATTTTTTGAAAGTCATCGTGGCTTCGTAGTGCATAGATGGACTTGGTATGATTATGACGAGAGACTATTCGGTGTAATCATAACCGTAATGTTACAAATGATGTGATAAAAAATCCTCGATTGGTCAGTAGTGCATTGATGGGACGATTGTTGGCATGATCATGACCATTAATGAATACACAAATATTCTTGGCCCGTAGTGCATGAATAATTGTGGTCGTGATACTAAAGAATATCCTGGCCGAAGTAGTGAGGGGTGATTCGATGATGTGGAATATTTATTAAAGTCGAGTCTCGGCTATATGATGATGAAAAACCTTTTAAAACCTAAAAGATAGTAGACTTTATTTTCTACTTGATTTTTTAATGGATTGCATATTCACCGCAGATTAAACCGGTTGTCATTGTATTTTATCGGTTTAACATTATTGAAGACTATTGATAATTTATTCGCATTATCTTAGTCATAATATTTCATTGGGCTAGTTGAGCTCACCCTTTCTTTCACTTTGTTCTCTTGAAATGATAATATATTTGGGACGAGTCTGGGGAAGCAGTGATGGTCTGAAGATAGCATTAGTAGTCCTCACTATTACGTAAAATAGTGTGATAATAATTGTAATGAGGACTTTTTGTTTGAGTTTGTATAATATCTAGTAGACGATATTTGTATTTAAACTCACAGTTTATGTCGTATTGTATACCACGAGTTATGTTAATAAGTTGTATTTAAATTCTGTACCATGTAAGTGGCGACTCAAGATGGGTGATGTATACCTAATTTTGGGGGCGTCACAGTTGGTATCAAAGCTTAGGGATGTGATCCCTGGCTAAGATGTGAGAATAGTACTAGGAGGGGAGAGACGGGGAATACCTTCGCTAGTATGACCTACCTAAGTTTATGTGCTATTTTATTGGTTGGTCAGAAGATAAGGATAATTTGTTACATGTCAATTAACCTTTTGTTTTGTGGCAGTATCTGAAAATGACATCTGAGAATGTTGAGAATAGCAATGGAGCGCAGGCGATCGTTGATTCACCACATATCAATAATCAAGATAATGTGCATCAGGAAGGCGACAATCCTCATGCAAACAACAACACTGACCAAATGACAAATGATCAAATGTTCAGAGGCTTTATGCAATTTATGCAACAAAGAAAGTAGAGCGACTCTCGCCCAAAACGTGGGGTGGAAACACGGAAAACTCTCGGCGGTCACCGCTAAACAATTTAAGGAGCTGGGACCACCGGAGTTTAAGGAGAGCCAAAACCACTTTGGCGGAAGCATGGATAAAGCAGATTACCAAGATATTTGATGTCTTGGGATGCTCCGAGGAGCAAAAGGTTCCCTTTCACGCTTTATATTCTTGCGAGAGGCGGATTCTTGGTGGAAATCGTAAAACGTACTCAACCAAATTTGCATCTTGAAGATATCTTGGGAGAAGTTCCAGAGTCGTTCAACGACAAATACTTTCACGAAAGTATTCGCCACATGAAGGAAGTGGAGTTTATCAAGTTGGAACAAAACAATATGACCGTGTCGCAATACGAGGCAAAATTTTCATGAGTTATCACTTTTCGTCCCACTTGGTGGATAATGAAGAGAGAATGGCGCTAATGTTTTTAAGAGGTTTGAAGCGGGAGATACGTCAACATCTTATTTCTCATAAAAGCGTGTTTGTATTGAGATGTTGTAAATAGGGCTCGATTAGTGGAGCGCGATAATGAGTCAACGCGAACTAAAAAGAGAGCGTGGCAAAATTATAATACCGGCGAGAATAGTCATCGAGGCGGTGACAACAAGCGTGGAGGGAATCAACAAAGCGAGATATGGTAACCACTTGGTGGTAATCGGGGCCAAAACAATAAGAATGGACATTTCAAGAAAAGGAGATTCAACAATGATGGAAAGACGTCAGCACCAGCACCCATTGTTAAGGAAGGAGAAAGACCACCTATCATATGCTTCAAATGCGGAGGAGAGGGACACATCATCAAGCTGCGTCATGCCAGTCAAAGCATGTTATAATTGTGGAAGAGAAGGTCACTTAGCTCGATTTTTGTCGCCATCAAGACAAATTCAGCTAGGATGGAGGCACCAAAGGCCATCCCGGAAAATTCAAAGCTAGTAGTGCAAGGAGAGCATTTGTTGTGACCTCCCAAAGAGCAAGGAATCCGAATGAGGTCATCACGGGTAAGCTTATCATAAACTCTAATGAAGTCTATACTTTATTTGATACCGGTTCTACCCATTCTTTTATTTCTCCTACTTGCGCTCATCGATTAAATTTGACTGGAGAAATTAGACTTTGACTTATCTGTGGAAACTCCGTTGGGAGAAACCTTCATTACATCCATTGTTTATAAGTCTTGTTTGGTTCAAATCGGTACCCTCACATTACTCGTCGATCTTATTTCATTAAAAATACTTGCATTTGACGTGATTCTAGTGGATTGATTGGTTAACTACTTATCATGCAAAAATTGATTGTTTTCGTAAGGTTGTTAGCTTTCATATTCCTAATCAACCTATTATGCTAATTCAAATGACCAAACCATTAAAATCAATCACGGTCATCTCAAGCCATAAAGCTATTCGTTTATTGAAAAGCGGATGTCAAGCTTTCTTAGCTCATGTCATGATTTAAATAAAAATACGTCGGTTTTAAACGATATTCCTATTGTTAATAAATTTCCGACGTATTCTCGAAGAACTTCTGGCCTACCCCCAGCGTGAAATTGAATTTTGTATCGACCTTGAACCCGACAAAACCTATTTCCAAAGCCCCATATCAAATGGCTCCTATTGAACTTCGGGAGTTAAAGACCCAACCGCAGGAATTGTTAGACATTGGCTTTATTCGGCCCTAGTACTTCTCCTTGGGGTGCTCTGTTTCTATTCGTGAAGAAGAAAGATGGGAGTATGCGACTTTTGTATTGATTATCGGGAGTTGAATCACGTCACCATCAAAAATAGGTATCCATTGCCGCGTATTGATGACTGTTTGACCCGATTGCAAGGAGCCAAATTCTTTTCAAAGATTGATCTTCGTTAGGATATCACCAATTGAAGATTAGAACCTACGACATTCCAAAGACGGCTTCGAGAACTTCGAAGACGGGCATTATGAATTCCTAGTCATGTCCTTTGGATTGACTAATGCTCTAACGCCTTCATGGATATGATGAACCGAGTATTCAAGGAATATTTAGATCACTTTGTGGTCGTCTTTATTGATGACATCCTTATTTATTCCAAAAGCCGTGAAGATCATGAGCAACACTTGAGGCTGACACTCCAAAAGCTTCGTGAATATAAGCTTTATGCCAAGTTGAAGAAATGCGAGTTCTGGCTTGAAGAAGTAGCATTCCTTGGGCACGTGGTATCAAGTCATGGAATATCATTGACCCAAAGAAAGATTGAAGCTATTCAAAGCGGGAACAACCTAAATCAATGACCGAAGCACGTAGCTTTCTTTCGGTTTATTTGGTTATTATCGGAGATTCGTGGAAGGATTTTCTCGAATCGCTATTCCGATGACTTCGGTGACTTCGGAAAGATACAAAGTTCGGTTGGAGCGAAGAATGTGAGAAGAGTTTTCAAGAACTCAAGAGGAGACTTATTTAAAGACTGCTCGACAATACCATCCGGCTCGGAGGATTTGTCATCTCTGGTGATGCTTCGAGCAAAGGGTTGGGATGTGTTCTTATGCAACATGGAAAAGTTATAGCCTATGCCTCGCGACAACTCAAAGAATATGAGAGAAATTATCCTACTCATGATCTAGAGTTGGCATTTGTTGTCTTCACACTTAAAATGTGGAGGCATTACTTGTATGGGGAGAAAGTGGAGATCTTTACGGATCATAAAAGCCTCAAATATTTCTTCACTCAAAAGGAACTCAACATGCGACAACGACGTTGGCTTGAATCATTGAAAGATTATGATCATACCATCCAATACCATCTGGAAAAGCAAACGTGGTAGCCGACGCATTGAGTAGGAAATCATATGCAAGTACAAGTGCGATATTGTAAATATAAAGGCCCATTTTGTGTGACTTGCAAAGGATGGAGATAGAATTAAAGACTCTGAGGGACGCATGTGATGACAAATGGTAGTATACGAGTAGAACCGACTTTAATTGATAAAGTTAAAGTCGCTCAAGCTACTGACACTGGAGGCGATCGCGTATGAGGAAGAAAGTGCAAGAAGGTGCTATCTAGGAAGCAAGAATCGATGAAGAAGGAATACTTGAGTCAACTCCGGACTTTGTGTTCTAACGACCACGATTTAAAGTATAATATCATGATGGAGGCGCACAACACACCATTTGCAATCCATCACAGGAGTACCAAAATGTATCATGATATTCGTCATACATTTTGGTGGAGCAATATGAAGAGAGAGATAGCTTATTTATTTATCTCAAGGTGTCTAACTTGTCAACGAGTTAAAGCGGAGCATCAAGTACCAAAAGGTCCATTGCAACCACTTGAAATTCCGAATGGAAGTGGGAGCACATTACCATGGATTTCGTTTCTAGGTCTTCCTAAGGTTTCTCAAGGCATTGATGCGATTTGGGTCATTGTTGATAGATTGACCAAGTTCCGCTCATTTCTTACCGTCACGAGAAACTTATACACTTGAACGTCTTGCTCAGATGTACATAAACGAGATTGTAAGATCGCATGGTGGTCTGCCTAAGATCCATAGTTTCGATCGAGACCCAAGATTCACTTCACGATTTTGGGTTAGTTTGCAAAAAGCTATGGGCACAGACTTACGATTTAGCTCGGCATATCATCCTCGCAGACGGACGGACAATCGGAGAGGACTATTCAAACTCTTGAAGATCTATTAAGACTCTGTGTCCTTGATTTCAAGGAGTTGGGACAAGTTCTTACCATTGGTGGAGTTTTCCTCTGACAACAGGTTATCAAACAAGTATTGGCATGGCTCCATTCAAGCATTGTATGGAAGAAAGTGTCGTTCTCCGGTATCTTTGGGATGAGGTGGGTGAAGCAACGTTGTTGGGACCGAGGAGTTGGTGCGTATGACTACGTAAAAGATTCAAATGATCCGACAACGTATAAAAAACCTCACAAAATCGACAAAGAGTTAGGCCGATCTTCATCGAAAGGACGTGGAATTCGATATAGGAGATCATGTGTTGTTAAGAGTTGCTCCATGGAAAGGAGTTACAAGATTTGGAAGGAGAGGAAAACTTAATCCTCGATTCATCGGTCCATTTTTAATCCTCGATCGAGTAGGAACTGTGGCCTATAGACTCGCTTTACCGCCAAATATGTCTCGTGTTCATAACGTTTTTCACATATCTATGTTACGTAAATATGTGAAAGACCGAACCATATTATTGAGTTAGAGCAGGACGAAATAGCGGAAGATTTGACGTATGAAGAGGTTCTGTTCAAATTTGGATAAGAAAGAACATATTCTACGCTCCAAGGTTATACCTCAAGTCAAAGTTTTATGGAGGAACCACGATGTTGAGGAAATGACTTGGGAGTTAGAATCTGAAATGAAATCAAGGTATCCTTACCTCTTCGACATACCAGGTTCGTACCCCTAATTTCGAGGGCGAAATTTCATAAGAAGGGAGGTTGTAAGACCCCACTTTTATAAATAAAGATGATTTTTTTTATAAATATTATTTTTGAATATTATGGAATAAATTTGATATAATGTTATAGTTGTGGGTAATATTTATAAATTTTGCAAAGTATGCAAGTTGTTATAAAATATTCGTTTGGTGGGGAATATTCTTTTTGTTAGGGAATATTCGTATGCAATGGCTCAATCATTGGTGGACTCACAACATTATTGTCGGATTGAGAAAACGACAAAAAATATTTTATAAAAAATAACGGTATGAGGTGTTACCGTTAAAAGCTTGTTGAACTACCCGGTGGTAAAGTACAAGAATCTGGCGTGGTTGCATAGTAGCACACTTGCGGTATTGATTATTGATGCTTACGTGAGAAGTCACCATTTATGCTCAATTATTGCTCTGATAATTCTTTGCATCATATCTCTTATATTATTGATTCAATTATTGTCACAAGATTATCATCTCGTATAATATGTTATAGTATTAAATCAATAATTGAGACGACAAGTTATAAATGATTAATAATTATTGAAAGATTAAATATGTGTTATGATTTGTGGTAAGTTTGATTATTTTATGGGGGCTCATATGTCATCATCTAAGAGTCTCTTCATCAATAGTATTTACCTTCGTCGATAGTAATTACCCTTGTGAATAGTATTTACCTTCGTCAATAGTAATTACCCTTGTGAATAGTATTTACCTTCATCGATAGTAATTACCCTTGTGAATAGTATTTACCTTCGTCAATAGTAATTATCCTTGTGAATAGTATTTACCTTCGTCGATAGTAATTACCCTTGTGAATAGTATTTACCTTAAATCAATAGTATTTACCTTCGTTAATAGTAATTACCTTTACCGGACGTCGAACCACTTGTCGTTTCACATTCTGCGCCGAACCACTTGTCGTTTCACATTACAGGCGTCAAACCAATTCGTCGAGCCACTTACCTTTTCACACTAAGTGCTAAGCTAGAAATCTTCTATAAATAGAGGCCTAGGGCTTCATTATTTTTCACTTAATTCATTCAAGCTATAGAGAGAAAGTATAGAGAGAATAAGAGAGAAAGAAGAAGAGTATTTTGTTACTACTAATTGCGTAAAGATTCAATCTCCTACCAAATGTAAAGGGTGTTATTCTTTCTTATTCATGAAGAGAAGCATTGTTATTCCATTGCTTATTATTACATTGGAATAACTTTGTATAAGTGGTTTACCCTATACTTGGTGACATTCTTCTATTATTACGTTGGAACATCACATCATGTGTTTTACAGGACGACCGGTTAAAATCTTTATTATTATTACGTTGGAACATCACATGCGTGTGTTTTACACGGACTCGGTTAAAATCTTTATTATTCTCATTGGAACATCCGCTCGTGTGTTTTACAGGACTGGTTAAAATCTTTATTATTACATTGGAATATCCTATCATGTGTTTTACACCGGATCCGGTTCCATCTTTATTATTCATTGGAACATCCCGTTTGTGTGAATTTCACCGACTTCAGTTCCGTTATTTATTATTCGTTGGAATAACCTGGTCTGCGTGCGATTTCATCGCATGCATGGTGATTTCTTTTGTTATTCCATTCTTTATTATACTCGGTTGGTTAAAACTTTGACTTCTATACTCCATGAAATTAGTAGAATATCCTTGATATTTGCGTTTCATCCAAAGATCTTTTCATGAAAATATTCTTCCGATCATTCTTGAATTTTACTCTACAAAACAAGATCATGTTGACAATTTGGACGTTAATAATTCTCGGATAAAATAATTCTTGAACTTGTTTTATTGAATTCTTATATCATTGTCATCATCCTCATGTTTATATTTTTTGAAAGTCATCTCGTGGCACGTAGTGCATAGATGGACTTGGTATGATTATGACCAGAGACTATTCGGTGTAATCATGGTAGTAATGTTACAAATGATGTGATAAAAATCCTCAAAGCCGTAGTGCATTGATGGATGATTGTTGGCATGATCATGACCATTAATGAATACACAAATATTCTTGGCGTAGTGCATGAATAATTGTGGTCGTGATACTAAAGAATATCCTTGGTAGTAGTGATTCGATGATGTGGAATATTTATTAAAGGATGATGTGAATATTTATTAAAAGATAGAGTCTTTATTTTATACTTGATTTTGATAAAAAACCTTTTAAAACCTAGTTAAATAGTGTATTGTATTTTATCGGTTTAACTTATTGAAGACTATTGATAATTTTTAAATTATCTTAGTCATAATATTCTTCTTTAGGTAAATTAAAGCGGCTCACCCTTTCTTTTATTTTTCTCGGAAATGATAATATAAATTGAAGAGTATTGGGAAAGTGATGGTCGAAGATAGCATTAGTCATAATCCTCTACTATTACTGTAAAATAGTGTGATAATTTATGATAATATCTAGTAGACGATATTTGATAAACTCGATTTGTTGTGTGGGTTTGTGTTATTTTTATGTTTTATATAGAATGCTGATACAAGGAAGAAGGATGGGAAGAGGAAGAGAATCTCGGAGCGTGATTCTGTCAAGGACGTGAAAAAGTTTGCTGTGGATAGGAAGGGGAAGGAAAGGATGTAGGTCAGAAATCGAGTAAGAATGAGAATAGGCTGGTGATACATAGTGATATCAAGCATTCTGAAGTGCAGTTAGATTCTGAGTTTGATGTTCCTGTAGTTATGGCCAAAGGTCAAGTGCTTATCCAGAATATAATTCTCCAACACAGAGAATTTTAAAGGTGTGTTAATTTAAATTTTCTTATGGTTACCATTATATAATTATTTGGTTACTTATTAGTATGTATTTGGTTACTGTAAGCTTATTATTTGGTTACTTATTAGTATGTATTTGGTTACTGTCATATTATATTAGTGTGTTATATTTTTTAGTATGTATTTAGTTTCTGTAAAATTATAATTATTTGGTTACTTATTAGTATGTATTTGGTTACTGTAAACTTATAATTATTTGGTTACTTATTAGTATGTATTTGGTTACTGTCATATTATATTTTGGTTACTGTCATATCAGGTTTTGGTTACTACCATATTACAGTTTGGTTACTATTTTGTATTATTTGATTTATAATAATGTTCCATTGAAGTAAACTGTTTGTTACTTTTTATTATATTTGTTTACTATGTATTTGTTTAGTATATTCAATTTGCTTAAATTATTATTAATTATATGATATGGTTACTGACTAATGCTGACTTGATTACATTCAGTTTGCTTATGGTTACCATCATGTAATTACTTGGTTACTTGTTAGTATGTATTTTGATACTGTAAGCTTATTATTTTGATACCATTTATGTTTTCTTAAGTTGGGACTTTGGTTACCTTTTTATGTTGTTATGTTTAATATGTTTTTGCCTAGTATACATGGTTTAATAAACTTGGTTTAGTGTACATGTTGTTTATGTATTGGTTACCATTAAAAGATGGTTTGGTTACCATCATAGAATTATTCGGTTACTTGTTTAGTATGTATTTGGTTACTGTAAGCTTATGATTTTGATACCATTTATGTTCCCTTGATTTAGGATTTTGGTTACTTTTGTATGTTGTTATGGTTACCATGTATTTGCCTAGTATACATGGTTTTCTAAACTGTTTTTAGTGTACATGTTGTTTATTTATTGGTTACCATTTAAAGATGTTTTGGTTACCATCATATAATTATTTGGTTACTTGTTTAATATGTATTTGGTTACTGTAAGATTATGATTTTGATACCATTTTTGTTACCTTTAGTTGGGACTTTGGTTACTGTTTTTTGTTGTTTTGGTTATCATGTATTTGCTTAGTATACATAGGTTGACCAAAATGTGGCAGTTACTATTAAAACATTGTTTGGTTACTACGATATAAATGTTTGGTTACTACACAAACTGATATGTACTATATTTTGTTAATATTTTGGTAAGCATCAGATTAATAATATAACTGTTTGGTTAATGCTTTGTTATGTTATGTTTTCTATTATATTATGATATGGTAACTATTATTGTGCAGTCATTGTGGGATGTTGGATACTTTTTATAGTCTGTTTTTGCTATTGTGTAATTGTTATATTATGTTTTGGTTAGTATTATATTTTTTGTTGGTTACTATGTAACTGTTTTTGGTATAAATTTTGTTTATATTGGTTACTAATAACTGTTCAATTCTGGCTTTGTGTATTTACCGTTATGGGATCTTTACTATGAGAAATGCAACAAAAAATTCACTGGAAAAATTATATATTGGTGTGACATGGAAGTCCCGATCATTATTGCCAAGAAATTGAATGATAGTCAGCTGGAGAAGTTTAGGGCAACATGTTTTGGAAATTTTTTGGAGTTTGGTGAGCATCAAATGTTTTCACAGATTATTCACCATGCTCTTATAAGGGAGGTTCACCAAAGGGATGATGATGAAATGTGGTTTTTATTTGGGGAGAAAAGGGTAAGGTTTGGGTTGCCTGAGTTTTGTCTGATTTCTGGGTTGAGATGGCAAGGCAATGATGATATAAGTGCATATAAAGGTATGCAGAATCTGATTATTGAAATTTTTTTTGGGGCTGAAGCTGTTACTCGTAGTAGTATAGATAGGGTATTCCGGAAGGCAGTTTTTGATGGCGATGATGAGGCTATTAGGATGTCATTAATTTTTTTGGTGTTTAATTTTATTCTTTCAATAGTTTCTGAAAATTTTGTTGATGGGGCAATGGTCAATTTTTTATGTTATGGTGATGTTAGCAGTTTTCCTTGGGGGAAAGTTGCGTTTGAAATGACAAAGTACTCTTTGTCAAATGCTTTGAAGGGGCATATAAAGAAAGGAAGGAGTGGTGGTTCAACATATAATTTCTACAAGGACCATTAAATTAAATTGTATAAGTTGAATGGTCTTTCATATGTATTTCAAGTATTTATGTTTGAAACCATTTCAACTTTCAAAACTCGCGGTATATGCAACGACGAGCATCTGTCGGATGTCCGTTTATGTAGATAGAAGGAGCTAGTGAAGCCCCCTTCAAATGACAAGTTGAATGATCTGGTTTTTTGTTTTGGATAGGTATGCAATTTACTACTAAGAATGCAATTGGTTACCTTTAGTTAATTATTTGGTTACTGATTATTTTTGTGAAGTTTACTATTAACATAGTAGTTAGTTACCTTTATATACTAATTTAGTTAATGATTATATTATGTGTATGTTAACAATAAAAATATTGTTGGTTACTAGAATATACATAGTTTGGTTACCTTTATACATTTAGTTGGTTACTGATTTATATATATTTGGTTACCAGTATATATGTTTTTGTTTACTGATTATGTTTTATGATTCTTTATTTTATCTTTTTGTTATTGTAATTGTATAATGTTGTCAGATGTTATACTAAAGTGTACTTATTATTTTTTAGCTGAGGGTAAAAAGTTTGATTCCCATGGCTAAGGAGAATGAACGACTTGATTTGGGCGGGTTTCACTTTTTCAATGGGAAGGATGCTGACAAAAAGGTTGAAAAAAGATGAAGGATGACAACATTGGATTTGATATATCGGACATTAAAGATGCAATTGATACACGGTTATGGCCGTTGGAGAAAAAAGTTTCTGAAATTAAAAAAGACGTTATAAAATTGCGGGCTGATATTAAGGATGAGATGCAAATTTTACACGTTCAGCTATGCAGAGACTTTAGGTTAATTATTAGAGATGAGTTACGCGAGATCAAAGATGGTGGGGTTAAAGAAGTTGATAGTGATTCTGATGATGGTTCTGATTCTGATGAGGGTGATGATGTTGATGATGATGATGAAGCCGATGAAGCTGATGAAGCTGATGATGTTGTTGATGAGGATGCTGATGTTTCTAAAGGTAATAATAATAATGATGATGAGGTTGGTGATGATGGGTTGAAAGCTAATGAGAAGAATGATGATGTTGAAAATGAAGTTGAAAATGAAGCTAATGATATTATGGTTGAAGATCGTCGTGTTGTTGAGGATGGTTCAAAACTAAATAAAAATAATTAGGGTGATGATGTATCGGATTTTGTTGAGAAGAAGGATGGGAATGAATTTGAGTATGGTAATGAATTTGAACGTGATGGTATGGTTGAAGAACATCAAGAAATAATAAGTAATGATGATCAAGAAAATGTCAAGGTTAGAAATTTTTGTTTGTTTTGTTTTGTGTTAGATGTCTTTTTCTTAATGATTAATTGGTTGTTTTGTATTTTGCACAGATTGTCAAGAATGATGACATGCCAACTTTTGACATATTAAGCCAGTGCACTGGGAAAGAAATTGTTGTTTATGTTGCTGCTGAGGTTAGTGTTATAACGACATGTCAATTTTTTTTACATGCTTTAGGTTTTGGTTACTGTTATACCAGTACATGCTTTAGGTTTTGGTTACTGTTACAATTTTACACAACAACCAACTCATAAATATATAGTAACCATTATAATGTTTCACAGTAACCAAATCAGCATTAGTTAGTAACAAGCATAATGTTTCATAGTAACCTATCTTTGCATTAAGCGATAATAATCTGACATTAGACGGTATAATGTTACACAATAACCAGGACATCATTAGATAGTATATTATTGTTCAATTTATATGTATTTATAATTGTTTGTTATTGCATATATTAGTTAACTGCATGTGTTTATGTGAAAATCTAATTGTATTTGTTACATTTTATGTCAATTGAAAAAGGGGAATACATTTCAGACAGAAAGCAACTCTGTACTTGATAAGATAGTTTTGACCACACAGGACATAGTTCAGTGTGATGGATTGGAGAAAAGCATCCCTAAAGTCGGTGGTAGACCTGTCCGTGAACATGCAAAGAGTGCCGTTCTACGGTCTCCATATCTGACAACGTTTGGATCTATTTGGTTCATCATCTAATGTTGTGGGTGCTAGTCAAACGATTCTTGATTTCTTCTGCATTCCCCAAAGTATGCATGGATATGCCGTCAAAATTTGAAGAGGCATTGTTAGAACAATGGTTTAAAATTGGACTAAACAACAGGAAAAGGTTTGTTTTTTATTGTTAACAATGCTATAGTTTTTTATGAAACAAATAAATTTGTTTTATTGTAGAGACAAATGGTTAATATTAAATAAATGTAATGGTTATTAATATTTTATGTTCTGGTTAATGTTTTATTATGTTATGGTTACCGTTTTATTATGAGTTGGATACCATTTTTTTGTGATCTCAAAATTGGATTTTAGTTAATTTAATATTATATGTTGGTTAATATGTAATTGTTATGTATATATGAGTTGGTTAAATTGGTATTGATTACATTAGATTTACGTTTGTTTAACTGTCATATTATATTTTGGTTACTGTCATAATAGGTTTTAGTTACTACCATATTATAGTTTGGTTACTATTTTGTATTATTTGATTTATGCTAATGTTCCATTGAAGTAAAGCTATTTTGTTACTTTATATTATATTTGTTTATTAGGTATTTGTTTAGTACATTCAGCTTTTCTTAAATTATTTTTGATTACATGATATTCTTGTTTTGCTTACTATTAAATTATTTTTTGGTTATTGTTATTTTATGTTCTAGTTACTATTTTATTATATATTGGTTACTATTTGATTATGGTTATTATATTAATATTTTTTGGTTACCAGGTTATTGTTTTAATTAAGTTGTTGGTTAGTATGTTAATTATTAACTGTTCAAGTTTGATTTTGGGTAGCGTATATATTAATACGATAATTGTTAATGTTAGTGTGTTTACTAATATGCTTTTATATTGAAGGATTGACAAATTTCCTGGGAAGAATGACATAATTGAACCTGCTTAGGTCTATCCCAATATCATCAAAAATGTGGTTATTCAAATTAAAGACTCTTGGACAATGGTTAGACGATGATGTGAGTTTTTTTTTAAATTATGTTTTTGTAGTTATGGTTACATTATTTAGTTGATTCAGTAACTAGTGTTAACAGTGTTGGTTTCATTCATTACATAATTTCATTTTTCAGCAACTGTTAATATCTTATGCTTTTTTTTTTGGTTCAGCGCATCAATGTTGCGTTATATTATTTCTGTAAATTGGCTAGACATTCTGATACTGTTCATATAAGGGCAACGACTACGGATTGTTGGTTCCATGCCAAAATAACCGCTCTTTTCGAGGAGTATTCAAGTAAAAATGCAGATAAAAGTGTTTTGTCTGTGGAGGGTGATGTTGTCGAATACATTCATAAGCTGTTTATGGATGTCAACACACCATGGATAAATGTTGACTACGTGTTATTCCCCATTCATATGTCATCACCGGACCATTGGTTATTGTTGACATTTGATGTGCATCGTAGGCGTCTAACTGTTTACAATTCTCTGCAGCCAAAAAGGAAATCCATGCAAACAAAAATCATGGATGTTTGTGAGCCTTACACCTTTATTCTTCCCACTTTACTGTGCAAGACTGGTTTTTGGAGGGATAGGTATGACATTGACTTTAGCAGTGAACCATATCGAAATAAGGAGGAAGATGATATAATTGAGTTGGAATTTGCAGAGACGGTTCCTGAACAAGTTGAGGGGTAAGAGTTACATTGTTTATATTTTTTAAATTATTACATATATGTTGGGTTACCATGTATTTGCCTAGTATTCATGGTTTAATAAACTGGTTTTAGTGTACATGTTGTTTATGAATTGGTTAGCATCATATAACTATTTTGGTTACTATCATATAACTGTTTTGGCTACTATCATGTAACTGTTTGGTTATTTATTCAGTATATTTTTTGTTACTGTTTTCTTATGATTCGGAAAATACTCTTGTTCCCTCAATTTTGTATTTTTGTTATTTTTTTATGTTGATTTGGTTACCATGTATTTGAGTAGTATACATTGGTTGTCTGAACTGGGTTTGGTCAATATGCTGATCATGTGTACCTTTTATGAATTGGTTACTTTCATATAACTGTTTTTGTTACTATCATGTAACTGTTTGGTTACTTATGCTGTATGTTTTTTGATATTGTTTGCTTAAGATTTGGAAAATACTATTGTTCCCTCATTTTTGTTGCAATATCATTTTCATTATAGGATGCTGAATATACATGTTGTTTATGCTTTGGTTACCATTAAAATTGGATTTGGTTATTGTTATCTAAATATTTGGTTACTTATTTGTTATATTTTGATTACTGTTATAACAAAAAAGTAACCAAATAGGTTGGGTTACCATGTATTTGCCCAGTATTCATGGTTTAATAAACTGTTTTTAGTGTACATGTTTATGAATTGGTTACCATCATATAACTATTTGGTTACTATCATATAACTGTTTTGGTTACTATCATGTAACTGTTTGGTTACTTATTCAATATGTTTTTTGTTACTGTTTGCTTATGTTTCTGAAAATACTCTTGTTCCCTCAAATTTGTATTTTTGTTACTTTTTTATGTTGATTTGGTTACCATATATTTGTGTAGTATACATTGGTTGTCTGAACTGGATTTGGTCAATATGTTGATCATGTGTCAGTTACCATTAAAACATGGTTTGGTTAATATGATATAACTGTTCGGTTACTTCTTCAGTATGTTTTTTGGTCTATTTTTTTTGTTTTGGTTGTCTTTAATTTATGTTTTGGTTAATTTTATATATAACTATTTGGTTACTGCATAAAATGATATGTACTATTTCTAGGTTGATTCTAGTTTTTGATTTTTGTTATCTTTTGTCCATTTGTACAGTGATTGCAGGATGTTCACGATGTGTTTTGCTGAGCATGTCATTCACTAGAAGTTTGATGAAATTTCTATTCCATTCCCCATTGAGAAATATCAGAAGAAGTTATGCACAAACCTATATATGCATGTGAAGAACAAACAGTTTGATGGATATGAGACTGACAGAGAATTCCAAGGAAGATTTGTTCCAGATTTTGATTAGTTCGGATCTTGCTGTTTTGTCTTTATGAATTATTTTTTGTATCAATTTGATGAAATGTACAGTTAGTAACCAAACATGTATAAAAGGGTAACCAGCTAATGTTTCGATAGTAACCAGAAATTTACAATCTTGTATCAGGGCATATATCAATTGTTAAATGTACATGTGAGACTGTGAGAGTATACATTGGTTACCTAAAAAAACAATAATATCACTTTCATTATAGTTTGCTAGATATACAGGTTGTTTATGATTTGGTTACCATTAAAATTAGTTTTGGTTACTATTATCTAACTATTTGATTACTTATTTGTTATATTTTGTTTTATGTTATAACAAATAAGTAACAAAATAGTTTACTGGTATGGTCACCATTTTATTTTTTATAAGTAATCAAATTTTCATAAAATTTGATAAAATCAGTATATATCAGTTATTTAAGTTGAAACGTTAGGTTGGTAACTGTTTCGTTGGTAACCAAACATTATTATTTATTATTTTGTATCACGAATGTTATAAAGTGTTAAATGTATGTGTTTTTTTAAGAAATTTTAATTAATAGATTCCATTATTATATATGATGGTCATTTATAAACTCATATTAATTTAGTTTTGAGATGTGCAGTTGGTATCCAAATATTTATATAAAGGTAACCATCTTAGTTTATGTTAGTAACCAAATAATTTACAACTTATTTTTGGAACAATTATCAAGTGCACAGTGTACTTGTGTGGGTTCCCAATTATATTTGCAACTCATAATGAAATCAAAAATTAAAATATTAATCAATTACAATATTGGTTACTGTTCAAAATCAAAATTTTTACCAACCATGTGGTGTATGGTTACCGATAGTAAACAATTATATATACATGTATCTACACTCTTAATGTAAACGTACTATATCAGTTTTTTGGTCTTAAAACCGGTGGATTATTGCATGTTTTCCGTTGTGTCCCTTTTCTTGGCACCTGCTACATTTGTTTTGAATTTTGATTTCAGATCCGTGTTTGTACCTCCCTATTTTTGGTCTTCCAGCTGGTCTTCTTGTGTTTGGTGGTTTTACACATATGTTGCTTACTTCTTATGGTATATCCCAGTTTTCTTTGTCATCTAACGACATGATGGATGCTGAGTATGTGTCGACCAAAGTTGTTTTAAAGTATTTTTTTGTGCAAAAATCATAACAGCTCAAATTTCGCTTGTTCATAACAGCAGCAACGTGCACACAAGGCATCTCATGGTACTGAAATTTACGACATGAGCATGTCTTTTGATCAATGTCCACAATATATTGTTTAACGACATCGTAAACAGTGAAAATCACTAAGTTTGATGTTTCAACCTACAACACAAATTAAGTATTGTTAGAATAAAGTTCAACTGGAATCATTTTCATTGTCTGAAAACATGATAAAAAAGTGCAGTAGACAACTCAATGTTATAATTACAAAACACAATAACATTATAATTTATACAGAGTAACCAAATAAGTATCAGTTAGTAACCAGTACATTGATACACAGTAACCAACTCAGCAGTAGTCAGTATCCAATATAATGTTATGTAGTAAGCAATTAAGTATTAGTTAGCAACCAATATAATATTACACAGTAACCAAGTTACCGTTATTCTGCAACCAAGTCAGTATTAGTTAGTAACCATTATAATGTTACACAATAACCAAGTCAGCATTACTCAGTAACCAATGCAACATTATTTAGTAATATTATGCAGTAACCAATACAACATTAGTCAGTAACTAAGATATCATTAGACAGTATAATGTTACACAGTAACCAATAGTGAACAAATAGGTTTCTATAAAATGAAAATGCAACTTATGATGCAATAATTATTAATTTGTATTAGTTACCTTAAGTTTCTTTGATTTAATGATATTAGTTTGCAACCTTCCCTCAGCTGTAGTGGAAAGTGTTGTGAATGTTGATATGGCTGCTTGTTTGTTTGTGAAATACCATCTTTGAACAAGACAACGTAGGCATTCAATCATTGATGCAACTGGAAGATCCCTGATCATCTTGATTGCGTTGTTAAAAGATTCGGCGGTGTTTGAAGTCATTGTTGAGTATCTGCTTACAGTACCATGGAGCCTGGTGCACTTCTCCAACTTGACCTCTTCCTCCAAATATGTCCTTATTCGAGGATCAATGGCATCAAGTTCAGGCATGTGTTTGTTGAATTTTTCAATAGTGTAAGCTCTACAAGCCCCATTATAAGCCTGTTTAAGTTCCTCTCCTCTTTTTGAATCTATTTTTTATATTTTTCAGTACATAATATGTGCAGGAACCATGCATGATGTCCGAAAACACAAAATTCAGTCCTTGTATAATGGCTTCATGTCTATCTGAGACGATGCATTGGCCTTCCCTAACTCCACAAGCAATTCTCAAATTTACGAAAAACCATCTCCAAGATAATTCATTTTCGCTGTCAACCACTGCAAAGGTAATCGAAAAAATGTTTCGGTGTGCATCTTGTGTGTTTGCTATTAGTAGTGTTCCCCCGTAAGTTGATTGTATGAACGTTCCATCGGTTACAATTATTGGAAAGCAATGGTTCCATGCTTGAATGGATTCTCCAATGGCAAAGAATAAATACTTGAAACGGCCATTTTTGTCCAACTCAAGGGATGTGACAGAACCTGATATGAAACATGAGGTTTATCATTAGGATTACAAGTAGTATATAGTATCCAAATCACTAGTACTTGGTAACCATTCAGTTGGTTAATGGTAACCAAATCAGTTTAGTTGGGTAACCAACTAAGTATGTAAAAACAAATAAAATGTTATTAGAATTACAAGTAGTATACAGTATCCAAATCAGTAGTAGTTGGTAACCATTCAGTTGGTTAATGGTATCCAAATCTGTTGAATAGGGTAACCAAATCAGTTTAATTGTGTAACCAACTAAGTATGAAAAAACAAATAAAATGTCATTAGAATTACAAGTAGTATACAGTATCCAAATCAGTAGTAGTTGGTAACCATTCAATTGGTTAATGGTATCTAAATCTGTTGAGTAGGGTAACCAAATCAGTTTAGTTGGGTAACCAACTAAGTATGAAAAAACAAATAAAATGTCATTAGAATTACAAGTAGTATACAGTATCCAAATCAGTAGTAGTCGGTAACCATTCAGTTGGTTAATGGTATCCAAATCTGTTGAGTAGGGTAACCAAATCAGTTTAATTGGGTAACCAAATCAGTTTAGTTGGGTAACCAAATTAGTTTAGTTGGAAAACCAACTAAGTATGAAAAAACCAATAAAATGTTTTTAATTGTTACCTGGATTTGTTTTCTTCAGCATGTGTAACCACGATGGGATCATTGAGTAGTCGTGTGGATTTCCCCTTACCTTTTCCAACTCTTTCTCCTTCGATCTCCATGCTTTTTGGTAAGAGATAGACACATTATATCCTGTCATCATGTCCTCCACAATATCGGTTGGTGTGTATATTTTTTTTAAATTTGTTAATTTGTGCATTATGCATTCACTGACTAACTCACTATTTGCTTGTCTGTGGTCTCCAAGCATTACGTTGGCTAAACATGTGTGGATGTCGTTGAATTCTCTCACCTTGAATATACTTATTTTTGAAAACTTGATGCTCTCATCTTCCATTTGCAATTTTCATCATATATGCACACTATCAAAAAGTCTCTATGACTTGTTTGTTAAACTTTATGTTGTCTGTTTTTCCTGATTGAATGCAGCCTCATAGCTTGTGTTAGGATTTTTTGGTCTTTGTAGGTTTGATGTAATCGTACCTCTTGTTCATTCGGATCTGTTATTACATCATCATATCGTTTTTCTGTGTTTGATATGTCATGTTGTCTGTCTCGTCGTTGTTCAATAATTTCCATTGCAAGGTGATCAACATATTGCGTTCCAATTTGGCAATCGTGTGTTGGTAGTGGAACTAGTGCTGAATTCCCTTGTGTTGATCTGATTGGCGTTACAGTGTGAATTATAGTTTCTTCTACATTGGTCAAGTTATGTAAGATTGTTGTGTGTCCCCTTCTGTGTTCAGTTTCTATAATCACCGGGAATTTCTCTTGCTCATCAGATTTTCTACTGACTTCAATTAAGAATCTTAAGGTTGCTTCATCTGATATATTGATCGGTGGAATATCGCTTCTAATATGAAACTTGATTGACAATGTTGTTGTGTTTGTGTCTAGCCGTAATGCACTGCATATCATGTTTTGCATCTCTCTGAATGAACAAGTTGATGGAACTAGTATGCCGGTAACTTCAAATTTGGTGTATTGGTTACTATCAGTCCATGTATCGTTGAAATAAAGTACAACTGGAATCATCTCCATTGTCTGACAACAGAACAAGCATTTTTAAAGTAACCAAATCAATGTTAACTAGTAACCAAAGTACATGATGTTGGTAACCAGATAATAAAACACATTTTTACATTCATCTTACAATAGAAATAATCAGTATATTGATATTTGTTACCAATTAAATTATAATAGTTGTATGCAGGTATCCAATGTAGCCAATAAGTAACCAACATATTAAAACAAACCAAACTCATGACAACATTATACATTAATCATGACAACATTATATAGTAACCGAATCCATCTTAGTAAGCAACACATATTTATTTAGTAACCACAAGATAAATACATTTTGCATTCATTTTTATGGTAAAAAACAACTAGTATAATTTGTTTATTATCAACTAAAGACAAGCTGTTGTAAGAATGTAACCAATGTAGATAACAAGTAACCATTAATATAAAAAAACATAAGTAGAAGTGTTCATTAATATGCTTCAGCAACCAATATTACAGTAACCAATTAATCTCTTCAGTAATTAAGTTTGCATTAGTCAGTAACTAAGTCAGCATTAGTCAGTAACCAAGTCAGCATTAGTCACTAAATATTTTTACATAGTAACCTCCAAAATAAAAATAAACAATTATAAAACAATATAACATTATAATCATACACAGTAACTAATTTAGCACTATTGAGTAACCATTATAATTTTATATAGTAAACAAGACAGCATTAGACAGTAACCAATATAATGTTAATCAGTAACCAAATAAACATTAGTCAGTAACCAAGTCATCATTTTTCAATAACCAATCAGCATTGTTCAGTCACATTATGCACTAATCATTATAATTTTTCACAGCAACAAACTCAGCAATATTCAGAAACCATATAATGTTACACGATGAATAGAATCAACGATTAATCAAGAACAATATATTTTTACTCAGAAACCAATACATCATTAGATAGTAACCAAGACAGCATTAGACAGTAACCAAGATATCATTAGACAATATAATGTTATACAGTAACCAAGATAACATTAGAGAGTAACCAACAGTTACTTGCAGGAAGGTAACCAATTTATTTGATGAGTAACCATTAATATAAAAAAATCAAGAGAACTCATTTAAAAATTATAAAGCCATCAAATAAATATTATTTAGCAAACAAATACACAATAAACAGTAACCAATTTATATCTATTTAGTAACCATAATATAAAAATATCAATGAATCAACCAATTTTTATAGGAATATGTAGTAACTAATTGTTATAGGAATTTGTAGTAACTTAAGAAAGGTTATCAATATAGGAATTCGTAAAAAAACATATGTAACTATATGCATATGAATTTTAAACTCACATACCTCAGTATTCAGATTTGTATCGAAGTTGCTGTGATTTTGTTACTGAACTTCAACAATCACTGTAGTAAGATTGTTTTTGGTTACTGAACTTGAAGTTGCTGTTGATTTTGTACACTATTTTGCGATCTCAGCGTGCCGTCGCGACGAAAAGCTTCGTCTTCTCTGATCTCAGTGGTGTGTCGCGCTAGAAGATTTGAATTTTTCCAGTATCAAAGTTGCATGTTCTGTTCAGTCGCTTGATTTTAGGAGCGGTTAGTTGCATTTAGGAGAGTCCGTAACTGACGTATACGTGATTTTAGCAACTTTATATTGTGTTGTTTTATTTTTGTAATTATGTTGTGTGTGTTTTATTTTTGTAATTACTTTCTAATTGTTGTATATTAGTGTTAAGGACCCAATGATTAATTGGTTTTTATTTAATTTCATTGGTTACTTGAATATGGATTTTTACTACTTAATTTAACTAAATTACATGTGGCATCAGTTCAAATGATGTGAATAAAGAGCGTGTATATTGGCCGAAAAGTTGTGTGAATGAGTGGATATATTATATTTTATCAACTCATTAAATGAATACCTAGGCTCCCTAATATCTTTGGACTAAGTTAACATGTTGTATTTTATAAACTACATGTGAAAGTACCAAGGACCATGCTAATCAATATAGCAGACACATATGTTAGTAGGCCCAAAATAATGTAATTCAGCCATGTTCCTTGAGTAATTCGGCAACCCAAATTGGAGTAGAGAGAGAATGATGAACTTGGTTAAACTGAATTAAACAATAGAAGTGAATGAGTCAGTTACTTCAGTTAACTAGCAAGTTAGTTAGGGGCTATGGACTGTAGTAAGGTGGTTGTGATAAGACAGTTTCTTTTAAGGACCATGTAGATTAAGCTGGAAAGGATAATGATGAACCTCTTAGGGACTAGGTAGGGATGATGTGAGAGGGCAGCTAAGGGCCAAGTAGGGGCTAGGGGAGGGCTGACTGTAGGGGAGCTCAGCCATAAATGACCAGTTCTTCACCCCTAGCATAACTAGACATTCAAAATTTCTAAGTTTTAAACCGCAGCAGAGTTACGGCTGGGAAGAGAAGAGATTAGAGTAACAAAGCAGCCATCCCTTTCATTGCCTTCAAAATCTAGGAGATATCATCCCAACAAGGTAAAGACAAACTTTAGTAGTTCCTTTCTTTTTGTATCTCTAAGTAGACTGTTAGCTAGCTTGTATTAGAATGTTGTGGTTGTTGTTGATTGTGTTTAATTTGGGGATCATGAAGGGTCTGGGAGTCGTAATGTTGGTAATTTCTATATATATATATATATATATATATATATATATATATATAAAATGATCCATAACATCTATTTGTTATAGACTAAAAAGTGGCGGCATATAACATGTATACCTTCCATTCCATAAATGAAGGGTCGTGATTGAAACTGGGTATACGTCGTCCGCTAGTAATACTAGCGGACGTGGTTAATGAAATTTTTTCCACTTTTGCCCTAACTTAGCAAAGTCAGATCAGGTCGAAGCAATGAATGGGGGAAAAAGTGGGAAAAGGTAACAAAACTCTATAATAGGGGAATGACAGAATTTGTTGATTGCTCAAGAACCTTAGTCGATTACTCTGTAAATGGACTGCAAGTTGTGGAAATTGTCTTTTGTTCGTCCTAAATTTAGCGACTACAACAAACTAATCAGCATTTAATCGGTAAGTAATCTCACAAATCTGAATATGTTGTGATTTTCCCATGACTTATCTAAAACCCTAGTTCACAATCTATTTCCCATGATTTCTATATTTCATGAATTCTGAAGTACCCCCATTTTATGTTCGCAATCGGTAGTTTCTCTCTGTTCTCTCCTTGTTTGTTACAATGCTATGAACCGCTTTCATAAAACATTTTCCCATGAAAAATGTGTCATCTTATATCCGTTCAGATAAGATGTTTAAGTAGATATTTATTTTACTTCATTTTGAAGTATTGTGCCTTCACTGGTTGGTAATGAAGTTAGAAAGAAAATCATGCCCATGAGTAGATATTCAATATGGTGGTGATAACTTAGAATTCTAGCACTATTACAAACAAATATTTACTCTATTCTAAATTTAAGTTAAAAGCGCTGACATATTTTATTGTCAAATATTATTAATCTGGTCTTCCCATAAATTTTTTGGAGTTGGGCTTGGGATTTGGTTCATCATTTGAAGTTGCAGACATGCCCAAATTGAGTAATTTTGGTGTTCAGAATTGAGCCTTACTCATGCTAGACTAGGGATAAGAGCAACAACCTATAATAAGCTAAATATTATTTCTGAATTCTGAAACATCATTTGCACTTGTGAACTTGTAAGACTCCTTCAAACATCATTTGCAGCTTTGGGTGCTTATTAATGTCTTATATTAATCTATTTTTTAATTTGACAATATAAAAGAACGTACATTTTATTGACTTTCTGGTCTCTCATTATAGCTTGTATGTTTAAATATCAAAACTAGCATTTTTCCTGCACGCCTCTCGCTCTCTCTCTAACAAACAAGGTGACTTGGTGTTTACAATGTTCATGAGGATCTTCTATTATTATGATATGACGCAATTAGTCAAAATAGGTTTTGGGCTCTGTTTTTTTGTTATTAAATTAATGTTGTTATTGTTAGGGCATGTGAATTGCTAGTGTAATTTTGATGAACTGGTGATCTAGATATTGATGCTGAGTTTGTCTTATGGGGAATAATTTATATAAACTTGTGAATGTTTGTATATAATGTCATATTAATGCAATGATGGATTAATTATATTCATATTAGGAAATGGTGGAGTGGGAGCACAAGAGCAAAATTCCTGGTAAGATGCACGCTTGTGGTCATGATGCACATGTTGCAATGCTATTTGGTGCTGCCAAGATTCTTCAAACACATTGTGATTTTTAAAGGTTGGTTTGTTGATGTTCATGACCATCTATTCTATTATTATCTACTTTTTGCATGATTTCGGGTGTTTGCACAATCTGTACTTAATCTAGAGACATTAACAGTATTTGTGGCCAATTAGCAGAACAATGAGGTTATGATGTGTGGGAAGGAGTTAGAAAATGGTTGTGAATAATTAAAAGATCAATTTTGAAAGGTTGAATGCTTCTGGGTGTGTACCTGCTTGCATATGTATTTAAAAGTAAATGTAGTTGAATGATAGGTAGCAAGGCTTTCAATTGCAGACTGCCTAGGTAGTGTTTGGGAGCTTTGGTAACCACTAGTCTTATCAGGTGTTTGGGAGCTTTGCAGACTATCTAGGTAGTGTTTGGGACGCCATCTGGATGTCCAAGGTAATATTTACGCATTTGGAGTACTTCTACTGGAACTAATTAGTGGGAGACCTCCATACTGCAAGGACAAAGGATACTTGGTAGACTGGGTAAGTAACTTCTATAGTCCGATTTTATGAATTTTTTATTATAGCAATAATAGCAATGATAAACCAACCCGAATGTTCTCCTTTTTGAGCCGAGGAATATCTTGAAGCGCCGAAAAAATGTCTAATGTGGTGGATCCCGAAGTTGAAACATTTTTGATTCGATGATCCGAAAGTGATATTTGAGGTGGTTACCCTTTGCATCAAACCAAGTCCCCGATCCAATTGACCATCTAGGACTAATGCACCATGTTGGAAAGCGAGAATCGACATACGTATCTTAAGCTCAAGGCATCATCTTTAGCATGGGCGGAATTTGCGCTTTCATCATCGTGGCGAGCCAAAAAAGCTAACACAATTGTAAAGTAGAAAGAGAATATAGTTCTAATACACTTCTCATTTTACCCATTTTCTCCTTCAATTACCTTTGAGATAATGTAAATGTTAGTGTGGTAAAGAGAAGAGATTTTCATGAATGACAAAATCCACATCATTTATACCATAGGTTGATAGGCGATGTGTGAAATTCGAAATTTCTACCAGTATTGAATAGTAAATATATACTGAATTTTCTTTCTTTTCCATTTTGTTTAGTTTTTACCTCCATAGCTTTCAATTTTTTGTACTTGAGGAAAATATATATACATAGAATACATATTTTTATAAAGTTCTCTGCAACTTGAATTATTTTTTATAGAGTTCTCTGCGACTTGGATTATTCTTTATTCTCTATTCTTTGTGTTAGTATATATACTTTGTGATTTTAATGATGATAATGTTTATATGAGCTAAATTGATTTTATATTGGCTTATAATTTAATTTAGTCATGTTAATCAAATATTTTCATGCATATTAATATAATAGTAATATGGGTTATTGCATGGGTTAATACTACATGTTATTTGCTAGCCCACAAAAAGTTACTTGCAGTTTGGAGTAAGTAAATCAAGTTGGTTTATTTTTGTCTCATGCTTTCTATGTTTCAATCTAAATCTGTTTGGTTATGGAGACTAATTCAAATATGAAGTGAAGTATTTTAAGGAGATTGAAAATCAGGTATTGGATTTATACGGTTTGTATGCAAGCTAGAATTTATATCTAATTATTTAAAATTCCTTAAGTTTTAATATTTATTTGTTATATATATATATATATATATATATATGTTATCTATATATATATATATATACTGATTTACCAATTTACGTGTCTTAAAGATCTTTTTAAGAATTGGTATATTTAAGGACTCTTATTCAAGTTGGAACAATATTTATTTTTTGGAGTCTTGCTAACAATAGTTGCTATTTTGAAGGAAACATGTTAACTATCAAATAGGACTCTTTCAACTAGTCTTTATATTTTATTTGACTACTTTCCTTATCTACTGAGGCTGTTATTCATCTCCTATTAACAAGTAAAATAGCCTTTTCTAGAAGAATTGGTACGTTGCATGAAATAGCCGTTGGTCTCTTCTTTATATATTCTGTTTACTCGGCTTCATGGAGGAACAAGACTACTGATCAGAAACTCTTCAAGCTATCCAGGAAACAAATCATCATATCACTATTTTAGTCTTGGGGTTTACAGCGTTTTTGTATCCTTTATTTCAATATCTATTGTAAACATAGTAGTACAAGTCTAGGTTGGCTTGAGGTTTTATTTTAGTAATATTCGATTACATTCAACGAAGTTATCAAAGTCTCGAGGTGAGAGGTGTTGAGAGAGGTGCAAAGGGGCAGGAGGTGTCCAATCGATTGTCGTTGTAACGGGGAGTTTTATTTACTTTGTAATTGCTGAGTATTATTTTAATAAAGTGAGTCTCCAATCCTAGTTGAGATTGGACGTGGATTAGGCTACTAGACTAGAGGATAGGGGCCGAACCACATAAAAAATCTCGGTGTGATTTACTTTTTGTTTTTACATTTTTAAGCTTTATATTCTGCATATTTTGTTTTTAGTTGAAAAAATTTTATACTAATACGGACATGTATTAGTCGTCTTTTATAATGATTAAAATATAACTAATACGGACAGGGTTAGACCGTCCGATTATAGTCTGCTATAGTAAACTTCAAAAAATTGGCCACTGTAGATCACTTCTAAGTATTTACACCTATTCACCCCCCTCTAGGTGTGCTTAATTACAGAATTTCATTTGGTATCAGAGCAAGGCTCTACTAATATTGATCTTTGTAGGTCGTAGGGAAAGATCCTATGGCACACCTCAATTTTCAAGAAGGTCAATCCACAAGTCGGCCACCTTTGTTGCTTGGAAGTGAAAACTTCAACTTTTGGAAGTTTAGAATGATGATTTATCTCAAACGAGACCCATGGGAATGGTGGGTTGTTGAGAATGGCCCTGTCATTCCTAGACATGATGATGGAAAATCGAAGACTCTCATGGAAATGGATTCAAATGAATCATACATGGTATCCTACGACTCCAAAGCCATGAACACGCTGCTAAGTGGAATGATTTAAGCTGAAATTGACAAAGTTTCTGCATGCACCACTACTAAAGAAATATGGGATACAATCATCATGAGCCATGAGGGAACTACAAAGGTAAAAGAAGTTAAATTAAGTATGCTAATGCAAGAATATGAACTTTTCAGGTTAGAGAAGAATGAATCCATCAAAGAAGCTCAAGCTAGATTCCTCACTCTCATGAACTCTCTAAGCATGCTCGGCCAGAAAATTGATCAAAGGGAGATAAATAGAAAGATACTTAGAGTCATGCCCAAACGGTTCGCACCAAAAGTTACAACTCTTCAAGACTCCACTACAATCAGCACGATGGAAACTCTAACGTTATTTGGAGAACTTGAAGAATTTGAAAATTAACTAAAGAGGTATGATGAAGAAGATGAAGGACCTAAAAGGAAGACCTTAGCTCTTCAAGTTGAAAGCTACATAGAAGGTGATGATGAAGATTCTGATGAACAAATAGCTATGATGTCCCAAAAATTGAGAGAGCTGATTAGAAAGAAGAATAAATCAAAGTTCCAAGGCAAGACATTCAACAACAAGAAAGAAGCCAAGCAAAAGCCACAAGAAGATACCTGTTTTGAATGTGGAAGGCCCGGACATTTCAAGAGAGACTGCTTCCAATTAAAAAGGAAGAACAAAGCAAGCAATTCAAAAGGAAAGGCATTAATGACATGGAGCGATGATGAGTCCAATCATGAAGAGCAAGAAGATGAAACTGCTCAACTGTGTTTCACTGGATTATGCAATCAAGAATCATCTGAGGTAAACTCTGAACTTGGTGATATTACTATTTCTGATTATCTAGTTTTAAAAAATGAAAATATTCGTATTAAAGAGAAAAATGCTCATTTAAAAATTGGATAAATGATTTAATGAAAGAGGTAGAAACATTAATTGAAGAAAAACAAGAAATAGTTAAAGATTGCACATCAAGTGAAGTATCTAAGTTAAATGCTAAAATTGATTATCTTGATAACTATAATAAAATTCTATATAATCGTGCAAACAAATTAAATGAAGAATTCAATGATCTTAAAAAGGAAAATGATGTTCTAAAAGAAAGTTTAAAAATGAGAGATACTTGTATTGATGCTTTTAATGATGGGAAAATATTAAACATGCAAAATAATAACGAGGAAGAAATAATATCATTGAAAAAGGATCTTACAAAATTTGTTCAAGGGGAAAATAATTTAAATATAATGTTGGGTGCTCAAAGGTCAAGTCTAGATAAACAAGGAATTGGGTACAATCTTGTTAAGAACATTATAAGCACTACTAATAAAATTAAAGTAATAAATAATAAACCAATGAACAAGCCTCTTTATTGCTCACCTTTTGTTACTTGCAAAAAATTGTGGTTTAAAAGGACATTTTGATATAAACTGTAATAAAATTAAAATAAAACAAGTTTGGGTAAAGAAAAGAGATTTAATTGCTACTAACAATGCCGGACCCAAATAGATTTGGGTACCAAAACGATGAGCTACTTCTTTATTTTGTAGGTGTGTTTAAAAGCTAAAGTACCATCACATAAATGGGTACTAGACAGTGGATGTTCTAGACACATGACGGGTGATAGTACTAAATTCATCTCACTGACTACTAAGAAGGGAGGAACTGTTACCTTTGGAGATGACACCACATGCCAAATCGTCGTAAAGGTAAAATTGGAAATGGTAAGGTTTTCATTGATAATGTTCATTGTGTTGAAGGATTAAAATATAATTTAATTAGTGTAAGTCAACTAATGGATAGTGGACATAAAGTAATTTTTGAAAAAGATAAATGTGTTATTATTCATGCTTCTCACAATGTTCCTCTAATTGCTCAAAGGGAAGGTAATATTTATACAATTAACTTTGAAAATCAAAATGAAGATATTTGCCTAACTGCTATTCAAGATCAAACTATTCTTTGGCATAGAAGGTTAGGACATGTGCATATGGAATTGATTAACAAATTAGCTACCAAGAACCTTGTCAAAGGATTGCCAAAGCTAAAATATGAAAGACGAGGATTTGTAATGCATATCGGTTAGGTAAGCAAGCAAGAAATTCCTTTATCAAAAAAAATCGGTATCAACTTCTTTACCTCTTCAATTATTGCATCTTGATTTATTTGGACCGAGAGATATGCTAGCTTAGGAAATAATCATTATGCTTTTGTTATTGTTGATGATTTTTCAAGATTTACATGGGTTTTATTTTTGAAAACTAAAGATCAAGCTTTTGCGAATTTGAAAAGCTTATAAAGAATGTTGAAAAAAAACAATACCTTAAGCTAATTGGGATTTCGGAGTGACCATGGTGGGGAATTTGGAAAAGACTTTATACCATATTGCGTTGAGAGAGGTGTTACACATGAATTTTTCAAGCACCAAGAACACCACAACAAAATGGTGTAGTGGAAGCATAAAAAATCGTACTCTCTAAGAAACTGCAAGAACGTTACTTCAAGAAAGTAAACTGCCTAAAAGATTTCGGGCAGAGGCTATAAGTACTGCATGTTACATTCTAAATAGAGTATTGATTAGACCCATATTATTGAAAACACCATATAAGTTACTAAACAAAAGGATTCCTAATATTAATTATTTTAAAGTGTTTGGTGCTAAATGTTTTGTTTTAAATACTAATGGTAATCTTGGAAAATTTGATGCAAAATCAACCGAAGCTATTTTTCTTGGTTATTCAGTACATAGTAAGGCATATAGGGTTTATAATCTTGACAAGTCAAAGGTTGAAGAGTCAGTGCATGTAATATTTGATGAATTTAACTATGATATGTCGAAAGATGAGGATTCTGCAGGAAATAACAATTTGAGTCGTGAAAGCCAAACTGCTAAATTCGGACAGCCTAAGTCGTCCGAATCAGAAGGAAAATCAGTTGAAATCAGACAGCCTAAGCCGTCCGAATCAGAAGGAAAGACAATTTGAAATTAGATGACTTTGACTTCGTCCATTTTAGTAGAAAACTTCGAGACATGCAGACCTTTGAAAAATGAGCGATCGAGACCCGTCCGATTTAGAAGAAAAATCAGACGAACACACTGATGTAGAATGTGACATACCACAGTTTGAATCCAACGAACAAATGACCACTGCCAAGCTTCCTAAATCATCTCGAACTGTGAGAAATCATCCTCCAAACTTGATTATTGGAGATCCTGACACTTGGATGAACACAAGAAGGAAAGCAAGGAATTATTGTGCATTTTCAGCCTTTCTTTCTCAAGTTGAACCAAAAAATGCCAAGGAAGCAATTCAAGATGAAAATTGGACAATTGCCATGCAGGAAGAGTTAAACCAATTTGAACGATGTCAGGTATGGGATCTTGTTAAGCCTCCTAAAAATGCATCTATTATTGGTACAAAATGGATTTTCAAAAATAAATTAGATGAAAATGGTGTTATAACAAGAAACAAAGCCAGATTGGTAGCTCAAGGCTATAATCAACAGGAAGGTATAGACTATGAAGAAACCTTTGCCCCTGTTGCAAGGTTGGAAGCTATAAGAATTTTATTAGCCTATGCATGCTTTAGACAATTTAAATTATATCAAATGGATGTGAAAAATGCTTTTTTAAATGGTTACTTAAATGAAGAAGTATATGTTAAGAAACAACCCGGTTTCGAACATGAAAAATATTCACATCATGTGTTTAAATTGAAAAAGGATTTGTATGGGTTAAAACAAGCTCCAAAAGCTTGGTATGAAAGACTAAGCAAGTTTTTATTAGAAAATGGTTTTAATCGTGTTAAAATTGACTCTACTCTTTTATTAAAACCAAAAATAAAGATTTATTAATTGTTTAAATTTATGTGGATGACATAATTTTTGGAGCTACTACTAACTCTTTGTGTGAGTGGTTTTCCCAATGTATGCATAATGAGTTTGACATAAGTCTTATGGGTGAATTAAACTATTTCTTGGGGCTTCAAATCAAACAATCCAATGAAGGGATTCACATTCACCAATCCAAGTATGTAAAGGAGTTATTAAAGAGATTTGGTTTTGAAAATACCAAACCAAAGTCAACACCAATGAGTACTACCATCTGCTTTACTATGGATGCTAAGGTAAAGATGTTGAAGTGACAATGTATCGAGGTATGATTGGTTGTTTACTTTATTTAACTGCATCAAGACCAGATATTATGTATAGTGTATGCCTTTGTGCTAGATTTCAAGCTCAACCAAAAGAATCTCATCTTAAAGCGGTAAAAAGAATATTTAAATATTTATTTGGTACAATTAATTTTGGCTTATACTATCCTGTATCTCCTAGCTTTGAACTAATTGGATATTCAGATGCAGATTATGTAGGGTGCCAAGTTGATAGAAAAAGCACAAGTGGTGCTTGTGAATTTTTAGGACAAAGTCTTGTGGCTTGGCACAACAAAAAGCAAACATCAGTTGCCTTGTCTACTACGGAAGGTGAATATTTTTGGCGGTAGTTGTTGTTCACAAATTTTATGGATGATTCAAACTCTTCATGATTTTAATGTGATATGTGAAAATGTGCCTATTATGTGTGACAATACTAGTGCAATTGATATTTCAAAAAATCATGTGCTTCATTCTCGTACTAAGCATATTGAAGTGAGACATCATTTTTTAAGAGATAATGTTGCTAAAGGGTTAATTAAATTAGTATTTGTTCCTACTGAACATCAATTGGCAGATATTTTTACAAAACCTTTAAGTGAAGAGCGTTTTTGCACTTTGAGAAAAGAACTTGGAATGTCTGTATGTGGTTAGAATTTTTTTTATATATAAAAAAATATTAAAAAAAATATATAATTAATTAATTATAATAATAATTAAAAAATTAAAAATTAAAAAATATATAAATATTTCAGTTTATTATATGATATAAAATTATATTAAGATTATTTGTTATAATTGATTTATGTGAAGTTATCATTCTGATCTTATTTACATAAGGGTAAAATTGATATTTTCAGTTTATGGGGGTATGATTGATATTTGTTATGTTGGTTTTTGGGCGGGAATAGATTTTTTATCAGTACTTACCTGTTTCTATTTTTTTTTAAAAACTCTTCATCTCCTACTCTTCTTGGATTCTAAACTGATCAGGTATCTCAAACCTTTTAGTATTCTGTGATCTAATCTTTTCCTTATTAGTTATTATTTATTTATTTTTCTTTTCTCTAATATCAATAACAGAGATTTGTTTTAACAAAACCCTTCTTTTTCTCTGGTTTTTCTATCACGTATTTTGTTCCTCTGTTCCTCCTATCTCGCTTTTCTCTCACCAACCTAGGGTTTGTTCTCCTATCACGTATTTTGTTCTTCTCCCTATTTGCTTCAAGTTTTCACATAATCTCCATAGACATGGCCAAAACAAAGGTGGGTTTATCTTTATCAATTGGACGCCTTGACCTATACAACGCCCTAAGGCTACGGATATGGCATCTCAAGAATTGGATCGTCAAGACGGAGCTTCTTCATCAAAGGGACTGCGAGATGAACGTCGCTTGAACAAAAACCTCTCCAAGATGGCCTCTGATTTGGGACCTTCTTCAAAGAAGATGAAGAAGACAAAGGAAACATCTAAGGGTAAAAACCGAGTTGCTGTGAGTATACCCATTTCTAATTCTATTCCTAGCACTCATGATTCAACCATTATTTTTCGTTCCCAAAAATTTGCAAATCAATTTCAAAAATTAATGGTCAATAAACCCATCGTGTTTGGCAAGCCTGTCGACCATGTTCTTTTTGATACTATTGGGGTTACTGAAATTTTTAATCATCTTGGTATATCTAGTTTGTTATTTCCACCAACATATGCCTATCCCAAATTGATTAAACAGTTTTATGGGAATATGTCTGTTGCACATAATCAAATTCGAACTTTTGTGAAAAACAAAACAATTTTAATAGACTCTGCCTTAATGGGTGTTTTGTTTGACATATCTTGCATTGGCCCTTCCCCATTCACTCTAAAAGGGCCATTGGAATTCGAAAACCTTTCTGTTGTGCAACAATTGCGAATAGTTAAAGATTGTCCCACATCTGAGTTTGTTTCTTTACCCATAGTTCTTGAAGACAACACCATTAAATAGTGTGATTCATAAGCTTATTCGTGCAAATCTTATTCCTAGAACTGGTGGTAGGTCCGAGATGACTTATCAAGATTTAATATTGTCATCCCTCATTTTGTCAAAAACAAAATTTAATTGTGCTCTTTTAATGATAAATCATATGGAAAGTTGTGTCAAAACTAAATCTAAATGTTTTCCATATGGTGGCTTTTTGACAAAGATATTTACTCATTTTGATATATCTTTTGAGAATGAAGAAGTGTTTCAATTAACTGAAGTAATTGATGACTTAGTTTTTAAAAATTCAAAACTCAAAATTGGGGTTGACAATGTTTTATCTTGGGACATTGAAGAAAACATTCCTATTCCAATTGCTCCTCATCCTCCTCTTTCTCCTTCTATTCCAATTCCTCCTCCTGTTCCTCAAAATTCAGACCTTTCTCATCTTGTTAGTGATATGAATTCCAAGTTCGACACAATGCTTGAACTCATGCATAATTTTTTAGCTTCACTAAATTCTTTATCCGATAGAGTACTTACAGTTACTGAGAAGGTTGAATCTTTAGATGTGCAATTCAAGAATTTGTCTAAGAAGATTGAAGATGGGGTGTTTGAGACTGATAAAGAAGACAATTAATTTCTCCTTTTTGATGATGTCAAAGGGGGAGAGATTTGGGTATTTAAATTTTGGGATTTTAGACTTTGGGATTTTAGACTCTGTTATGTTTTTGGATAAGTATATGGATTTTAGATTGGCAGGATAACTAATTTGGATATGTTGGAATTTGGTGAACATTTGAATTCATATTGGTTAAGCAGATATATGATATATATGATTTTTTTCTTTATGTCATGCTTTGGGTATTATGTGTTTAATATGGGTTATTTGATATACATGCAATTAACATGTGATATTTGATATACATGCCATGTTGAAAGATTTTATGCCTAAATTAAGGGGGAGCCATATATTTAGGGGGAGTATGATATTGTCATCATCAAAAAGGGGGAGAATGTTAGTATATACTTTGTGATTTTAATGATGACAATGTTTATATGGGCTAAATTGATTTTATATTGGCTTATAATTTAATTTAGTCATGTTAATCAAATATTTTCATGCATATTAATATAATAGTTTGCATGGGTTATTGCATGGGTTAATACTACACGTTATTTGCTAGCCCACAAAAGTTACTGCAGTTTGGAGTAAGTAAATCAAGTTGGTTTATTTTTGTCTCATGCTTTCTATGTTTCAATCTAAATCTGTTTTGTTATGGAGACTAATTCAAATATGAAGTGGAGTATTTTAAGGAGATTGAAAATTAGGTATTGGATTTATAACAGATATGTATGTGCAAGCAAGAATTTATATCTAATCGGTTTAAAATTCCTTAAGTTTCTCATATTTATTTGTTGGGTTATATCTTCAATATATATATATATATATTATATATATATATATATTGATTTACCAATTACACGTGTCTTAAAGATCTTTTTAGGAATTGGTATATTTAAGGACTCTTATTCAAGTTGGAACAATGAGTTATTTTTGGAGTCTTGCTAACAACGATTGCTATTTTGAAGGAAACATGTTAACAAATCAAATAGGACTCTTTCAAACTAGTCTTTATATTTTATTTGACTATTTCTCTTATCTCTCGAGGTATTGTTATTCATCTCCTATTAACAAGTAAAATAGCCGTTGCTGGAAGAATTGGTACGTTGCATGAAATAGTCGTTGGTCTCTTCTTTATATATTCTGTTTATTCGGCTTCATGGAGGAACAAGACTACTGATCAGAAACTCTTCAAGTTATTCAAGAAACAAATCATCATATCACTATTTTAGTCTTGGTTTACAATGTTCTTGTATTCTTTATTTTTATATCTATTGTAAACATAGTACAAGTCTAGGTTGGCTTGGGGTTTTATTTTAGTAATATTCAGTCTGTTCAACGAAGTTATCAAAGTCTCAGAGGTGAGAGGTGTTGCAGAGGTGCAAAAGGGGGCAGAGGTGTCCAATCGATTATCGTTGTAATGAGGAGTTTTATTTACTTTGTAATTGCGTTGAGTATTATTTTAATAAAGTGAGTCTCCAATCCTAGTTGGGATTGGACGTGGATTAGGCTACTAGACTAGAGGATAGGGGCCGAACCACGTAAAAAATCTCGGTGTGATTTACTTTGTTGTTTTGCTTACGATTTTAAGCTTTATATTACGCATATTTTGGTTTTAGTTGGAAAATTTTATACTAATACGGAGACGGTATTAGGTATCCATTTATAATGAATAAAAAAATATAACTAATACGGATAATAGATAACTAATACTTGAAAATTGGGTTAGATCCGTAAGTATTATACCCCCCCTCTAGGTGTGTTTAATTATAGAATTTAAACTTCTTGCAAAAAAAATTGGCCAACATCTAGCATACTAGATTCTTTTTTCATGGAAGTATTTACACCTATTAACACTAACCCACTCACGAAGGTGTTTTATAATAAATTAATTAACATAAGATACATGAGAACAAAATGAGTATTTGACTTCTCGATCTCACCCAATTCGACTTCACAGCCCCAATTCGATTATGTCCTCAGATTATGCCCCATAGAACTGATACTTCATTACCAACCAGTGAAGGCACAATACTTCAAAATGAAATAAAATAAATATCTACTTAAACATCTTATCTGAACGGATATAAGATGGCACATTTTTCATGGGAAAAAACTCTAGATTTGTTATTAAATTCTTCTTATGTACTTTATGCACATTCTATGAGGCAATTCTAAGACAAAATGGTTCATAGCATTGTAACAAACAAGGAGAGAACGGAGAGAACTCTATATGGCCACGAAAATAAGTACTAAAAACACAATCAAGAAAAAGAGAAACTACCGATTGAGAACATAAAATGGGGGTACTTCAGAATTCATGAAATATAGAAATCATGGGAAATAGATTGTGAACTAGGGTTTTAAATAAGATATGGAAAATCACAACAGATTCAGATTTGTGAGATTACTTACCGAGTAAATGCTGATTAGTTTGCTGTAGTCGCTAAATTTAGGGCGAACAAAGGACAATTTCCACTACTTGCAGTCGATTTACAGAGCAACCGACTAGGGTTCTTGAGCAATCATCATTCCCTTGTTGCAGAGTTTTGTTACCTTTTCCCACTTTTTCCCCAATTCATTGCTTCGACCTAATCTGACTTAGCTAAGTGGGGGCAAAAGTGGAAAAAATTTCATTAACCACGTTCGCTAGTATTACTAGCGGACGACGTATACCCAGTTTCAATCACGACCCTTCATTTATGGAATGAAAGGTGTAAATGTTATATGCACCTTTTTGGTCCATAGCAAATAGATGTTATGGATCATTTTCCTATATATATATATATGTGTGTGTGTGTGTGTGTGTTATGTTTTTGACAGAACTCCTTGATTGGTATAACGCTTGAGAGGGGATTGTTTGATTCTATATGTTTTATTAACGGTGTAACCGGTCCTAAAAGTTGTCTATGTGATATAATAAGTAAATTAGTCCCTTTATGCATGCTTGTATGTAAAAGTGTTATGGTTATGACTAGCTTAGTTGATTTACAAAGCTATAATTTAATGAAACAAACCTAAGTCATGGTAGAGGGTTGTTTAGGGTCATGGACACGTTAACTTTGAATCCATGGGATATAAATCGGGTATACAATTTATATAGCAAACACATGATGCAATTATGCTTAGAAAGTTGAGTTTATCATGGCCTAGGACTGTTATGGCTTAATATACTAATGTCACGCCTAAAATGTCTAAGTGTGGGATGTGTTGTGTTAATGACTTACCTAGCTATGAAAGCATGCTTAATCCTATGATAATAAGTTATAATGGTGGTTATAAGCTTGCTAGAATGCTTAGGTATTCAATGAAGCATAGCTTGGGTATGTTTTGTGATAAACATGCTTAAAACTCTAGCTTAGAACTGTTATGGCCATCTTTAGTACTTGACAATATTAGTCAGTAAAAAGCTTATGTAATGACAAGAAAATATGTTTAAAAGTGATTCTTAACTTGGTCTAAGACTATTTTGTATTCCCTACAAATTTCATGCTTAAAGGCCCATGAAAAGAGGACTGATTTGGTGTCAACCACCTCCTAGCTGAGAACTTATGAAGCTTGAACCATGTATGAAAATTTCTTAGCAATTCCATGTCACAAAGGTTCTTCAATAGCTATCTTAACCATGCTTAGGGTTGTTTTGTGTTAGTTATGCTAAATCATGCTTAAAGATATAGTTTGGGACTGTTTTGGGTAATTTATAGCACTTGACCATACTAGGCAGTGATGAACTTATGCAATGTCAGAAATGCATATTAGAAATGATTTGCAAGTGAGGCCAAGACATAGAGTAACAAGTAGGAGTTCATGTGTATTTGTTAAGCCTAAAGTGAGCTCTAAGAGACCAAACCATGCTAGACCACTAGACAAAGCAAGGTCATGATAAAAGTAACCTTAGGCTACCATTTTACACTTTCCTAGTGTTTGCCTAAAATACTACTAGTAATTACATGCAAGTATACGTGATCACTTATGCAATATAGTGGCAAATACAGTATCGTTCCCACGAAGAGCGATGTATAACTTAATTACTAATTACTAACTATGCATCAATTAATTATATTTAGACAAATGATGTGACGCCCCCAAAATTAGGTATACGTCACCCATCTTGGGTCGCCACTTACATGGTACATAAATTCAAATACAACTTACTGATATAACTGTCGTGTACAATACGACATAAACTGTGAGTTTGAATACAAATATTGTCTACTAGATATTATACAAACTCAAAAGGAGTCCTCATTACAACTATTATCACACTATTTCACGCAGAATAGTGAGGACTACTAATGCTATCCTGCGGACCATTACTCCGTTCCCAGGCTCGTCCCGGCTATGTTCTCATTTCACAAGAGAAAACGGTGAAAGAAAGGTGAGCTCAACTAGCCCGAGAAGAAATATTATGACTAAGATAATGCGAATAAATTATCATTAGCCTTCAACGGTGTTAAAGCGATAAAATACAATAGACAACCGGTTTAAGCTGCGGCGGAATATGCGATCCATTAAAAGAGTCAAGTAGAAAATAAAGTCTACTATCTTTTAGGTTTTAAAGGTTTTCATCAATTTTTATCATTTGAGACTCGACAATAAATAAACCACCACATCTAATCATTCTGTACCACGGTCGAGGATTTTCATCAAATTATCAATGGTCATGACTACTATAAGAATCACCCTGGTCATAATCATACCAAAAACTATCCATCAACTTGCATTACAGGCCTTTGAGGACTTTTATCACATCATTTATAACAAGCCATGATTATCTAGAATGATCCCGGTCA
The DNA here is from genome assembly GCA_020205615.1 of Panax quinquefolius. Lineage (NCBI taxonomy): Eukaryota > Viridiplantae > Streptophyta > Magnoliopsida > Apiales > Araliaceae > Panax > Panax quinquefolius. Next base: position 94,303,415 of record CM035161.1, read on the forward strand.
TAATCATACTAAGTTCATCTATGCACGTAAGCGAAGATAATATGATATATCATGAGGATGATGACAATGACATAATAATTCAATAAAACAAGTTCAAGAATTATTTAATCCATGAATTATTAACGTCCAAATTGTCAACATGATCTTGTTTTGTGAGTAAAATTCAAGAATGATCGGAAGAATATTTCCATGAAAAGATCTTTGGATGAAATGCAAATATATAAGGATATTCCACTAATTTCATGGAATATAGAAGTCAAAGTTTTAACCATTTGGGTATAATAAAGAATGGAATAACAAAGAAATCACCGTGCATGCGGTACTTATGATAGGCAGGTTATTCAACGAGAATAATATCGCGGAAACGGTCGGGTGAAATTCACGCAAGCAGGATGTTCCAACAGAATAATAAAGATGGAACCGGATCGGGTGTAAAACACGAGATAGGATATTCAGCAAATGAGAATGATAAAAGGCGGAACCGGTCGGTGTAAAACACCTGTGACAGGATGTTCCAATGAGAATAATAAAAAGCGGAACCGGTCCGGTGTAAAAAACACACGAGCAGGATGTTCCAATGAGAATAATAGAAGAATGTCACCAAGTATAGAATAAACCAGATACACGAGTTATTCAGCCAGAATAAATATGAATGGAATAACATAAAGATTTCACCAAGTATAGGGTATCTTGCGCATATCTGAGGTTATGTATAGGGTATACCACTTTTACGAGTTATTCCAATGCGAATAATAATGAATGGAATAATGAAGTTCTCTTCAAGAAGAAAGAATAACACCACTTACTAGTAAAAAAGAAGGCGAATATAAAAGTAATGAAGTAGCGAGAATACTCTTCTTCTTTCTATAATTTTCTCTCTATAGCTTCTCTCTATAATTTCTCTCTACAGAGTTTGATGAATGAATTCGTAAGAAAATAATGAAGGAATGAGCTTTATTTATAGGAAAATGAAATGCATAGTAACTAATCCATGAGCGGTCCAGATTGATTTACTTTAATCGTGACGGTCCATATTTAAAGAAAATCTTTTAAATAAAATATAATATATTCTATTTATATAAAAACATTTTACTATACAAACACTATGCAATACTATGCAAAAAACCTTATGCAAAAAACACTATACAACACTATGCATAATAAAATATAATATATTCTATTTATAGAATAACTTTAATAAAGTATTCTATTTTATATAAAAGATGTTTACTGTTTTATTACGTTAATAATCTGAATAAAACAAAAGCGTCATTATCATTATAATAATTCATATTATTAATAAATGATAATGGAATCAAACCGAGTGACTTCTCACATAAGCATCAATAATCAATACTGGTGTGCTACTATGCAACCACACGTATTGTATTTTTCTACTAAGAGTAGTTCAGCGGTAACCATGGTAAAACTTCCGTAGTTATTTCAATAAAATATTTTTATGCGTTTTCTCAATCAAAACAATAATTACATTGTAGGGTCCACCAATGATTGAGTAGTTATACGAATATTCCCTCGCTAAATAGAATATTCCCAGACCAATCGAATATAATATAACCACTTGCATACTTTGCAAAATTTATAAATACTACCCACTACTATAATATTATCTCAAATTCACACCATAATATTAAAAAATTATTTCGACAAAATTTAAATCTTTATTAATAAAATCTGGGGTCTCACAATCTCCCCTCCTTATGGAATTTAAGCCCTCGAAATTAGGTGCGATACTGGTATGATAAAGAGATGAGGATACCTTGAATACCTTTATCGTTTAAAAATATTAAATTCATCTTTTAAATCTGCCAAAGCTATTCATTAACAATTCATCTTTGCTTCTACGTGCTAAAGATATACAATTTATAAAACCATATAATCTTTGACGCAGCGACTTAATAGTATCACGACCACGAATTATCCATGCACCAATTTGGCCAAGGATATTCGTGTTTTCAATCTGATCGTGATTATACCGAATAATCCGTGGTCATAATCATACCAAGTCTATCAATGCACTACTGACCAAAGATGACTTTTACCACATCCATGACTTAATATTTTCATTCTTTGAGACTCACTCAATAATTAATCCATATCATCGAATCATCCCCACTCTGAGCCGAGGATATTCATTAGTATCCGACCACGAATTATCCATGCACTACTACCAAAGATAATTGTGTATTCATTAGTATCACGACCACAAATTATCCATGCACTACTGACCAAAGATAATTGTGTATTCATTAGTATCGCGACCACAAATTATCCATGCACTACACAAAGATAATTGTGTATTCATTAGTATCACGACCAAATTATCCATTACACTACTGACCGAAGATAATTGTGTATTCATTAGTATCACGACCACAAATTATCCATACATTACTACCAAAGATAATTGTGTTTTCAATTACTGATTATGATTATCTATAGAACAATCCACGGTCATAATCATACCAAGTCCATCTATGCACTACTGAGGCCATGAGATGACTTTCAACATAATATAAGCATGAGGATAATGATATAAAGAATCAATCAAATGAGATAAAGGATAAATATTAAACATTTATAATATAATTTATCCAGGATTCAAGAATATCCCCATGTTTTCAATCACTTAATAATCTCATAATCTAATATCATTAATATTATAACAATATTTTAATCACTTCTTAAATTTATAAACAATTTATCTTAATTGTTTACGCTTTACCATATAATGCATTTAATCATTCAAAAATGCCATACTCATAAAATATCATCACCAATTATCAAATCCCTCATCAAAAAAATATGCATATACTCTATATAGGATTCTCTAGCCATAAAATCATATTTTCAACTTTGTTACTTCACATAACATATTTAACTCATATGTTCGTAACTAAACTATTTTCATGAAAATACCAAATCAGTCCCAAAATATTTCTTTTCTGGGATTTAGCATAATATAGTCTCATAATGAAAATATATTTTTCTCGAATTTTAAAATTCATTTACTATTTTAAAAATCAATTTCTAATTAATTTCTTAAGAAATTAGCTACCTCAAGTTTAACTTCAAAAATTCCCAAATCTTGGCAGGACCTTACACATGTTAACGTGAGCCTCCAGTTTAAATTTAATGGTCATCGGAGTTATAGAACTCCGGTTATAGCGTTTTTCGTCGGAAAAACCTAAATATTGAAATAGTCATAACTTGCTCATTTTAAGTCAGAATGAGCTCATTTTTGGACAGGAGGTACTTTATACCATATACTTTCATGTCCCAAAAACCCAGAATTTTTCTCATAATTTAAGTGGCCGAAACAGTCCCTTAAAGTTTCTGGGTAGTAGCATTTTCGAAATTTACAGCTTTGGCCTCCTTTGCTAAAATCAGTCCAAACAAAAATCTACAACACCTTTTCCAGTAATTCCACTTGGATTAGTTAGGTAACTCATAGATCTAACTCTAGGACTTGACCACACTCAAAAATTCAAAATATAATAGGAGATATGGTCAATTGAATTTCTTGTTACGTTTTTCACCAAAATCTGATTTTCAACTCTTTGTGATTTCTAAGAAACTTTCATGTTTTTACATACTAACCAACATAACTCATCATAAAACTTACTAATACCACGAAAACCCATGATTTTCATTATTCCAATGCTTTTATTATGACTTTCATCATAAACCACGTAAAAGCTATTCATTTAGTTGAAGAAATATTTGAGGGTTTAAGAAATGGGGTTTTGTCTTGAGAATTGATACAAAATTCGATTTCACGCTCTAGGGTAGGCTAGGAAATCTTCAAGAATACGTCAAGAAATTTATTAATGATAGAAATATCATTCAAAATCATTACTCTTATCCAAGACTTGGATAATACGTCACATTGATACCAAGCGTGACTTCTATCCCTTAACCTAGATAGCACCTCACAATGATACCTATAAACTTGCCATCTTCATTCACGATGTCGCCTCTGAAAGTCCGCTTCGGTTCATTCCACACAAGGAAGTCAACAACGAAAGGTTCGGAGCTCTTTACTTATGGCTTGATATAACAAATGATTAACTTTAGGGTTTGGTTACTTTGAATTAGTATAACGGGTTGGTTATGAATATAAAAGCTAACAACCTTACGAAAAGCATGATGATTAGCTAACCAATTGATTCCTAAAAATCACATCAAAGGCAAGTATTTTCACAAAGATAAGATCGACGAATGTAGCGTGAAAATGTTTATTTGAATCAACAAGATTTAAAAATAGTAAGCGATAACGAAGGCTCCTACTAACGAAGTTTCAACCAATAAGTCAAAGTTTAACTTCTTGAGTCAAATTTAAGCGTTGACACAACTAGGTGAAATAAAAAGTGGGTAGAACTGGTATCTAACACGGTATAGACGCAAGAGCTTATGATTAACTTACCCATGATAATTTTATTCGGGTTCCTCGTCACGAGAAAAAAAAAACGCTCTCTCTTAAACTCACGGCTTTGGTTTGTGCAGGGACGACCTTTGGTGCCTCCATCCTAGTTGAATTTGTCTTTGATGGCGACAAAATCGAGCTAAGTGACCTTCTCTTCCACAATTATAACATGCTTTGGGCGGCATGGCGCAGATTCGGACTAATGTGTCCTCTCCTCCGCATTTGAAGCATCTGATAGGTGGTCCTTCTCCTTCCTTAACAACAGTGTTGGTCTTTGACGTCTTTCCATCATTGTTGAGTCTCCTTTTCTTGAAATGTCCATTCTTATTATATTTATTACGATTACCACCAAGTGGTTACCATATCGCTTTGTTGATTCCCTCCACGCTTGTTGTCACCGCCCGATGACTACTCTCGCTAGTATTATAATTTTTGCTTATTTGCTCTCTTTTAGTTGCGTTGACTCGTTATCGCGCTCCACTAAGCGAGCCCTATTTACAACATCGAATAAAAACACGGTTTATGAGAAATAAGATGTTGGCGTATCTCCGCTTCAAACCTCTTAAAAACATTCGGCGCCATTCTCTCTTCATTATCCACCAAGTGGGGCCATGAACCATGATAACTCGCAAATTTTGCCTCGTATTGCGACACGGTCATATTGTTTTGTTCCAACTTGATAAACTCCACCTCCTTCATATGGCGAATACTTTCAGGAAAGTATTTGTCGTTGAACAGCTCCTGGAACTTCTCCCAAGATATCTTCAGTACAACAGGTTGAGTACGTTTTACCGATTCCCACCGAGAATCGCCTCTCGCGCATGACATATAAAGGCGTGAAAAGGAACCTTTTGCTCCTCGGAGCATCCCAAGACATCAAATATCTTGGTAATCTGCTTTATCCATGCTTCCGCGAAGTGGTTTTGGCTCTCCTTAAACTCCGGTGTCCCGGCTCCTTGAATTGTTTAGCGGTGACCGCCCAAGAGTTTTCCGTGTTTCCACCTACGTTTTGGACATGAGTCGCTTTACCGATGTTGCATGAATTTAAAACCTTTTAAGCGTCTCGTTGTTAAATCAATTGATCAAGTATTGTTGTTTACAGGAGGATTATCGCCATCCTGTTGCACATTGTCACGATTATTGATCGTGGAGAATCAACACGTCTCTTGTGCTCCATTCTTTATTCTCAACATTCTCGGATGCCATTTTCAAACACCGCCACAAAATAAGGGTTAATTGACATGCAACATATTATCACTATACTCTGACTGACCAATCAAATACCAAATAAACTTAGGTAGGTCATACTAGCGAAGGTATTCCCCGTCTCTCCCCTCCTAGTACTATTCTCACATCTTAGCCAGGGATCATATCCCTAAGCTCTGATACCAACCGTGGCGCCCCTAAAATTAGGTATCGTCACCCATCTTGGGTCGCCACTTACATGGTACATAAATTCAAATACAACTTACTAATATAAGCGCGTGGTATGCAATCTGACATAAAGCGTGAGTTTGAATACAAATATTGTCTACTAGATATTATACAAACTCAAAAGGAGTCCTCATTACAACTATTATCACACTATTTCACGAATAGTGAGGACTACTAATGCTATCCTACGGACCATTACTCCGTTCCCAGGCTTCGTCCCGGCTATGTTCTCATTTCAAGAAGAACGGTGAAAGAAAGGGTGAGCTCAACTAGCCAAAGAAGAAATATTATGACTAAGATAATGCGAGAATAAATTATCATTAGCCTTCAACATGTTAAAGCGATAAAATACAATAGACAACCGGTTTAAGCTATGCGGAATATACAATCCATTAAAAGAGTCAAGTAGAAAATAAAGTCTACTATCTTTTAGGTTTTAAAAGTTTTCATCAATTTTTATCATTTGAGACTCGACAATAAATAAACCACCACATCTAATCATTCACCTACCACGGTCGAGGATTTTCATCAAATTATCAATGGTCATGACTATACCGAATCACCCCTGGTCATAATCATACCAAAAACTATCCATCAACGCATTACGAGCCACCGAGGACTTTTATCACATCATTTATAACAAGCCATGATTATAAGAATGATCCTCGGTCATAATCATACTAAGTTCATCTATGCACGTAAGCCAAAGATAACATGATATATCATGAGGATGATGACAATGACATAATAATTCAATAAAACAAGTTCAAGAATTATTTAATCCATGAATTATTAACGTCCAAATTGTCAACATGATACTGTTTTGTAGAGTAAAATTCAAGAATGATCGGGAGAATATTTCCATGAAAAGATCTTTGGATGAAACGCAAATATCAAGGATATTCCACTAATTTCATGGAGTATAGAAGTCAAAGTTTTAACCAAATTTGGGTATAATAAAGAATGGAATAACAAAAGAAATCACCATGCATGCGAAATTAGATAGCATAGGCAGTTATTCCAAGAATAATAATAACGGAACCGAGGTCGGTGAAATTCACCATGAAGCGGGATGTTTCAACAGAATAATAAAGATGGAACTGGATCGGTGTAAAACACATGATAGGATATTCCAACGAGAATGATAAAGGCGGAACCGGTGGGGTGTAAAACACATGACATGGATGTTCAAACAGAATAATAAAGAGCGGAAACCAGTGGGTGTAAAACACACGACAGGATGTTCCAATGAATAATAGAAGAATGTCACCAAGTATAGGGTAAATCACGCGTATCTGAGGTTATTCCAATGTAATAAATATGAATGGAATAACATAAGATTTCACCAAGTATAGGTATATCGCATATACATGTTATGTATAGGGTATACCACTTTTACAAAGTTATTATTCCAAGAATAATAATGAATGGAATAATGAAGTTCTCTTCAAGAAGAAAGAATAACACCCCTACAAGTAAAAGAATGAATATAGAAGTAATGAAGTAGCGAGAATACTCTTCTTCTTTCTATAATTTTCTCTCTAGTTTTTCTCTATAATTTTCTCTCTAGAGTTTCAATGAATTCGTAAGAAAATAATGAAGGAATGAGCTTTATTTATAGGAAAATGAAATGCATAGTAACTAATCCATGAGCGGTCCAGATTGATTTACTTTTAATCGACGGTCCATATTTAAAAAGAAAATCTTTTAAATAAAATATAATATATTCTATTTATATAAAAACATTTTACTATACAAACACTATGCAATACTATGCAAAAATACTATGCAACACTATGCAACACTATGCATAATAAAATATATATATTCTATTTATAGAATAACTTTAATAAAGTATTCTATTTTATATAAAAGATGTTTACATTTTATTACGTTAATAATACGAATAAAACAAAAGCGTCATTATCATTATAATAATTCATATTATTAATCGTGATAATGGAATCAACCGAGTGACTTCTCACATAAGCATCGATAATCAATACTGGTGTATTTCTTATGCAACCACACGTATTCTTGTACTTTTACTACTGAGTAGTTCAACGGTAACCACGGTAAAACTTCCGCCGTTATTTCAATAAAATATTTTTGTCGTTTTCTCAATCCAAACAATAATTACATTATGGGGTCCACCAATGATTGAGTAGTTATGCGAATATTCCTCGCTAAACAAGAATATTCCCAACCAATCGAATATAATATAACCACTTGCATACTTTGCAAAATTTATAAATACTACCCACAACTATAATATTATCTCAAATTCACACCATAATATTAAAAAATTATTTCGACAAAATTTAAATCTTTATTAATAAAATCTGGGGTCTCACAAATGAACTGAGTAATCAAGCTAAGTAACAAAATATTAATTTTATGAGTAAAAACATTAAGGAATCAATTTCCCCCGATGAATCAATTAAGTAACCTTATTTCATTGAATTGATTACCAAGAATGGCCAATGAAAAATCACTAATAGTTAATGTGACACCCCCAAATCTGGGTACTTCATTCTCACAAGATTTGGTGTTCAATTTTCATTCATTCATTTCTAACTACCCAAATATAATAAAATTTAAACAATAAACCATCCCATTAAAGGGTTACATCAGTAAATCCAATAAAATTCTAAGTCATCTAACCTTAAACATTCATCAAATGCGGAAAATAAATAATTACATCACAGTAGTTAAAATAAAGTCTGACATCATAAAAGTCAATAATTTTACAAGTCTTTAACACTTGTTCATTTTTCCTTTCCGTTTATTAGTGGTAGGTTCATCAACCTTCTCAACTATAGCTGCAATGGTTATATATGCAAGAGTGAGCAAAACAAATGTTCACTTGAAATGACAATGAAAAATAACAACATAATATCTGCCAATGAATAGGCTCAATAAGACTGAATAATATTCTCTATCATTGATAATCAAGAATTGAAATTCAGAATTTGAAATATATCTGAGGGTCACAAGACCATGAACTATGTCCAAGGTTATAAATATTCTTTCAACTTAAACCTAAACAGTCTTAAAACTGTAGGGACTCCCCATACTTAGGGTGATCAACCCTTAGTACCATGTATTGTGCACAAACATCTAAACGCTTACGCGTAATAAATCCCCTATAAAAGGGTTGTTCATCTCAGTTTTTAACATATGAGTCCGCACCAAAGGAGGTTTGGTTTGGATAGGGTTCAAGGTAATTTAGGGTTCTACGAACATCAACTAAGGATTAGTTGAATCATAAATTAATAATGTTTCAAGGGTTTGATAACAATATGTTATGGAATAGTTATAAGCCACAATCGAACAAACATAATGCATCAAATTCATGCTTTAGGAATAAACTTAAAAGCATTAAAAGATGTACTAAACCTTGCTTGAGCTATAATAATAAGCTAAGGTTACATTATTTTTCGATAAAGAAACAAAATTAGAAACTTTGTTCAATGTAAGAGTAGGTTTAGGAATAGGAACTTGTTCAATAAAGATACAACTTGAATAATCATAATTGCTTTAGGGTAATGAACTTGCATAATCGCAAACAAGGTAGGGTAAAGAAAATTTGCATGACAATGATAAACAAGACATGATAAGGATTTTGCTTTACATAAAGAAATAGGGTTTAGGGAACTTGCCTCGTGCGTAAGCTACATAACTATATCACACATTCGCCAAAGTACCCTACATATATCGTTATAATCGCAATATCGATTAGTTATACTAACATTAACCTTATAGGTTTAATTCACCATTTTAGTTAAGTTATAACCTTTAACTTGAGGTCTAACCATATTGATCAATCACATAACACAAATCTGAAAACTCACTAACATATAATTTAAAGCTATAGCATTAAATTCTCATCTCTAACTCTTACAAACATTGAGTTTCAATCGTTATATAAATTGTTAATAACTAACTTAAATTTTCATATTTGGTATTACAATGCAACTACAATTTGTTATAAAATCATATAATATAATTAACACCTTTTTATGTTCATAAGATTAAGTTATGATTGTATGCTATGGACTGAAAACAAAAAAAACAAAACAATTTCTGTCAGGGGTTGGCGTAGCCGCGCCATTCTAAGCATTGACATCGGCGTGGTCGTGCTAGTGCGCAGACCTGGGTTCTGCAATCTGTTCATACAGCCTGCTGCGAACCAAACTCCAAATTCCTCATTCAACCAGCAACACAAACACACCCAGACACTGAGATTTCAGTTAAACAACATAACATATATATTTAACTATTCTAATAACACAAACAACACTAATAACCAATTTAAAGCCTTCAAAAACAAGGTCTATGCTTAATATTCATATTTCAACATACGTAGCGCATACGAACACTACAAATTTATTTCTTGACCAAATCAATCCATTCGACTTGCATTCTTTTTGTATTCCAACATATTAACAATAGCAATCATCAATTTATAGATTATACCATGAACTCATAACCAATTTTAGTCTCAAACTAGACCAAAATACATATATTATCACATAACTCCAATTCTTCATTTTAAAACATGTTTATATGAATTAATTCCTACAACTTAATTATAACGACATAACATGACTTATAAATATTCCAAAAACATACTAAACAGATTTATAAACCAATTCATCCATAAAAATCCAATTTTCAAAGAAAACTAAAAACACACCAATCCTTATTCCAAAACAAGATCATTTCATGAATTTATTTACTGAAAATAGTTTCTATATGATAAATAATAGATTATAAACCATCAATTATCATATATAAATCACATCTCATAAATTTTAACAAAAAAATCAAAGTTTATATGAGAAACCCAAGAACATAAACTCAAACTTGAAACTAAGAATATTACCTTTGATTTCTTGTGTTTAGATGATGAAGACTACTTTGTTAATCCCTTCTTGGCTTTCAAACATCCAATTTTCTCTAAATTTCTCTAAGGCTTCTCACTTTCTTCTCTCTTTTCTCTCTTCTTTCTCTTCTTTGTTTTCTTTTGTTCTTTCTTAGGCTTAAGCAATACAACTTAACGTAAAAAAAAATAACAAACAAACGCAACGTATAGAAACGTATAGAAACTGATATGTATTAATAACTATCAGTTATATTTTATTTATTTATTTTTTTTTTTAAATTCAAAAGCCATAAAGCCTTGTTTGACAAAACACTTTAAAAAAATAAGGGCTTAACATTCCTTAAGCCTTGTTTGGCAAAACAGAATTAAACTCTTTTAATTTATTTTCATAACTCATTTATAATATAGTTTAATTACCACACTTTATTCAATTTCGATATTCAAATTTAATCAAATTAAAACTAACAAAAACCTATTAAATCAATTTGCCACATAATCACATTGCCACAAAATTATAATTTCCTTATAATTTTGTTTAATAAATAGTACATTACTTTCATTATTAAATTAAATTAAAAGAACATTACAACAAATGATTTAATCATTATTAATTCTCTAATTTAATTATTAAATTAAATTAGAATATTATCACATAATAATTAATTCATCACTCTTTTATTTTAATTAACTTCAAAATACCAAATTACCCATTATCAACATAATTAACATATTACCTTAATTAAGTTAATTTCCTCAACTCATGAATTATTTATTTAACAAATAAATAACCAAATTAACAAATATTTATTTAACAATAAATACATCAATTAAAATATTTATTTAATTCAATAAATATTTGAAATTATAATTAAAATTTTGGATTGTTACAGTTAATATAATCATTTTCCAAATAATTATATCACATACATATTATTATTAATTTTCCTAATAAGAAACAATAATAATAAATTCATTAAGTTCATTTTCCAGTTGTTGCTCACTGTATTCAAGTATATTTCTATCCCGTCTACAAATTAGAATTCACTCCGAGGAAGAATTACTAATCACAAGTTACTACATCCAGATCTTAATTTAGAACCCATTGTCAAATTTTAACTAAATCCATCCAATAATCGTTAAACATACAATTATAACTATAACGACCCCAAAATTTGAACAAAACCACATCTGACCTTGGTCGTTAGCAATACCTTCACATTCTAACTTTATATCATTATTTGATGATATAATTAATAAAAATGCAGAATAATTCAAAATTCTTTCTATCTCCTTTCTATTATTCCTTGAACCATAACCTTTAGCTTTACATATCTTAGAATCATACTTATTTTATGATTCACTTCATTAGAGTTATTATATAAAATCTTACATCCCAATTCGATATCCTTTATATATCGGATAATTCAAAGTTTACAACTTAACATTAGTTAAACATCATAAACTATCAAGTACATCTTTCAGAACCTTAAACATGGTTCAAAAATAATAATTTCAAGTAAAGTAAATTATCTCCGTACATTACTTCTTATCCTTATCATTCAAGTAGCACGTAGGATTACCTTGAATCTTTAACCTGCAAAAATGATTATTTTGCAAGATTAAGCTCGACAGCTTAACAAATCAAATAGTTTTCATGCATCACATAGCACATAATATCATGCTCAACTTATACGATCATAATCATTCTAATATAACATACATGTTGCATCTCACATAACACATATAAAGACTGAGTCTCTTACTCAATCAACATAGTCATAGATTGACTTTCATATTCCATATACATTTTATATGCATTTCATATGTAACTTAACATTTTCATAGCATTACATAATTACACCAATCAGTTATCAAATTCATATAGCAAATAGGAACTGAAAGACTTGTCTGGCTCATAGATTATTAACTACAGCTTAATTGCTTTGCGTTTATCCTACATCAATTCAAAATTTCATATACACATGCATCAGTTACACATATAATGAAACCACATTGACTTTTAGTCCTAATCCTTTTACAACTTGCATTTCTTTGAAAACGTATAACCTATCTTCAGGTTTTAACTCTTCGTTTTTTGAAACTTAACATTTAGTTAAGTTACTAAATTAACCTTCGTCCCACCTCTCTTACTTCTCTTTTAATCAACCATTAACGTTTGGTTAAGTCTTTAAAGTTTATTTTCACATCACATTAGATGTATATTAGGTTTATTCAGCTTACTTAAAAATATTCATAACATACCTCTAGAATTCTTCTTGTAAAGTGTTACTTAACATTCGACTAAGCTTATTAAGCTTCCTATCTCATCATCATTTGTGAATAAAGTTCATCAACCTTTAATACATAATCTTCATGTCATCCTTTAAATTTAATTCATTTAAAATTGACACTTAACATTTTGCTAGGTGTTTAGAGCTTCCCATTACTCCTTGTTAAGTGAATAATGATTATTAGAATTGATTTACATTAATTTCCCTTGCTATGCATTGAAGCTTTCTTTACTAGGCCTGACGCGGCCGCGCCAAGATTGACTTGCTTTACGGAGCGGCGACGCTGTATTGCAGATTCAGTTTCTGTAATTCATTCTCCTACTCTGATTTTTAACCAAAACTCCTATCTCCTTCAACTCAGAACAAAATTAGCTAATTTTTTATTCCATAAACTCATTAAACATAACAGAAAACATTAACATAGTGATTTCCACATTTCAACAACCAATTTAAGGATTTAAATTGCATGTTCATACACTATATTCATATTTTGACATACTTAACGAAATCACCCACCACGAATTCGTTATAGCTATGATTAAGATCATTTAAACAGGATTGTTTTTATTTCTAAGAGGAAAACAACAATCAACCATGAATTTCAAACTTTACACATGTGAGCATGATCAATTTAGCCTATCAAATAGACAATAATATATACAATAACCAAATGACCATTTCTTCCTATTTTTGATAGAAATTAAACTTTGATTTGGTTTAATTCCTCTTGTTATGCTATTATGAAATCATTTATAGATTATATATCAACAAAACCTCACAATTGGATTTCCTACAACTACACATCCCCCACAATTTTTACAGAAAACTAAAGAAACATAAATTTGGGGTTTTAGAATTGATTCTTACCTTCCTGATTTTCCTAAGCCTTGATAGATGGTGAAGATTGCTTGATTAATCTTTTTCTTCTTCCTTGATTCTTCACTGCCTTCTCTCAATATCATAGAGACTCTCTCTCAATTTCTCTCTTCCTCAGCCTTAAGCCAAATGGAATAATGCATGTTTTATTTTTACATTTGATTCCCAACACGTTACTGGAAACCCAAAGTCTTAACAATTAAGAAATACTAGGGGTCTAGGCCATATTTGGAAGAACCCAATTAAGCCCCCCTTAGGTTTAATTTTATTTTATTTTATTATTTCTTTACTATGTGATACATCTTCCCTTCTCTAAATCTCACACTTAATTTTGTTTCTAAATTATTTAGCCACATTCTCATCTCCAAAATACTGATAACTTACATCTCCCAATTATCTATCCATTAACCCAATTTTGATATTTTAAATTGGATTACATTAGGCTTATTAAGAAATTAAATTTAGATATCTAATTCCCACATATTCAAAATATCTAATTCTTTTTGTTTTATAAATTATCCCAGGAGAATTTATTTAATCTATCCATCTAGTCACATCTTAAATATTAATTCAATTTATTAATCCTAATACCAATATTTATTTATAGATCTCTTGGTTTTTCTCATCTCATAGCCAATCTTACATTTTGCTTGGCAAAATATAATATATTAAACCATTACATAATCGTATTGCATTTATATGTATATATATATATTAATCCTCTCATTTTACTAAACAAATACATTTACGTTAATTCACTATTTTAATTAAGTGAAATAATCACATCATTTATGAAATTTAATTCATAACAACTTCATTACCATCCAAGGCTTAACATTCTAACTATAATAAAATCTTAACATAACCTTAATTAATCATTGTCGACGTCGGGATTTTTATTTGTCTCTTTTTTGTTCTTGTTCTTTGGTTTTCTCATGTTAGGTGAGATTTGTTTGAAAAAATAAGTTGTGAAAAAGTCCAACATGTATATGTCGACGATTGGACTGTAAGAGTCGCCAGTTGGTATTTTTAAATGGTTGCACCAACTCAACCGAGAAAAGGTTTGCACATTGACCCAATGATGTGATACTGCTTAACAGGTCTATGAAACCGAGATTCGTTAGGGTCCCGGGGCTTGTTTAAGCGGAGGGAAGGTGTTAGGCACCCCCAACTTCCGTGTTACCATGGTGACCGCCACTTTTCAATTAAAATCATTATCTGAGAGTGTGTGTGAGAGTCAATGTGTAATTATCTGGAAGTAGTGCCATGCCTCGTTTGCACCTATATACAAAGGGTTTGAATTTTGTATAAAAGTTCAGTTTTAACAAGATATAGCAGTGATGTTTTGTAAAAGAGATTTTTCAAACCCTTATGCTCAATAATAATTGATGCATTTGATACTTCCATTTTATTATGTGTTCGGCTTGATTGCTTTTATTTTTCGAGATGCGAAGCATCTTGGAGAAAATAAGATACATAGTAGTACCGAACCCTTTATGGGCATGAGAGCCGTCTAAGGAAATTCAAACACCGTGAATAATTTATAAGCTGGTTACAGCCAAAAATGTCCATCACGGGAATCGAATCTAGATTCAGGAGACTGAATTTGTGATCACATGATTCCTAGGCTCACATGATGTTACAGTTTATATAAAAGCTGTAAGCAGTTATGTATATATATAAGCTATAAATATATATATATATATATATATGTGTGTGTGTGTGTGTGTGTGTGTTACATACACACATACATGATCGACCACCATGAATTAAACTCCATAGGGGATTGGAAATGTAAATATATAAAAGCGATAAATATATATAGAGAGACGATCAACCGCCACGAAATAAACTCAAAGGGAATAAATGTGTGTGTGTGTATATATATATATATATATATATATATATATATATATATATATATATATAGCGATAAGAACGCTCAGGATATGAAATCTGGAGCTCAATCAAGGCATAACTCGGCGATGTTAGTATATATATATATATATATATATATATATATATATATATATATATATATATATATACACACACACATACAAAAGAAATATAGCAAAGTATAAGC
This sequence comes from Panax quinquefolius, assembly GCA_020205615.1. NCBI lineage: Eukaryota > Viridiplantae > Streptophyta > Magnoliopsida > Apiales > Araliaceae > Panax > Panax quinquefolius. The sequence continues at coordinate 94,319,434 of CM035161.1, forward strand.
TCACAAGTGTTTGAAATGAGAAAGCACTCAGTTTATAGTGTGTACAAAACAAAATGGACAGGGCTTCCTCGCCTCTTCTCTCTTTGGAAATGGCTACCCCAAGCCCTTTATTTATAGAGGGGGGAGCCGCACCGCAGGTGCTCGAACTTCACGGGCCCTGTCGTCTCGAAGTACGTGCACACATACACCGTGTTGTCTGCTCGAACCTTCATAACTTCAATTCAGGCATCCGATTGAGGTGTATAAGACCTTTTATGGAATGCTGTCGTCGAGAGCTACACAAATGACATGGGATTAGAGGTTGTACAAAGTCGGGAACATGGGACCATGCCCAGGTCTTCAAGCTTCAAATTCTATCCGGTGTGCTGTCTTGTGTAGTAGTCACTCGGGATTGGAGTTATGGTTCTTTTAGAACATTGCTGTGTAGAATGTATGTTGAAATGTTGTTAAGACAATGCAATGTGTGATCGAGGTGGCAAAATGACGATTTTGCCCCTCATCAGGGGTTATCTCTGGTTCTGGGCTAATTTAGCAATCGTTGCTTAGGGTTATCTCTGAGATTGGGCTACTGCAAGTGCTGAGTGTCCTCAGGGTTGTCTCTGAGGTGTGCCTGATCTCCCGGGGTTATCTCTAGGGTTGGAGCTGAGTGCGTCGGGGTTATCTCCGAGGTTGAAGCTGACTTCTGGGGATTACAACGAGCTTTTTTGGGGTTATCTCCGGGATTGCAACTGCATTTCTCGGGGTTATCTCCGAGGTTGAAACTAAAACTTTCTGGGTTATCTCCGGGACTAGAGCTGGATATCTCGGGGTTGTCTTCGAGTTGGAAAAGACTGAGTATTACAGGATTGTCTCCGAGATTGGGCTGATTTAACCTCCAGGGTTATCTCTGGAAGATAATTCTACCCTCTTGCAATGTTAGTAACAGGAATGCAAAATTTAGAGTGTCTACAAATGCCCCTCTTTATCATATTCATGCAATGTAATGGAATGGATAGGATAAAGAATACTAGACACTTGAAATGTGACAAGTATAATCATGATGTAATGTATAGCATCATGATGCAAATGTATAATGCATGTGGTTGGTTGGACTGTTCTCCAACGGGATGTGATGACTGTTTGCTCCCATGACCTCTGATGGGGATTGGAGTTATCATTGACAACCATGATGAACTTCTTGGACGCATGATCCAAAGTTCTTTGGAACTTCTAGGATGTTGACATTCGGGTTATCACCAAAGTCCTTAATCCTTGGTACAGACTTTCTACTGAGGATGTATCTCTCATCTACAAGAGACTCTGGGGATAGAGCTTTGTCTATTGAAGATGTGTATAACATATTCCATCATCGGTCCTCCCCGATAAGTATGTTCTTCCTGGTTTGCATCGCCAGGTCTTTCCAATGTTCTGTTGGAGTTACTGCCAAAAGTCTGTGTTTGTCAAGGTTGTCTGACCCTCGCTGAAATGTGCATCAATGGATACCATCATCAGACAATTCTTGACGTTTCGTTGGGTTTAACTGTCAATGGCTGATGATGTCAAGGCTGCTTGACTCTCGTTAAAATGTACATCAACGACTGAAATCATTGGATGGCTTCCGACGCCTCACTAAATTTACTTGCCAACGGCTGAAATAACGTCAAGATTGCTTGACCTTCGTTGAAATGTATTTCAATGGTTGAGTTGTATGAAGTTTCCACTGGGGAGAAGTGTTTTAGGGTTACAACCCTGAACTACCGGCATCGGACCCTTGTGAGGTATTGTTGAGTGTAGTTCGCAATAGTTGTGATCATCGGTATAGTGTAACCTGTGTCTGGGAGAATACCAAATGAGTGATATGTAGACCCGCAGTTTGGTCTGTGAAAACCAGGTTTTCAGGCTCTTCCTCTCAATCGCGTAGCATCTTTTTCCTGATTTGGCCTTTTCAGCTTATGAGACCTCCTTTGCAACTCAAATTGAACCGAGTCGGAGGTGTGGGACCCACCCAAGGGAGCCGCAGGTACACCTGTGGCCAACCGTGGGTGGTCTTAAATGGCCTATTGCTTTCACAAGTCATTTTTATATTGTGCCACACAGAGAATCCGAGAGCTCTTCTTTAGATTTGCTGAGTTCGGGTGTCTTTCCGCAAAATCTGTCACCGTAAAAGTGTTTCACACTATCTTGGTAACGTATGCATGTCTTCTTTTCTAGTTTTTGTCTGTTGGAAAATGAGTTATCATATAAAATGCGTCTAAACACATAGTAGTGAATATGCATGCTTATATGACTTGATAAAAAATATTCAACATAGTAAATGTTAATATTTAACCATGCTGAACATAATGATGTATAAAAATTTGACTTTTGAAACAGTCAAATTGGAACCTTTTTCTGCTATTTCTTATCCTATTTGAGGATAAATGAGCAAATGTTGTAAAGTATAGTAATCCTGGTAATTTAGGCTACCCTTACGGATTATAACTTTAATATGTTAATAAATGTAGGATGTTTATGACTGTGGGTAGGTGTGTTACTGACTGGCCACCTAGTCATGCCTATGTGCATGTGGATAGTCCTATGTACAAAGGAGACTCTGGAATTTTTTTCCAAAAGTCTAGGCATTTGGTAGTCATGTATTTTTAACTCTACTATAGGTGTATGTTAAAATAATGCATGCATGCATGTAGTCATAGAATGCATTTGAAAAGCTCCAGGTTAGAATTTACCACACCCTTTATGAGGTGATTTGGAGACTTGTATCCAGATATTATGGATCCGGATCAGCCGAGAAGTTTCCGCAGGACCACTTCAGGTGTGCGGAGGAGGGCTTCTGATGTGCCTTGACCTCGTTCAGTCAAACAACCTCGTCGGTTGGTAGAGGTGGTGGTTCGTCCTATCCGGGTTGATGTACCAGATGTTGAGGACGAGGATGAGGATGTACCGATTGTGGATCCCGCTCCTGCTACTCATGTTCCTCGCAGGGATCTTCAAGGCACTGTTGTGACGATTCTAGAGCTTCTGGATGATTTGAGTCGTCACCCCTCGGTATACTTGCATGCAAATGAGGTAAAAGTTGGGTTTGATCTTCCTTTTTCCTATTGACGAGGAGCAAGGATTTGATGTGGATTTGCATTTGTGGTGAAAGTTCCCGGCTTTACACAGCCTCGAGAGAATTGGTTCAGCATACACTCTCTTTATTAGGCTTTTCATCCCGATTATCGAGGGATTGTGCATAATTGGGGATTTGAGGTGTTCTTTTCCATCCTCCCCCGTCGTTGTGCCTGGGGTTATCTCATGGCATTGTCTGAGCGCTCGTTTCACTAAACTCAATCTCTCTATTTGTTGGATTGTGAAGTGATGATGACGCCGTTGGATTGACGATTTATCACTGGTACGCAGTTTGGAGGGGCGCCAGTGCCTTGTACGGCGAACATTACCCCGACTGCCATCAGATCCTTGTTAGGAGTTTCGGTTGCGGGGCTCAAGGGCAGGACAGTTCGTACGAGTCCTTTGAGCGTAGATGCTATGAGTGGGCTTTTGAGTGAGCCCATGCCTGATGATGTGAGACTTAGGGATCGCATTCTTCGGCGATTGTTCCTGGTTATCCTCCGAGGTTGTTTCATAGCTGATGACTCTTCCACGGTGTCATTCGCTTTGGTCAGTGCCACACGGGAGGTGGACCGTATCGGAGAGTATGACTGGGGCTCCTATACCTTTGCCTATTTCCTCAGGGGAATACAGATGTGCTTGCAGGGCTTGACAGAGGCTTGGTTAGGATTTTACCCATTTCTGTTGGTGACTATTTCTCTTTTAATTTCCCATATACAGGTTAAGAGTGTTGACTGACAGCATATGTTTGCCTTTGTGTTGGCAATTTTGGGCCTATGAGAGGCTCCCATGTATGCGTCCTATCAGTGTATTAGGTTTAGGAACCTATCCACGAGGATGGAGATGGCATCAGTCCATACTGGTGGAGGTTCCTGTAGCTGAGGGTTTCACCCATTGTCGCCTACAGTTGGAGTTATTGAGAACTGATGATATCACTTGGATTCCCTACCCTAGGGAACACTTGATAGTTGGATTTGAGGACGGGTAGCCGACTGGTGTCGAGTACGTGATGTCCACCCGTAGGATTCCTTTCTTCGTAGATGGAGGATATGAGCTCTATTTGGGAGAGTGTGCTATTAGGAGCACTATAGGAGAGATTCATGTACCAATCTTGCCTCATGCTAGGCATTATTGGTCTGTGTCGGAGTCGCCTGTCAGTGATATCCCATTGATGGGTGTTGACGATTACACTTTATCAGAGGGTTCGTTTACTCAAGAGGCATTATACCGTTGGTGGTCCCCTCGTACCATCGGAGCCTAGACCCGCGCCACTCAGTTCATGGGGGATATGGTTCCTGGATCTGTGATGATGATGGATTGGATGGGTTGTGTCTGAGATCCGACTCATTTGACACAGATTGACAGTTTGACCCGGCAGTTGGACCGGACACATTTTTTCATCCGGCATTTGGGCAGAGATCCTTCAGAGGCGGATACTTTTGATCCTTCTAGCTCAGGCGCTGGCCCTTCAGATGACCCATATGGCTTTGCCGGTGCAGATCCTTCCTTGTATAGGTCTGACATCCCATTTGATGGAGATCCAATGACTCAGGAGGAATTACATCAGATGGACAGGCTTGATGATATGGACATCAACACCATTGACTTCTTCTGATGTGTATTCTCACTATATCTTTTGATAGGCCTCTGTTAGATATTGGGTGGCTATGCCTCATTCTCGTTATATCTTTTGATAGGCCTCTGTTAGTTGTTGGGCGTCTATGCCCCATTTCCCTGTATTTTCTAGCTGTACACAGAGATGATGTATTAGATGATGATGTACTTAGGAATGTGTGTACTGTTTTCCATTCCCTATATCATATTGCCATCTATTGTTTATCATGCATGTATTATGACACCCCCATAATAGGTATACATCACCCATCTTGGGTCGTCAGAAATTACACTACTGACAACTCCATTTATACAACTGTCGTGCAGAATACGACCACAGTTAAACTGTGAGTTTTAATACAAATATATGTAACTCTCATGGTGCCTCGACCACAACACCTTACAATGGAACCTTACATAAAGGTACAGTCAATAACTGTTTTAGAAATTAAAATATTTGGAAAATGCTCAAGGAAACCTTCATACATGGGAGGCCATGCATCTAAGTTATAATAGATATCATATGACTCGAGAATCCTTGGTTAACCCAATAGTCCCCAAAGAAAAATGAGAAGATTGCTATCATGTTCTTTCCAATGGTGAGTCTTCTCTTGACATATAATTATCTCCATTGTCTCCAATTGAGAATTATATTTCAACCAAACTCCAAGATTATATAGGTAGTGCTCGTAGATATACTCAGCAAGTGGATGTACACAACCTTGTCTTATGATAACATGAAGTCGTATGTCATTAGACATCTTGTATGATAGTGACAAAACACCCTTCCAAAGCTGGGTTCACCTCACCCTATTTGATTCACCAAATATAACTATTAAATGACGTATAAAATACAACACACTTATCTAAGGTTCTCAATAAAATTATTCCCATACTGTTTAGGGAGAACCTCAACAGCTATAGACCACCGATCTAATCCCCTGTTACCCCCGCTCAACCTAGTTACACTCTTATTACTTGAAAGAAATTATGAAGCAAAAGGGTGAGCACAACTAGCCCAGTAAAGAATATCATGACTAAAGATAATTAAATTATCAATAGCCTTCGTTAGTAATAAATCAGAGATATAGAACATATGGTAGATGATAAAACTTTTTAACCATAGTTGCAGCGGAACGAGCAATCCATTAGAAGAGTCAAATAGACCATAAAGTCTATTATCTTCTCCATGTTAAAAGTCCACCAACAATGTTTTATCCCTGTAATATCAATCAACAGTTCTTGTCCACAATCATGTGAATAACTCATAATCATAATTATGATTATAAATTCCTCTTCGCACCCAGGACGAAGATAATTTTCATCACTTGTCTTTACCTGAAACATCAAAGATCATGGTTATACCAAATCACAATTCCTGTTCATAATCATACTGATAAATTCATCTTTGCACTACGGGCCAAAGATATTCATTAACAGTTCATCTTTGCACTACAGGCCAAAAACATACAACTTTATTGTAGAAGAGTAAAGTAGAGCATGATATCTACTATCTTCTACGAATTTAAAGTTTATTATCAATATTTTATCGCTGAGACTCAGCTTAATAAATAATCCACATCACTGAATTATCCATGCACTACGGCCAAGGATATTCGTTAGTATCATGACCACAAATTATCCATGCACTACGGGCCAAAGATATTCGTGTTTTCATCAACAGTCATGATCATACCATAAAATAATTTATCTTTGCACCCTTGGCCGAAGAGAACCCATGGTCATGATCATACCAAAACTGTCCATCAATGCATTACGGGCTAATGAGGACTTTTACCACATCATTTGTAACATTACGGTCATGATTATACCGAATAATCCCTGGTCATAATCATACCAAGTCCATCTATGCACGTAAGCCACAGATGACTTTCATTACAATATAAGCATAAGGATGATGACAATGATATAATCATTAATCAAACGAAATAAAGGATAAATATTAAAGACTTTAAGTTTATCCAGAGTTTAAAAATATCCAAATTATCAATATGATATTGCTTTGTATAGTAAAATTCAAGAATAATATTCATGTATCAAAAATAATTTGGACAGAAAAAAATATATTTTTCGGGTGAATAGTACTCTGTGAATAGTACCCTATTAATAGTACTTCGGGAATAGTACCTCGTGAATAGTACCCCGGCATAAAAAGTGCCTCAAATACCCGAGTGAATAATATTCTAGTGAATAATAACTGAGTGAATAGTAACCCATGAATAGTAACTCGTGAATAGTAATCTGGCATGAAAAGTGTTCCGAATACCCGAGTGAATAATATTTGAGTGAATAGTAACTGGGTGAATAGTAACCTGTAAATAGTTACTCATGAATAGTACTCCGTGAATAGTACTCATAAAAGGAAAATACAAAAGAAAACGATATTCCATGACAAGTACAAAAGAAATGATATCTCATACGAGTATAATAGAATATACGAAACTGCAAATGGATTTTCACCCGCCATGCGGTAATCCACGTAGACAGATCATTTTCACAATTTAATAAAGAATGAATACGAAGGGTCATTCACCACGCAAATGCAGTAGTCCGCGATAGACAAAGTTATTCCAGCAGTAATAATAAAGAATGGAATAATGTAAGAATTTCACCACGCATGCAGAGTCGCGTGTAGACATGGTTATTCCAAATGAATAATAAAGAATGAAATAACAAAAGAATTTTACCATGCATGCGGTGAGTCGCGTAGACAAAAGTTATTCGAACGAATAATAAAGAATAGAATAATGAAGAATTTCACCACGCATGCAGAGTCGCGTAGATAGTATGCAGTTATTCCAGCGAGAATAATTAAGAATGGAATAATGACAAATTTCACCATGCATGCATGCGGTAGTCGCATAGGCGATTTATTCCAGCGAGAATAATAAAGAATGGAATAATAACTCTTTACAGTATTGAAAGAAAATAAATCTCTTCATGAATACTGAAAGAAATAATACCCCTTACTTTAGAAGAAAGACCTGGATCTTTGGAATAGTGAAGTAAAGAATATTCTTCTTCTTTCTCTCTATAGCTTCTCTCTATAATTGCTCTTGTGAGTCTTAGTGAATTGGTGAGAATGAAAGAAGAATGAGCTTCTATTTATAGGAAAATATAGTTTCGATAATTGCACGTTTTGGGGCTCAAAATATTACAGTATTTCATCTTTTCCTTCATTTTTAATTTAGTCCTGCAAGTATTATCAAACTTGCACCACCTCCCCTAATAGTACATCATGTGAATCAATAGTACATTTATGTGAATCAATAGTTCTATACATGTGAAAAAAATAGTTACAGTATAGTACCTTCATCTATACCTCCATTTTTAATTTAGTCATGCAAGTATTATTAATCTTGCACCACCTCCCCTAATAGTACATGCATGTGAGTCAATAGTACATACATGTGAACAAATAGTTATATGCATGTGAATTAATAGCAATTAATTGCTCATTTGTTCGATTAATTATCCGATTGGTCAATTTAACCTCCAGAAATCAATTATTATCGAAATAATTGTCGATTTCCACCAACACTAATAATCCCAACACAATGAAAATATTTTTATCAACAATTTTATTTTTGAATTTTCAAAGTTTGACTTTTTCTAAAAAAGTCAACTGTTAACTTTTTAACCAAAAAGTCAACCCTGGTAAATTTTATGTTTATAGTCTATTTTTACTAATTTCATCGTTTCGGACTCAAATATCACGTCCGCGTCTCTAAATTCAACTCTGAACTCAAATTCGATTTTTAATAACATTCATCATTAATATTATAACTCACAATATTAACAATCAGGTCGTTCTCAAGAAAGATGGGGCTTTCCGATAAGGATTTCTCCCTATTGGTGCGCAATTAGATGACCTAACCTCTCCTTGACAGAACTTCTAGACATCGTCAATATTGCAAATAATAATATGAATAACTTTGTTGTCTCAATTATTGATTTAATAATATAAAATATTATGCAGCGATTATTGTAGCAATAATTGAGTATAATTGAGTGACTTCTCACGTAAGCATCAATAATCAAAGATACTGTACAATATCGTGTTCTACTATGCAACCACGCGTATTACGATACTTTTATCACCGATTATTTTATGATAACTTGCTTACTTTGCAAAATTTTCACATATCACCCTTAACTTTAACCTTTTATCAATTTAACCATTTACTAAATAGAATAATTATAAGAAAATTGAATACTTTCATTTCATAAAATTCAGGGTCTCACATGTATCATGTTATGCATATGTATGTCTAGAGATATTCAGCATTGACCCTTGGATGGTCTTATGATACTGCCCACACAGATGTCTTCCTCGACAGTCAGCCGCATTGATCACACCCCACCAGTGTTGGTGGCCTCTCGTCTGGGGTCATGGCATGATAGTTTGTCACCTCCAGATCGGATAACCGTAGATAAGTTATTACATCATTCCATGACCCTCCTTATGTTCCAGTTCCTGTGGGTTTCGTAGATGGTATACTGAAGCATTGGGTACCAGAGAGGCAGGTTTTCTGATTTGGGACCCAGGAGTTGACTCCAACATTAGAGGAGTATGAGCGGTTGACGGCTTTGCCCTTAAACAAACCTTGCGCTCGAATGGCTACTGGCGATATGAGCCGGCAGTTCATGACCCTCACCGGGTTAAGGCGTAGAGTAATACAGAATGAGATTACATCCAGTCATGTGGCATCCCAACATTTTTTGATATACAGATTAAGCTCATCGGACAGTTATGTATGACACTCTGTGGATTTCACCACGCCAGAGGATCAGTGGCGTGTGGCCAGAGTAGATGTATTGCTGATGTGAGTAGTGGCCTATGTGTACATGCCACTATATATGGATCACTTGGACATCGGTGTTGTCATGACAGTGAGAGCTCTCAGGGAGGGTCATACCATAGTGCCTATGATTGTGGTAGAGACATTGAGGCCAACCACGTAATGCAGTACCCACCCTGTAGGGGTATTCACAAGCAGCTCGGTCATATTGTATGTGTGGTTCATATCACACTTGAAACCGATTGGCACCTTTCGACGGTATGGGTATTTCTTTACCCATGAGATAGCCATGTCTTACTCCTTTCAGCCAGTGGAGTGTACAGACGCTGCATTTTGGTCGGTGTTTTTGGAAGAGATTGGAGATCCATTTGCCATTTTACCGTGTACAGGGCTCAATTCTCCCTACAGCTTCATTACTCATGCACCTGGCATTGATTATCTCCCTCTGGCTGGTTTGAGGGGTATGACTACATACCACCAATTGGCTGTGATGACACAGTTCGACCAGTTTCAGGATGTACATCTTTTTGAGGGGGCATTAAGTTATAGTATTCTATAATATGCATGTTAGTATTATATATATATATATATATATATATATATATATGTGTGTGTGTGTGTGTGTGTGTGTGCGCGCGCGCGCGCGCACGTGTGTGTGTGTGCGCGTGTACGTGTGCATGCATGCTAAATAACACTACTACAAAACAGTAAATAGATAACGCGAAAAAAACGTTGTGGTTTCAGTCAGAAAAACGTCGTGGTTAAAGGTGTCATCTATTTGACACCTTTACACAACGTTTTTAAAACGTTGTAGTTAAACACATTACACAACGTTTTTTAAGAAAAAAACGTTATAGATTTATTTTTCATAAATTAACATATGCTTAAAAACGTTGTAGAATGTATGATTCCACAACATTTTCTGAATAAAAACGTTGTTTTTAGTATATTAGACAACGTTTATGCACATTTACACAACGTTTTTAAAATATTGTAGATTGACTTGAAAAAAAAAAAAAAAATTATGATTCACCTATATTACCAGTGCACCTACAATCTGCTAATGCCATGATATATAGCTAAAAGGTCTAAATTCTCATTTAAATTTAAAGCCAAAATGTATCAACCATTCAAAATACATCCCAACAATACCATTCGTTTACAATTTCAAATTACTACATCCACAAAATATATATCAAACTATCCATATATGCATCTCAAATTCACTTTTCAATAGAAATTACTACTATATTGAATTGTGAATTTGATTACATCCACAACCTAACATAGACATTAGACATCATTCATCAAGAAGTGCTCAACCATAAGTATATAAAGCAGCACCTTTACAAGAACCATAAAATATATAAAGCAGCACCTTTTCATGCTTCTGTACCTGAGTGGGCAACAACAATGATTTCCTGTTAGTTTCCTTTACAAGAACCAACTAATTTTAAGGACTTGATGAGAGTTGCTTAATTATTCATGGAACTTCAAGATACATCTATTGACATTCTACTTGCCTATTTCAAATGCCTAGTGAAAGGAGAACAAAATGAACCTATAATTTGTTTTTGATAACAAGCTCATTACCTTCTCTTGTAAACTTCTGCAGATGTGTTCTCTGGCAGCAAAATACCAGCTGCATGTTAGTAAGTTTTGTGGCCTGGAAGGACAAGGTAGGCTTGTGTGATGGTGTGTACATGGATGCAGATACTTCAACTAGCAATGAACTACAAAAGGCAGCTGGTTATGAAACTGAGCAAGTAAGATATCACATGTTAATAAACTGAAGTTACAGTGAAATACAGTAAAATAGCTTCCCAAATCATTTGTTAACCATGCTTTCACTAACAGATGTGTAATATAATTTGTATGAACAATCAGGTACAGGAAATTAAATATTTTAGAGCTACAAGTTACTAGAACTGATGCTGACTATAGTAAAGAACACAGAATCATATAATAACAGCTAAGCCAATATCAGTCATTGCAAATGCTCAGAATCTCTTCATGCTGTGAAGAGAAATTATCCCATCAGTGTATAAGCACATATACTCTCTCCAATACATATAATAAATTCCAAGTATGACCTACGGAAGTAATAGGAGGAGAAAGAAATAGGAAAATCAAGGGACAATTGTATGATAATTTTCTGTAGATAAATGTAGAGATTTCTTCCCTACGACCATTAATATGGTTTTTACAAGGAAATCACCACTACACTGCTTCTGGATCATGACTTGCACAGGGCAAGTCATGATTTACTGATTTAATCTTGTGAAAATCAAGTTGTGCAGAAATTAAAAGCTTTTCATGACTTGTGAAAATCAAGTTGTGCAGAAATTAGGAACTGGGGCGGATATTATAGGAGCACACAAATACACGTATGAATATCTGTCATCTGTGCGAGAAACACACAAGCAAGCGTGCACACTGACACACAAAAACACCTTATATTATAAAAAGTTATCTACCCTATGCTTATGTGCTTTTTCCTTTTAACTATTCACAGCAAGATGGATAGATAATAGCTCAGATAAGTAACAAAAGAAAGTAAATTAATATTTCCAAGAACTAACAACTATAGTTCTTGAACATAAATTTTGCGATAACATAGAATCAGTGATCAGGAATGAAAAGATTATATGACAAAAGAAAAAACTATAAAAAGTCACCTTCATCTTCTATAGCTTAAACCTCTTCTACAGCCTCAGTTCTGAACATGTCAACAGTAACCGATGGTGCAAAAGCCGGCTGACTAGAGGGCTCTGATACATGATTCCACTCTGAACCAGGAAGTGTGGTCTTGTTAAAAGACGACTGAGCAGGTACTACCGGTGCAGATTGTCCCTTTGCAACCTGTAACTTCAAAATGACAATCAAGCAGAAACTCAGTCCCATGATGTCACAACAGATTTCAACTTAATAACAGTCAAATATGTAGTGAACCATTTGACTGTACTGCAAAATTCCAGGTAACCAAGACAAAGGGAAAGATTACAAGGTTGAACAACACTACGGTAACCCTCTTGTGCAGTAATAGAATAAATAATACAACTTCAAAAGCTACAGATTATTGTGAAAACAGATATAACTTAAAAGTATATGTTTAGTCATCAAAAGTAATTGGAAATCTAGTTATTTCTCTGTATCTTAATAATGAAATTACCATGCATACAATCAGCTTTATAATTACCAACCATACGATAAGCAATTATAATGATCTTCGACAGAGAACGAAATTCAAAAACAGCTTACCAATTGTAAAACAACTGAACATCTTTTCTAGACCGAAAGATATTTCAAAATAACTGGAGTAGGTCTTGAGAACAACTTTCCTCAGGTAAGGTGCACCATCCAAACTGACTTTAACATAAAAACAACCTAATCCCAGATCATCATCAATCTTAGGAGGACTAATAGCCATGAAATTCTTTCAAAAAGATTGAATTGGAGGCCATCCTACTACCTGTGCCCTGTTCAAACACAAGATACAAATGGCTTAAATTTTACTATATCTTCAAGAGTAACTTACTATATAACGGAAATTAACTAATTTCTCTCCCAAGTAACTTACTCAATATATTATGAAGAATACCTCTTAGTATATTACTTGAAGAAGAAAACAAAAGGCAGAGGAAGTAGAATCAACCAGGCAGATGCATACATACATATGATATCTTAATTATACACTATATCTTAATGATAAAAAGGATACATCTCTATACTCAGCCACCTTTTTCACAAGCTCTAGTAAAACAGACAATAAGATAACTTGGATACGATATCAACCTTCATAAACTGAGATTACATCACAAGTGTTTTATTTTCTTCTTTTTAAGAGAACTTTACACTATAAAGGAAAAAAAAGTAAATACAAAGCAACATTCAATAGAACTTAGAATCCAGACATCTGTCAACCCCAGTGCTTTGGGCATATGCTTAACTCAAGCAGAGATCAAATTGTTACAATTGAATAAGATGGTATCAAACAACAGGCATATATAACCACAGATATTTGTAATACTAAACTAACCTCAATCTCAAATGGCATTGATGTCCCTCCATTAATATTCTTAGGGTTCAAGCGAGGCAGCAGTGCATCAATAAATGCTTTACCTCCTTTACTGATTTTATTAATAGGGGCAAGTCATGATTTACTGATTTTCACAAGTTGATTTTCATTACTGGATCATGGGTTTTGTAGTAATTTAAAAGCTTCTTGTTGATTTACTGATTTAATCTTGACATAGCAGTCACCCTCTATTATTATAGTAAAATATGCAAGTCAAAAGTTTTCAGAGAATAACAAATGCAGTCTCAGAATGCAATCATACCAGAAGCAATGCTCTTCAGGCGCCGCATGACATTCATTTCTCTCTCTTTTTCTGACATACCAGAAAAAATGCTCTGCTTTTTCCCTCTCTCCCCTTCAATTTACAAAAATAGACAAAATCAGGCCAATAACAACAGGCCAATAACAGCAGCCGTTGTGTTTTTAAAGAGGATAATCATGTGTCACCAGAGAACCATACCTGGGGTATGTATTCAAATATTGGAGTCATAAATAAAAGGGCACAACACATTAATACATATGATTAGTGCTAATGAATAAATAAAAGGGCACATCACATTTATATGGAAAAGGATAAAATTGACTAGTGCTAATGAATTACAATGATTAATATAAGAAGTTTAATGGAAATAAGACATGAATTGATACAAAGGCACATTCTACAGTATCCAAAATGCAGCAGCCACATTAGTTATTCAACTGAAGTTTCCTTCAGCAGATGAAACAAATATTGGACTACATATTGAAAACAGTGGCACATTAGCAAAACTAAAAAATGACATCATGTTCTCAATTCCTATCTTGTAATACTGTGTTCTAAATCATAACATTAAGCAGGGACTGCAAGAACATATAAATAATACAGAATTCAAGATTTCTAATTCATAGAAGTAATAAAAATAAGTGCACTTGTTAAATTAACACGTGGTTGAGATACAATAGAAGTTGTCATACTATAATGTCAATGACTTTAAGGGTAGGATCTAAAACATATTCAAATAACTTGAAACCACAGTGCAGATGACCATAAGCTCGGAGAAAAATTAGTGTCAAACACAAGTTCAGTAGTTGATTCAGTTATGGAGAAGAATGGTCTAGCTTCAATTATGAGGAAATCAGGATGGAAATACTAATAGACAAACAGAACTTTTTATCAAACAAATAGAGTCAAATACAAAAAATTGAACAAAAATGACAGACTTACCCACTTGCATCAGCTATTTCCCTCGAGATCTTCAATATTTCAATGCCACTATCTTCCTTGTTATCAGGTCTCTTGCTTTATATACATTGCTATATGTCCCTTGATATATATATATATATATATATATATATATATATATATATATATAAACACACAAAATAACACATTTTTAGCATCTAATTTTATAATTTCACAATTACAGGTGTTGTACAATATTCAAATAGTAGGAACCTTATCGAGTTTCTCAAACGTGTTAGCACGGCGAGGAGTCCAATCTTTGATGACGTCACCAGCGATGGTGCACAACCACGACGGCCACCCTTGGCATGTTTTAAATCCAAACTCCGGCATCGGTCTAAACGGTTCCGTCGCAGGCAAATAACCTTTGTGCCGAATCTTGCCTCTATCCTCTTCAACTTCGTTCTTTTTAATCCTGTCATCGTTAGACGACGTCTGTTTGGAGCTCCAGCGAGGTAAAGGGTCACCAAAGGATCTCTGGCGTGTGCCATCTCTGACCGCTCTCTTTCCGAAAACGCAGCCCATAACTTTAGCTTCCCATGTCGGCGTTCGCGGCCATTCACCGGCGGTGGCTGAACTGGATCCCGATTCTACAGATGCAGAAGTTCTACTCCATTGATCGCCGATGTGTCGCTGGAGCTTAGAGCGGTGGCGGCGAAGAAGTTGAAAGATTTTGTGTGAAAAATGGGAAGGAGGGAATATCAGATCGAGGGAAAATTAGGGGAAAAGTAAGGAAGGAACGTGTTTTCAATTCCACATTTTTTATTTTAAACTCCGTGTTTTGTTTGATAGACAATGTTTTAAAAAAAAACGTTATCCAGTTAAAATAAAAAAAATGTCTTTTTAAATAGATAACGTTTTTGCATATATATCTATAACGTTTTTTTAAAAAACGTTATAAAAAAAAATACCACAACGTGTTTATAAAAAAACGTTGTGGTTTAAGCGTTGTCTATTTAGTATTTTGTAATAGTGTAAGATGAGATAAATAATAACAAATTCCTCAAAGTTTTTATATTAAGTCTTAAGCGTTCAAAGATATTTAGAATATCGAACGTCACCTTCTAGCATGAAAAAATTAATAGAATATTAAATATTTAATATGAGTTTGTTGTGTCACCACAAGGCAAGTATTAAGTATTTAAGTATTTAAGATGTTAATTTATCACATTTGATGTTTATAAAGAAAATTGAACAATATTGTTTTATTGTGTCACCACAAGGACAATATTTTTTTTTTGAATATATGGAAGTGTTAGGTTGAACTTATCTTAGATAATTTTGATTCGGATATGCCACCACTTGATCAAAATAATCCAAGAGGCAAAACATAAAGAGTTACATGATGATGTAATTCGATAAATGAATGTTCATTTATTTATTTATATATAGTTTGTTGTGTCACCACAAGACTATATATATTTGAAATGAGATCCTTATTCTCACTAGTAAAAAACTTTAATTAGTTTTTGCCGAACTATATAGATGAGTGTAATATAGTTTGAAAAAAATAGTGGGAGATACCAATTTAAAATAAGACCTAATTTATTTTGGTAATTAATTAAATAAATATTTGCTAAAATATTATATTTTTACATGGAGAATTTAAAAATGTCACATTCACTAATTTAACTCCGTAACATACTTGATGCTAACAAACTGACCGAACCAAATTACACGGGCTAGTTAAAGAATCAGAGAATTGTTCTCACTTCTGAAAATATTTCTTATGTAATAATCTGAAAATTTTAATTGTAATTTTAAATATTTATGGAATTTAATTAATGTGGTTATTGTAGAATAAATATTTGTTTAATTTGATTTGATTTAATTATTTATTTGTTGAATAAATAATTAACGAGTTAAGAAAAATGATCATCATGAGATAATATTTTAATATGTAGTTGATTAAACATAATTATAAATATAAAGAAAATTATAATTATGTTGTATTGATCTATGTGGTAAATTTATTTAATAAATAGTTATTAGAATTAATTAAACTAAGTGTGACCATAAACTATATTATAAAGGAGTTATTAAAATAAGTTAAGGGAGGTTAATTAGGTTTTGTCAAACAAGGCTTAATGAATGTTAAGTCTTTAATTTAAATCTATTTTACCAAACAAGGTGTGAGACCCCGTAGGATTTTATCAATAAAGATTTAAATTTTGTCGAAATAATTTTTAATATTATGGTGTGAATTTAAGATAATATTATAGTTGTGGGTAGTATTTATAAATTTTGCAAAGAAAGTATGCAGTGGTTATATTATATTCGATTGGTGGGAGAATATTCGGTTTAGCGAGGAATATTCAGACAACTGCTCAATCATTGGTGGACCCCTAATGTAATTATTGTCGGATTGAGAAAGCGACAAAAATATTTTATTAAAATAACGGCGGAAGTTTTACTAAGTAGTTCTTGTTGAACTACTCGGTAGTAAAAATACGATGTCACGTGGTTCAGATAGTAATATACGGTATTGATTATTGACGCTTATGTGAGAAGTCATTTCGGTTTGATTCCATTATTATCGATTAATAATATGAATTATTATAGCGATAATGACGTTTTATTTTATTAAGTATTATTAACGTAATAAAAGCGAAACATCTTTTATATAAAATAGAATCTTTATTAAAGTTATTCTATAAATAGAATATATTATATTTTATTACGCATAGTGTTGCGTAGTGTTTTTGCATAGTGTTTTGCGTAGTATTGCATAGTGTTTGCGTAGTAAAATGTTTTTTATATAAATAGAATATATTATATTTTATTTAAAAGATTTTTCTTTAAATATGGACCGTCGATTAAAGTAAATCAATTAACTGGACCGTTCATGGATTAATTCTTATGCATTCCATTTTCCTATAAATAGAAGCTCATTCCTTCATTATTTTCTTATTTAATTCATTGAAACTACAGAGAGAAATTATGAAAGAAGCTATAGAGAGAAAATTATAGAAGAAGAAGAGTGATACGCTACTTCACTACTTCTATATTAGGTTCTTTTTACGGTGAGGGTGTTATTCTTTCTTCTTGAAGAGAACTTACATTATTCCATTCATTATCATTACATTGGAATAACTTTGTAAAAGTGGCATACCCTATACATAACTTGTATCATGTGACGTACCTATACTTGGTGAAATCCTTATGTTATTCCATTGCTTATTATTACATTGGAATAACTTGTATATGATTTACCCTATACTTGGTGACATTCTTCTATTATTACATTGGAACATCCACATGCGTGTGTTTTACAGGACACTGGTTCCGATTTTATTATTACGTTGGAACATCACATGCCGTGTGTGTTTTACAGGACTGGTTAAAATCTTTATCATTCTGTTGGAATATCTATATCGTGTGTTTTTTACCGGATCCGGGTTCCATCTTTATTATTACATTGGAACATCCACAGTCGATTGTGAATTTCACGACTTTGGTTCCGATTATTATTATTACATTGGAATAACACATACATCGCAATCTGCATGCATGGTGATTTCTTTTGTTATTCCATTCTTTATTATACCCGGTTGGTTAAAAACTTTGACTTCATACTCCATGAAATTAGTAGAATATCCTTGATATTTGCGTTTCATCCGATATCTTTTCACGGAAATATTCTTGATCATTCTTGAATTTTACTCTCTGAAAGCGATATCGTGTTGACAATTTGGGCGTTAATAATTCATGGATTAAATAATTCTTGAACTTGTTTTATTGAATTATTATGTCATTGTCATCATCCTCATGTATTATATTATGTTATCTTTGACTTACGTGCATAGATGAACTTAGTATGATTATGACCGAGGATCATTCGGTATAATCATGACTTGATATAAATGATGTGACAAAAGTCCTCAATTGGCAATGTAATGCGATGATGGATAGTTTTGGTATGATTATGACGGGGGTGATTCGGTATAGTCATGACCATTGATAATTTGATGAAAATCCTCGACCGTGGTAGTACGGGGATGATTAGATGTGGTGGTTTATTATTAAAAGTTGAGTCTAAAATGATAAAAATTGATGAAAACCTTTAAAACCTAAAAGATAGTAGACTTTATTCTCTACTTGACTCTTTTAATGGATTGCTTATTCCAGCTTGCAGATTAAACTGGTTGTCTATTGTATTTTATCGGTTTAACACAACATTGAAGGCTAATGATAATTTATTCGCATTATCTTAGTCATAATATTTCTTCTTGGGCTAGTTGAGCTCACCCTTTCTTTCCTTTGTTCTCTTGAGGAAATGAGAACATAAATTTGGACGAGTCGGGAGCGAAGTAATGGTCGAGAGGATAGCATTAGTAGTCCTCACTATTACGTGAAATAGTGTGATAATAGTTGTAATGAGGACTCCTTTTGAGTTTGTATAATATCTAGTAGACAATATTTGTATTCAAACTCAGCGATTTTTTGTTGTATTTACCACGACAGCGTTATATTAGTAAGTTGTATTTGAATTTATGTACCATGTAAGTGGCGACCCAAGATGGGTGGACGTATACCTAATTTTGGGGCGTCACGGTTGGTATCAAAGCTTAGGATATGATCCTGGCTAAGATGTGAGATAAGAACTAGGAGGAGAGCGGAAATTCCTTCGCTAGTATGACCTACCTAAGTTTATTTGGTATTTAATTGGTCGAAATTAGGAGTATAGGGATAATATTTGATATATTAATTAACCTCTTGTGTTGTGGCGGTGTTTGGAAATGGCGGTGAAAATATTCACAATGGAGTGAATGTGACCATTGTGACACCGTTAATCACTAATCGAGTTAATGCGATTAATCAGACGAAGAACAAATTAGAGATATCCACGTAGTGAATGAAGAACTAATTGTTGCACCCGAGCTAGTTGCAGAGGTAGCGGTGAAAGTGAGGAAGAAGAAGAGGAAGAAGAGGAAGAAGAGGAACACGAGGAGAATTGGTTAGAAGAAATTTATGATCAAAACTTAGAATTACAAAATCGTGTTCGTGAGCTAGAAGAACGAGGTTGAAGAGCGGCAAGCGGTCGTGGAACAAAGGGATACAACAATTCAAAATTGGGTTACCCGAGTATGTGATGCTCGAACAAAATCACGCTTTGGCGAAGGTGTAAGATATTAAAGTTGGAATCGAGAATTTAAAAATCAAAGATCGCCTAAAGAAGAAACAATGAGCGAAGGAGAATAGGCGATGCATGGGTAAAAGCTTGCACAACTGCGTTGATAGTGTAGAAAAAGGCGTCTAGATCAATAAAGCCAAAATAGATGAAATGGACTTTGCTTTTTGGATGAGAATTAGGAGAACCAACATCGAATTAGGAATTACCACATAGCATAGCGGTCAACCCGAATTCGATATGGATCGGAGAATAATGATTCAAATAATGGATCGGGGAATGTGAAGAAGCACTTAAGGGTGGAATGTACCTATAGTAAAGTCAAACTTCTCGGTAATTTAAGCGAGGCGTTTATTCGAGAAACCGAAACGAAGTTATTACGGGTAAGTTAATTATAAATTAATGAGAAGTCTATACTTTATTCAATACAAGTTCTACCACTCTTTTATTTCACCTAGTTGTGTTCAACGTTTAAATTTGACTCAAGAAGTTAAACTTTGACTTATTGGTTGAAACTTCGTTAGTAGGAGCCTTCGTTATCGCTTACTATTTTTAAATCTTGTTGATTCAAATAAACATTTTCACGTTACACCGTCGATCTTATATCTTTTTGAAAATACTTGCCTTTGATGTGATTTTTAGGAATCAATTGGTTAGCTAATCATCATGCTTTTAAGTAAGGTTGTTAGCTTTTATATTCATAACCAACCTGTTATCTGAATTCAAAGTAACCAAACCCTCAAGTTAATCTTTGTTATATCAAGCCATAAGAAAAGAGCTCCGAACCTTTCGTTGTTGACTTCCTTGTGTGGAATGCAACTGCTTTAGGACTTTTCGTAGGCGACATCGTGAATGAAGATGGCAAGTTTATAGGTATCATTGTGAGGTCTTTATCTAGGTTAAGGGATAGAAGTCACAGTTGGTATCGATGTGACGTACTATCCAAGTCTTGGATAAAGTACTTGATTTTGAATGATATTTCTATCATTAATAAATTTCTTGGCGTATTCTTGAAGATTTCTAGCCTACCCTAGAGCGTGAAATCGAATTTTGTATTGATTCCCAAAGATAAAAACCCATTTCTTAAACCCTCAAATATTTCTTCAACTAAATAAACAGTTTACGTGGTTTATGATGAAAGTCATAATAAAAGCATTGGAATAATGAAAATCATGGGTATATGAAGTATTAGTAAGTTTTATGATGAGTTATGTTGGTTAGTACGTAAAAACATGAAAGTTTCTTAGAAATCACAAAGAGTTGAAAATCAGATTTTAGTGAAAAACGTAACATGAAATTAAATTGACCATATCTCCTATTATATTTTGAATTTTTGAATGTGGTCAAGTCCTAGAGTTAGATCTATGAGTTACCTAACTAATCCAAGTGGAATTACTGGAAAAGGTGTTGTAGATTTTTGTGTGGACTGATTTTTAGCAAAGAGTGCAAAGCTGCAAAAAACCGAAAAAGCTTTCGCCATGATTTTAGAGAGGCTGTTTCGGCCACTTAAATTATGAGAAAAATTCTGGCCTTTTGGGACATGAAAGTATATGGTATAAAGTACCTCCTGTCCAAAAATGAGCTCATTCGACTTAAAATGAGCAAGTTATGACTATTTCAATATTTAGGTTTTTAAATAAAAACGCTATAATAGGAGTTCTATAACTCAGATGACCATGAAATTTAAACTGGAAGCTCACGTTAACATGTGTAAGGTCCTGCCAAGATTTGGGAATTTTGGAGTTAAACTTGAGGTATCTAATTTCTTAAGAAATTAATTAGAAATTGATTTTTGAAAAATAGTAAATGAATTTTAAAAATTAGAAAAATATATTTTCATCATGGGACTATATTATGCTAAATCCCAGAAAAGAAATATTTTGGGACTGATTTGGTATTTTCATGAAAATAGTTTAATTCTGAACATATGAGTTAAATATGTTATGTGAAGTAACAAAGTTGAAAATAGGATTTTATGGCTAGAGAATCCTATATAGAGTATATGCATATTTTTGATGAGGATTTGATAATTGGTGATGATATCTTACGAGTATGACATTTTTGAATGATTAAATGCATTATATGGTAAAAGTGTAAACAATTAAGATAAATTGTTTATAAATTTAAGAAGTGATTAAAATATTGTTATAATATTAATGTTATTAGATTATGAGATTATTAAATGATTGATAACATGGGGATATTCTTGAATCTGGATAAATTATATTATAAATGTTTAATATTTATCCTTTATCTCATTTGATTGATTCTTTATATTATTATCCTCGTGTTTATATTATGTTGAAAGTCATTTGTGGCTGTAGTGCATAGATGGACTTGGTATGATTATGACCACGGATTATTCGGTATAATCATAAGCAGTAAATGAATACACAATTATCTTTGGTAGTAGTGCATGGATAATTTGTGGTCGTGATACTAATGAATATCCTTGGCCTGTAGTGCAGGGATGATTCGACGATGTGGATTAATTATTGAACTGAGTCTCAGCAATGAAATATTAATTCATGGATGTGTTCAAAGTCATCCGTGGCTTACGTGCATAGATGGACTTGGTATGATTATGACCAGGGATTGTTCGGTATAATCATAGCAGTAATTGAAAACACAATTATCTTTGGTAGTAGTGCATGGATAATTTGTGGTCGTGATCTAATAATGAATATCCTTGGCACAGTAGTGCGGGGATGATTCGATGATGTGGATTAATTATTGGTGAGTCTCAAAGAATGAAATATTAATTCATGGATGTGTTCAAAGTCATCGTGGCTTACGTGCATAGATGGACTTGGTATGATTATGACTGAGGATTGTTTAAGATAATCATAAGCAGTAATTGAAAACACAATTATCTTTGGCCGTAATGCATGGATAATTTGTGGTGCGTGATACTAATGAATATCCTTGGCACTGTAGTAAGGGGATGATTCGATGATGTGGATTAATTATTGGTGAGTGTCGTGATGAAATATTAATTCATGGATGTGTTCAAAGTCAATACATGGCTTACGTGCATAGATGGACTTGGTATGATTATGACCGAGGATTGTTGGCATAATCATAATCAGTAATTGAAAACACAATTATCTTTGGTAGTAGTGCATGGATAATTTGTGGTCGTGATACTAATGAATATCCTTGGCACAGTAGTGCGGGGATGATTCGATGATGTGGATTAATTATTGGTGAGTCTCAAAGAATGAAATATTAATTCATGGATGTGTTCAAAGTCATACGTGGCTTACGTGCATAGATGGACTTGGTATGATTATGACCGAGGATTGTTGGCATAATCATAAGCAGTAATTGAAAACACAATTATCTTTGGTAGTAGTCATGGATAATTTGTGGTCGTGATCTTAATGAATATCCTCGGCACGTAGTGCGGGGATGATTCGATGATGTGGATTAATTATTGGTGAGTCTCAAAGAATGAAATATTAATTCATGGATGTGTTCAAAGTCATCGTGGCTTACGTGCATAGATGGACTTGGTATGATTATGATGAGAGATTGTTCGGTATAATCATAGCAGTAATTGAAAAACACAATTATCTTGGTAGAGTGCATGGATAATTTGTGGTCGTGATACTAATGAATATCCTTGGCACGTAGTGCGGGGATGATTCGATGATGTGGATTAATTATTGAAGTGAGTCTCGTGAATGAAATATTAATTCATGGATGCGTTCAAAGTCATACGTGGCTTACGTGCATAGATGGACTTGGTATGATTATGACCGAGGATTATTCGGTATAATCATAAGCAGTAATTGAAAAACACGAATATCCTTGGCCGATGGTGCATGGATAATTCGTGGTCGTGATACTATTAAGTGCGTCTTAGCATTATTGGTTTCTGAGTTGTATATCTTTAGCAGTAGTGCAAAGATGAATTGTTAATGAATAGCTTTGGCTGATTTCAAAGATGAATTTAATATTTTAAGCGATAAAGGTATTCAAGGTATCCTCATCTCTTTATCATACCAGTATCGTACCTAATTTCGAGGGCGAAATTTATAAGGAGGGAGATTGTGAGACCCTGATTTTATCAATAAAGATTTAAATTTTGTCAAAATAATTTTTAATATTATGGTGTGAATTTAAGATAATATTATAGTTGTGGGTAGTATTTATAAATTTTGCAAAGTATGCAAGTGGTTATATTATATTCGATTGGTGGGAGAATATTCGGTTTAGCGAGGAATATTCGTGACAACTACTCAATCATTGGTGGACCCTACAATGTAATTATTGTCGGATCGAGAAAACGAAAAATATTTTATTAAAATAACGGCGGAAGTTTTACACTGTGATTCTTTGTTGAACTACTTCGGTAGTAAAAAGTACGAAGAATCACGTGTGGTTGCATAAAGTAACATACGGTATTGATTATTGATGCTTATGTGAGAAGTCACTCAGTTTGATTCCATTATTGTCGATTAATAATATGAATTATTATAGCGATAATGACGTTTTGTTTTATTCGTATTATTAAGGTAATAAAAGCGAAACATCTTTTATATAAAATAGAATACTTTATTAAAGTTATTACATAAATAGAATATATTATATTTTATTATGCATATAGTGTTGCATAGTGTTTTGCGTAGTGTTTTTGCATAGTATTGCATAGTGTTTGCATAGTAAAATGTTTTTATATAAATAGAATATATTATATTTTATTTAAAAGATTTTTCTTTAAATATGGACCGTCAGATTAAAGTAAATCAATCCGGACCCGTTCATGGATTAATTACTTATGCATTCCATTTTCCTATAAATAGAAGCTCATTCCTTCATTATTTTCTTTACGAATTCATTGAAACTCAGAGAGAGAAATTATAGAAAAGAAGCTATAGAGAAAATTATAGAAAGAAGAAAGAGTATTACGCTACTTCACTACTTCTATATTAGGTTCTTTTACGGTAGTGGGTGTTATTCTTTCTTCTTGAAGAGAACTTACATTATTCCATTCATTATCATTCATTGGAATAACTTTGTAAAAGTGGCATACCTATACATAACTTTGTATATCATGGCATACCCTATACTTGGTGAAATCCTTATGTTATTCCATTGCTTATTATTACATTGGAATAACTTGTATCTGCATGATTTACCCTATACTTGGTGACATTCTTCTATTATTCATTTGGAACATCACATGCATGTGTTTTACACGGACACGGGTTCCGCTTTTTATTATTCTGTTGGAACATCACATGTCACGTGTTTTACACAGGACCGGTTAAAATCTTTATCATTACATTGGAATATCCTATACGTGTGTTTTTACCGGATCGGTTCCATCTTTATTTACATTGGAACATCATCCTCGCTTGTGAATTTCACGACTGGTTCCGTATTATTATTACATTGGAATAACACCGCATCATCGCCAATCGCATGCATGGTGATTTCTTTTGTTATTCCATTCTTTATTATACCCAGTTGGTTAAAACTTTGACTTCTATACTCCATGAAATTAGTAGAATATCCTTGATATTTGCGTTTCATCCAGTATCTTTTCACGGAAATATTCTTCCCGATCATTCTTGAATTTTACTCTCTCTGAAACAATGATCATGTTGACAATTTGGACGTTAATAATTCATGGATTAAATAATTCTTGAACTTGTTTTATTGAATTATTATGTCATTGTCATCATCCTCATGTTATATTATGTTATCTTTGACTTACGTGCATAGATGAACTTAGTATGATTATGACCGAGGATCATTCGGTATAATCGTGACTTGATATAAATGATGTGACAAAAGTCCTCGGTGGCTTTTGTAATGCGTTGATGGATAGTTTTTGGTATGATTATGACTGGGGGTGATTCGGTATAGTCATGACCATTGATAATTTGATGAAAATCCTTGGCCAGAGTGAATACGAGGGATGATTAGATGTGGTGGTTTATTATGGTCGAGTCTCGTGATAAAAATTGATGAAAACCTTTTAAAACCTAAAAGATAGTAGACTTTATTCTCTACTTGACTCTTTTAATGGATTGCTTATTCCGCTGCTTGATTAAAGCTGGTTGTCTATTGTATTTTATCGGTTTAACCTTTGTTGAAGGCTAATGATAATTTATTCTCGCATTATCTTAGTCATAATATTTCTTCTTTGGGCTAGTTGAGCTCACCTTTCTTTCCTTTGTTCTCTTGTGAAATGAGAACATATATTTGAGACGAGTCGGGGAACGAAGTAATGGTCCAGAGGATAGCATTAGTAGTCCTCACTATTCGTGAAATAGTGTGATAATAGTTGTAATGAGGACTCCTTTTGAGTTTGTATAATATCTAGTAGACAATATTTGTATTCAAACTCACGATTTTTGTTGTATTATTGCACAGCAGTTATATTAGTAAGTTGTATTTGAATTTATGTACCATGTAAGTGGCGACCCAAGATGGGTGACGTATACCTAATTTTGGGGGCGTCACACAAGGTGTAAGATTTAATGGGTTAATTTTTAGTTAGTTAGCCAAACAAGCCTTATGGCTTTTGAGTTTAAAAAAAACTGATGTCAGTTAATAGATATATTTATATTATACAATTATTATATATTATATCATATACGTTATATGTTAGTACGTAAGTTAGAATAGAGAAGAATAACACAGAAGAAGAAAAAAAAGAGAAATTGAGAGAGAACTTGAGAGAATTCTAGAGAGGTTTGAGAGAAGAATTGGGGGAAAAGAAAACTTGTTAATCAAAAGGGAAAGCCATCATCTTCTAAAACTAAGGTGTCATCTTACCCTTTTATTTTTAAAAGTTATAGTTTTATTCTCTTCCAAAATACTCTGTAAAACCTTTGTAGAGGTTGAATTATTTGTTATATATAGTTTTATATGATAAATTGGTGGTTAAAAAGTTATTTTCATAAGTTTATAGATGAATTAATTTATGTTATGTAATTATTTGTGAATATAAAACCATATTACAGTGAATTGGCATGAATATATATGATTATGGCTTAGTTTAAAATAAAATTGAGGTTTGATTAGTTGTTTAATATATATATTGACTATTGAATTCGAAAGAGGATGAATAAACATAAGCATAGTATGTTGAATTAATTATTTTGGATGAAAACAAAATCACAGTGATGATTTTCACTGAAACTTTCAAAAAGTGAAGTTTTAGCAAAAATAGTGAAAATTAATAGTTGTAATTTGGATGTTTATGTTGTTTAGATGGTTAGAAACGCGTTAGAAAATATTAGATTATGTTTCTGTAAACCTATTACACCTTGGGTAGGTTGGTATGGTTGTTAGAAAGGAGTTTGGAGGCCTAATTTGGCTTTCTATAGTGTTGTAGAGCATAAAATTGCAAAACGCAGAAGGGATCCCCGCCCCGGCAGGTCCCCCAGTACAAAAACCCTCGCCCCGGTGGGGGGTATTCTGCCAAGCCAAAATTTTGAAAATAAAAAACTGACCGGACTTAGTTTACTAAAATGAGCATAACGTTTTCATACGAATTCTGATTGACGCGATTCAAGATGATTCAGAACGAGGAAGAATATGCCTATAACTTTTATTCTTTAAGATATTCAATTTGAAATCGTTATGAAGGGTCAAAATGTCTATCTTTTGGACTGTTATGTATTTGGAGGCAATCGGAGGGCGTCGGGATGTGCGAATGCAAGTGCAATCCTTTGTGTATTAGTATAACCTAATGATAACATGTTGGACATGTAATAGGATGTTGTATCAAGTTGTTAATGTGTATGTGGTGCAATGACATGATCACTTAAGTAGTTGTAATAAAGCTAAAGAGTGATGTTCATGAAAAGATGTGATGTTGTTAGTGAGCTATATGAAGCTAATATTAGTGTAACTAATGTGTATTGTCAATACATATGGTATGTGTAGGACTTGTGGTGAATGTGAGTAGTGATTGTTTAACCTACGCATGAGGCAAGTTCTCTATCTCTACTTTTATAATTGTGCAAGTTCTCTAACTCTACTTTTATAATTGTGCAAGTATCTAAACTCTCTTTGAGCAAGTTTTTCTAACTCCAAGCTTCCTTTGTGCAAGTTTCTTAACCCTAATTATATCGTGCAAGCTCCTAAACCTTATCTCTTGATATTGAACAAGTTTTATCATTTAACTTACTATTTGTTATGCATGCTTAAGATTCAACTCTAAATAAGGTTTTAAACTTAGCTTAACATTGTTCAAGCAAGGTATGTTACATTATTCAATACTTATGCTCTTAGATTATTCCTAAAGCATGACCTTAGTACACAATGTTGATTCACTTAGGAATTATTCCATAGCATAATGTTATAACAGTTTTATTCAACTAATCCTTAGTTGATGTTCGTAAACTCTAAATTACCTTGAAACTTATCCAAACCAAACTTACTTTGGTGCGAAATCGTATTCTAAATACTGAGATGAACAACCCTATTATAGGGGATAACTTACGCATAGCATTAAAATGTTTGTGCATAATACATTATACGAAGGGCTGATCCCCATAAGTATGAGGAGTCTTTATAGTCTTATGACTGTTAAAGTTTAAGTTGAAAGAATACTTATAACTATGGACATCATTCGTGGTCTTTTGACCCTCAGTTATATATTTCAAGTTTTGTTCCTGATTATTATTGATGAAGTACTTTATTCATTTCTATTGAGACTATTCATTTAGCAGTTGATATGATGTTTATTCATTACTATTCAAGTGATCTTTGTTTGCTCACTCTTGCATATATACACTCATTGCAGCTAAAGTTGAGAAGGTCGATGAACCTACAACTAGCAAAGGAAAAGGAAAAATGTACAAGTGATGAAGACTTGTAATTTAATGACTTTTATGTTAATAGACTTTATATTTAATGATATGATGTAATTATTTTATTTCCGCACTTGATTAATGTTAAGGTTAGACAACTTGGGATATTTTGAATTTAATGATGTAACCCTTTTATAGGGAGGATTTATGGTATAAATGTTATTTTATTTGGGTAGATAGTATGAATGTATGGAAAGTGAACACCAAGTCTTAGGGGAATGAAGTACCCAGATTTGGGGGTGTCAGAAGTTGGTATCAAAGCCTTAGGTTTTGAACCTTAGGTGGGGAAAAGCCTTAGGAAGTAACCTTTGAAAAGATAGTTGTGATAAACTCTTATCGAGTTTTAACGAATAAGTAATAAAACACTTATGTGCTTATGTGATTACAACTTATGTGCTCGTGAGTGTCGGGTAGTAATGATTTGTAATTAAAACTTAAAATTTTGTTGTCAGGATGGCTAATGTAGGAGAATCCAGTCAGGCTAGGGAGGAAGGATCCCAGATGCCTAGAGAGGAGGAGCCTCGAGATATTCAGGTGGTTTGGGAACAACTACTGCCACGGGAAATAACTCCGTTGGTCACAGTGGTTGAGCGGGAGGGTTTACCTGATGAGGATGATGAGATAGAGACGGACGAGGAAGACCCTGAGGAGCTGCCACAGTCGAATGAGGATGAGGATGACGAGGAAGAAGAGCTTCCACTTAACTCGATCGCCGTCCGTATGTACGACGAAGTGTACGACTGCAATGTGGAACTTTAGGATAGCATCGAGGAGTTACAAGAGATAGTAGCTGAACAACAGTTCACAATGGCGCAGAAGGACAATGAGATCCAGGATCGAGATGAACGCTTGAATAATGTCGAAGGGAAGCTGATCCACACCGAAGGAGAAAACAAGCAACTGACAGAGGAAATCGCAGAACTGAAGAACAAGCTGAAGGAAGAATCTACTAAGAGGGCAAGAGCCGAAGATGCATACGAAGAAGCTTATCAACGAGCTGGGATAGCAGAGAGAGAGGCACAAGCAAAGAGGATCAAGATGGAAGAGATGAATAACGTATTCAACACCGTGATTAATCGAGCTCAAGATCGGGTCATGGGTTATCTGATTCAGTTCGAGACGCTGCCATCGTACATATTAGATCGCCGAATAATGTTCTGAATTATGGAGGAAGAGCATCGTAAGGCTACGCAGTATCTTAGTAGGACATCGTAGGGAATGTACTTGATATGTGATTTATGATATGATAAATAAAATGTAAATCCCCAGTGTTATGTAACCTATGGGATATGATGATGATGTTATCCTGGAACTTTAGTAGTTCAGGAAAGTAATGTAAATAGCAGTGATGCTATTGTTCTTATGTTTTCAAAAAGATTATGAATGAATAAAAGTTATTATTTTATTCAAAGTGATATGTGTTACGTGATAATCTTTTATGGTGTGCAAATTAAGTAGAAATACTTAAAGAAATTGAGTAATAGTCTAATGAGTGTATTTTTAACAGAAAATACCTCCAAGACGTCAACCCCGACAAAGAACCCCTGAGGGATCTACCAATAACAACAATGCTGAGACTAATCCAGTTAAGTAGCTAGTGACGTTACTGACAGGTGCATTACAGAATCAACCGCAGAATCAAGCTGTGACATTTAAGGACTTCAAGGCGGTTGGACCACCAGAATTCCGTGGGTCCATGAATCCAGTTGAGGCTCAGACCTGGAATATGGAGATAGAGAAAGTATTTGATGTAGCTAGAGTAGGTGAGAATTAGAAGACTGCTTTTGAAACATTTTTGCTGAAAGCAGAGGCTATATATTGGTGGCAAGCTAATAAAACTCGAGGAGGACAAGGGGTGATGACATGGGATAGGTTTAAGGAGATATTCTTCGAGACCTATTTCCCAAAAAGTTCGAAGAATTAGATGGAGGTGCAGTTTTTAGAACTGAAGCAGGGATCAATGACGGTATCGGAGTATGCCGCAAAATTTAACAAATTGGCGAGGTTTGTGCCGTATCAAGTTAACACGGATGAACGCAAGGCTAGGAGATTTAAATAGGGACTGAAACCCTGGTTGTACAATAGGGTCTCCCTATTTCAGCTGAAGACATTCACAGCGGTGCTTGAGAAGGCAATTCTCGCTGAAAATCGAGGCGAAGCGGTAACAAAGCATAACCAAGAGTAGAGAAATAAGAAGAATGAGGGCGAAGTTAAGAATGGTGGTGGTAACAGTGGAAATGGTAGCAATAACCTGAAGAAGAAATGGAATGGAAATGTGGGTTCAAGAAACCAGCAGGGTAATCAGCAGAAGAAGAAGTTCGAAGCATGTGCTACGTGCGGGAAGTTTCACGTGGGTGTGTGCTTAAGGGGGAAGCGTGTATGCTTTAACTATGGCTAGGAGGGTCACATTGCCCCAAATTACAGTCAACCCAAGAAGAATGTTTTCTACACGTACGAGTTAAAGGATCATTTTGCTCGTTAGTGCCCTAAGAAGAAAGCTGAAGAGACGACGAAAAACAAGGGAGGTAGTAGTGGAGGTACATTGACCATTGCGGGACCAACGTCATCCAACAGACAAATAGCCAGAACCTTCAACATAACTGTGCAGGATGTTGTTCAGTCAAAAGATGTGGTGTCACGTATTATCCCAATCAATGATATTGATGCTTACGTATTATTTGATTTGGGTGCTACTTGCTCATTTATATCTGATGAATTTGCTAAGAGGTTAGGATTGCCTAGCGAAGAATTGAATTTCCCTTTAAACATAGAAATTGCGAATAGGGAAGTGATTCTTGTTAGGTTTGTATACAAGAATTGTAGAGTGAACATTAAGGGAAATGTTATAATGGTAGATTTAATTCCAATAAAAATGGGAGAGTTTGATGTTATTTTGGGAATGGATTGGTTGTTCAATTATGGAGCGATAATTGATTGCCAAAAGAAATGTGTAAACCTTTTGAATCCGTCAAAGGTAGTTTTTGTTGGTAGCAGATCGCCTAGACATGCGAGATATTTGACGATTATGCAGGCCAAGAAGTTATTGAATTAAGGCTGTGTGGGTTATTTAGCTTACATAGTCGATACTCAGAGGAAGGGGGTGAAACTGGAAGAGATACCAATGGTTAGGAAATTCGTGGATGTGTTTTTGGAAGATTTGCCAGGACTTTCGCCTGATCGAGAGATTGAATTCGTGATTGACTTAGCACCAGGAACCTCTCCGATATCGAAGGCCCTGTATAGGATGGCTCCGGTAGAGATGAAGGAACTGATGGTACAACTGCAAAAACTGTTAAATAAGAAGTATATTCAACCGAGCGTATCACCGTGGGGAGTGCCGGTGTTATTCGTTAAGAAGAAGGATGGGTCAATGCGTCTTTGCATTGATTATAGGGAATTAAACAAAGTCATTATTAAGAATAAATATCCATCACCAAGAATAGATGACTTGTTTGAGCAATTGAAGGGTGCTAGATATTTCTTGAAAATAGATTTGAGAAGTGGTTATCATCCACTGAAAGTAAGGAAGGAGGATGTACCAAAGACAGCATTCCAAACTCGGTATGGACATTACGAATTTTTGGTGATGTCTTTTGGTTTGACAAATGCCCCTGCTGCGTTCATGGATTTGATGAATAGGGTGTTCAAACCATTCCTAGATAAGTTTGTAGTGGTATTCGTTGATGATATTTTGGTGTACTCCAAATCTCAAGAAGAACTTGTGGAACATTTACGTTTAACGGTGGAGACACTAAGAAAGGAAGAACTGTACGCGAAATTCTCTAAGTGTGAATTTTGGCTAGAACGTGTATAATTCCTTGGGCATGTGATTGACAAAGATGAGATTTTAGTGGATCCATCAAAAGTTAAAGCTGTAATCAACTAGGAACAACCAAGAACACCTTCGGAGGTGAGGAGTTTCTTAGGACTGGCCGGTTATTATAGATAGTTTATTCAGAACTTTTCCAAGATTGCCACTCCGTTAACAAATTTGACAAGGAAAGCTGTAAAAAGATTTTGAACGGAGAAGTGTGAAGAAAGTTTTCAAGAATTGAAAAAGAAGTTAAGTGTGGCACCTGTGTTGTCATTACCAGATAATACAGGAAACTTTGTGGTGTACAGTGATGCCTCACATAAAGGATTGGGTTGTGTTCTTATACAGAACGATAAAGTTATTGCATATGCATCAAGACAATTGAAGGACTATGAGAAAGGATATCCGACACATGATTTAGAGTTGGCTACAGTGGTATTTGTTCTAAAGATATGGAGGCACTATCTCTATGGAGAAAAATGTGAGATATACACAGACCATAAGAGTCTAAGGTATATTTTCACTCAAAAGGACCTGAACATGCGTCAAAGGAGATGGATGGAATTGATAAAAGATTACGATTGTGAGATCTTTTATCATCCAGGCAAAGCAAACGTGGTTGTAGATGCCTTGAGTAGGAAGGGTCGTGAGAAGTTGATGTTGTTAACCAACCAGGAGGAGCTCATTTCAGCAATGGCAAGACTAGAGTTGGAAATCAAATTTCCAAAAAAACCCATGAAAGATTATTCCAGATGGAAGCTAGTTCAACTTTGGTTGACAAGGTGAAGAATGCTCAACTACAAGATGAAGAAGTGGAAAGATCAAAGAAAAATGTTTGAGAGTGGTGAAGTGAAATACAAGATCGATACTGAAGGGTTACTAAGATTCGAGGGAAGAATCTGGGTTCCAGCAGTACCAGATATTAAAGAAGAAATCTTGACAGAAGCTCATAGCTCAACATATTCGATTCATCCGGGAAGTACAAAGATGTATCAAGATTTGTGTCGGCATTTTTGGTGGCCAAATATGAAAAGAGACGTTGCAGAATGTGTTGCAAAGTGCTTGACATGTCAGAGAGTGAAGGCCAAGCATCAACGACCAAGCGGATTACTTCAACCGTTGGAAATACCAGAATGGAAGTGGGAACACATTATAATGGATTTTGTGGTGGGTCTTCCAACTACTTAGAGAGGATACAATGCGATTTGGGTGATAGTGGATAGACTGACAAAATCAGCACACTTTTTGCCAATAAAGATTAGATTCAATCTTGATCAGTTAGCAAAGTTGTACGTTAAAGAAATCGTTTCGAGACATGGAGTTCTAGTGTTAATTGTGTCAGATAGAGATATGAGGTTCACATCAAACTTCTGGAAGAAACTACAAGAATGCATGGGAACACAGTTGAGAATGAGTATGGCATATCATCCGCAAACAGATAGCCGAAGCGAACGAACAATCCAGACGTTGAAAGATATGCTGAGAGCATGCATCATGGATTTCAAAGGGAGTTGGGATGAACATTTACCATTAGTGGAATTTGCCTACAACAACAGTTACCACGCAAGCATCGGCATGCCGCCTTACGAAGCATTGTACGACAGAAAGTGCAGAACTCCACTGTGCTGGAATGAAGTCGGTGAACGTCAATTGTTAGGACCAGAACTGGTACAACAAACTGTTGAGGTTGTTAAACTCATCAGGACAAGATTGGTAGCTGCTAAAGATAGACAGAAGAAGTATGTTGATCAACACAGACAAGATCGTGAATTCAATGTAGGAAATTTCGTGTTCTTAAAAGTTTCTCCTTGGAAGGGGAAAATTTGTTTTGGTAAAAAGGGAAAGCTAAGACCGAGGTTTATTGTACCCTTCGAAGTGTTGCGAAGAGTAGGAGAAGTGGCTTATGAGGTAGCTCTACCTCCAGAGTTGGAACACATTCATAATGTTGTTCATGTTTTGGTATTACGACCGTATAAACCCGATTACAAGCATGTGATAGAGTACGAACCTTTACAGTTCGATAAAGACTTATCTTATGAAGAGGTTCCTATCCAAATAGTCGACATGGAAGAACAAGTGCTCAGGAATAAGGTGATACCTTCTATGAAGGTAATATGGAGGAACCACAATGTCGAAGAGGCTACGTGGGAACTCGAAGCTGAAATGATGAAGAATTACCCTGAGTTATTCGTTTAATCTGTGTCTTCGATTCTGGGGACAAAATCTTTGTAAGGAGGGAAGAATGTGACGAATAATTTATTTGAGTTGTGATTCTGGGGATATAATTCTTGTAAGGAGGGAAGGATGTAACAATCTGAAAATTTAAATTGTAATTTTAAATATTTATGGAATTTAATTAATGTGGTTATTATAGAATAAATATTTGTTTAATTTGATTTGATTTGACTATTTATTTGTTGAATAAATAATTAACGAGTTAAGGAAATTGATCATCATTAGATAATATTTTAAAATGTAGTTGATTAAACATAATTATAATTATAAAGAAAATTATAATTATGTTATATTGATCTATGTGGTAAATTTATTTAATAAATTGTTATTAGAATTAATTAAATTAAGTGTGACCATAAACTATATTATAAAGGAGTTATTAAAATAAGTTAATGGAGGTTAATTCAGTTTTGCCAAACAAGGCTTAATGAATGTTAAGTTTTTAATTTAAATCTATTTTACCAAACAAGGTGTAAGATTTAATGGGTAAAATTTTAGTTAGTTAGCCAAACAAGCCTTATGGCTTTTGAGTTTTAAAAAAACTAATGTCAATTAATAGATATATTTATATTATACAATTATTATATATTATATCATATACGTTATATGTTAGTACGTAAGTCAGAATAGAAAAGAAGAACACGGAAGAAGAAAAAGAAGAGAAATTGAGAGAAAACTTGAGAGAATTCTAGAGAGGTTTGAGAGAAGAATTGGGGGAAAAGAAAGCTTGTTAATCAAAAGGGAAAGCCATCATCTTCTAAAACTAAGGTGTCATCTTACCCTTATTTTTAAAAGTTATAGTTTTATTCTCTTTCAAAATACTCTGTAAACCTTTGTAGAGATTGAATTATTTGTTATATATAGTTTTATATGATAAATTGGTGGTTAAAAAGTTGTTTTCATAAGTTTATAGATGAATTAATTCATGTTATGTAATTATTTGTGAATAAAACCATATTATAGTGAATTGGTATGAATATATATGATTATGGCTTAGTTTAAAATAACATTGAGGTTTTATTAGTTGTTTAATATATATATTGACTATTGAATTTGAAAGAGGATGAATAAACATAAGCATAGTATGTTGAATTAATTGTTTTGGTTGAAAATAAAATCACAGTGATAATTTTCACTGAAACTTTCAAAAAGTGAAGTTTTAGCAAAAATAGTGAAAACTAATGGTTGTAATTTGGATATTTATGTTGTTTAGATGGCTAGAAACGCGTTAGAAAACATTAGATTATGTTTCTGTAAACCTATTACACCTTGGGTAGGTTGGTATGGTTGTTAGAAAGGAGTTTGGAGGCCTAATTTGGCTTTCCGTAGTGTTGCAGAGCATAAAATCACAAAACACAGAACAGACCCCCGCCCCGGCGGGGGTATTCTGCTAAGCTAAAATTTTGTAAAAAAAACTGACCGGACATAGTTTACTAAAATGAACATAACAATTTCATACGAACTCCGATTGATGCGATTCAAGATGATTCAAAACGAGGACGAATATGCCTATAACTTTTATTCTTTAAGATATTCAATTTAAAATTGTTATGAAGGGTCAAAATGGATATCTTTAGGACTATTGTGTATTTGGAGGCAATCGGAGGGCGTCGGGATGCGCGGATGCAAGTGCAATCATTTGTGTATTAGTATAACCTAATGATAACATGTTGGACATGTAATAGGATATTGTATCAAGTTGTTAATATGTATGTGGTGCAATGACATGATCACTTAAGTAGTTGTAATAAAGCTAAATAGTGATGTTCATGAAAAGATGTGATGTTGTTAGTGAGCTATATGAAGCTAATATTAGTGTAACTAATGTGTATTGTCAATACATATGGTATGTGTAGGACTTGTGGTGAATGTGAGTAGTGATTGTTTAACCTACGCACGAGGCAAGTTTTCTGTCTCTACTTTTATAATTGTGCAAGTTCTCTAACTCTACTTTTATAATTGTGCAAGTATCTAAACTCTCTTTGAGCAAGTTTATCTAACTCCAAGCTTCCTTTGTGCAAGTTTCTTAACCCTAATTATATCGTGCAAGCTCCTAAACCTTATCTCTTGATATTGAACAAGTTTTATCATTCAACTTACTATTTGTTATGCATGCTTAAGATTCAACTCTAAATAAGGTTTTAAACTTAGCTTAACATTGTTCAAGCAAGGTATGTTACATTATTCAATACTTATGCTCTTAGATTATTCCTAAAGCATGACCTTAGTACACAATGTTGATTCACTTAGGAATTATTCCATAGCATAATGTTATAACAGTTTTATTCAACTAATCCTTAGTTGATGTTCATAAACTCTAAATTACCTTGAAACTTATCCAAACCAAACTTACTTTGGTGCGGAATCGTATTCTAAATACTGAGATGAACAACCCTATTATAGGGGATAACTTACGCATAGCATTAAAATGTTTGTGCACAATACATTGTACGAAGGGCTGATCCCCATAAGTATGAGGAGTCTTTATAGTCTTATGACTGTTAAAGTTTAAGTTGAAAGAATACTTATAACTATGGACATAATTCGTGGTCTTTTGACCCTCAGTTATATATTTCAAGTTTTGTTCCTGATTATTATTGATGAAGTACTTTATTCATTTCTATT
Source organism: Panax quinquefolius (assembly GCA_020205615.1). Taxonomy (NCBI): domain Eukaryota; kingdom Viridiplantae; phylum Streptophyta; class Magnoliopsida; order Apiales; family Araliaceae; genus Panax; species Panax quinquefolius. The sequence goes on from CM035161.1 coordinate 94,356,900, forward strand.
GAGACTATTCATTTAGCAGTTGATATGATGTTTATTCATTACTATTCAAGTGATCTTTGTTTGCTCACTCTTGCATATATACACTCATTGCAGCTAAAGTTGAGAAGGTCGATGAACCTACAACTAGCAAAGGAAAAGAAAAAATGTACAAGTGATGAAGACTTGTAATTTAATAACTTTTATGTTAATAGACTTTATATTTAATAATGTGATGTAATTATTTTATTTCCGCACTTGATTGATGTTAAGGTTAGACAACCTGGGATATTTTGGATTTAATGATGTAACCGTTTTATAGGGAGGATTTATGGTTTAAATGTTATTTAATTTGGGTAGATAGTATGAATGTATGGAAAGTGAACACCAAGTCTTAGGGGAATGAAGTACTTAGATTTGGGGGTGTCACATCTTATGTCCTGAATTCGCCCGTACCTGTAAAAGTTGTAGAGACAACCTTTGAGGAGGAGATTCCTACTTTTAAACTGTGGCAAGATGATGCATCTGTGGCTCAATTCATCATGCTCGCATCCATGAGTAACGAGCTTCAGCGTCAGCTTGAAACCATGGATGCTCCTATTATGCTACTGCACCTACAAGAGCTGTATGGTGAGCAAAGTAGGACTGCTAGATATGAAATATCTAAGGAGCTCTTCAAATCTTGGATGACCGAGGGTACTACCTTTGAGACTTATGCCTTAAAGATGATCAATCTGATTGAACGTCTTGGACAACTTGGGTTCATCATGGATGGGGAGTTGAGTCAAGATTTAGTCTTGCAGTCACTCCTTGACACCTCCTCATAATTTGTTGTGAATTTTCACATGAATAAGTTGGACGTCAGCTTGCCTGAGTTACTTAACATGTTGAAAACTGCTGAAGGTCACTTCCCATCCAAGAAGAACCATGTCTTACTGGTGGATGATTCTTCTACGAAAAGACTTGGGGTTGTCCAACTTATGTCAAAAGTTTGAAAACGATAAGCTACAAACTAGATCCGACAAGTGTAGATTTGTGGGATACCCTAAAGAAACATCAGGGTATTCTTTCTATCATCTAACTGATCAAAAGGTGTTTGTTGTGAAATACGCTAGCTTCTTGGAAAAAAATATTATCCTTGAAGGGGTCAGTGGGAGTAAGATATATCTTGAAGAAGTTCAAGAACCACAAAATACTACGGATCAAAGTCAGGTACCTAACCAAGTGGAAGAACATATTATAACACACCCTATTCTTAAATTTGGACGAGTATCGAAGATACCTGATAAGTATGGATACGTCATAGAGGATGACGATGAGGTATGCATCATAGATGATGATGATATATTGAATTACGAGCATGCTATGAGTAGTAAAGACTCAGATAAGTGGCAAGAAGACATGAAATCTGAGATGGACTCCATGGATGAAAACCAAGTATAGACTTTGGTTTCACCAGTTGAAGGCATTAAGCCTATTGTGTGTAAATGTATCTTTAAAAGAAAGATTGGAGCAGGCAGCAAGGTAGAGACCTATAAGGCCCGACTGGTCGTAAAAGTTTTCAAACAAAGATAAGGAGTTGACTATGACGAAACCTTCTCACGAGTAGCGATGCTCAAGTCCATTCGTATTTCGCTTGCGATTGCAGCTTACCACGACTACGAAATCTTGAAGATGGACGTGAAAATGGCCTTCCTCAATGGGAAACTTGAGGAGGATGTGTATATGACATAACTAGAGGGATTTGTTTCAAAGGTTGGAACAAATCAAGTATGTAAGCTACAACGATCCATTTATGGATTAAAGCAAGCTTCTCGTAGATGAAACATCCATTTTGATGAGACAATCAAAGAGTTTGATTTTATCAAAAATGAGGATGAACCATGTGTGTACAAGAAAATTAGTGGGAGCGCTGTTTCATTCCTTGTATTATATGTTGATGATATATTACTGATAGAGAATGATATTCCTACGCTACAATCGATTAAAATCTGGTTATCTAAACACTTCTCTATGAAGGACTTGGGTGAAGCATCCTATATTTTGGGGATAAAGATTTATAGAGATAGATCTAAAAGGATGATTGGCTTATCCCAAGGAACATACATTTACTCGATGCTAATGAAGTTTACCATGAAAGATTCCAAAAGAGGTCTCATGCCGATGAGCCATGGAATACATCTCTCCAAGAAACAGGCCCCAAAGACACCTAAGGAGAGAGACCGTATGAAAAAGATTCATAATGCTTTTGCAATAGGATTTATCATGTACGGTATGATATGTACTAGACTGGATGTCACTCATGCAATTAGTGTGACAAGCAGATATCAGTCGAATCCAGGAGAAGAACACTGGAAGGCAGTAAAAAATATCCTAAAGTACTTAAGAAGAACTAAGGATGTATTTCTTGTCTTCGATGGGTCTGAATTGAAACTAGGGGGCTTTATAGACTCAAGTTTTCAAACGGACCAAGATGATAGTAAATCCATTTCGGGGTATGTGTTTACCTTGAACGGTGGTGCAATGAGTTGGAAGAGTTCCAAACAACAAACAGTTGCTGATTCAGTGACAGAGGCAGAGTACATAGCTACAAGTGAAGCTGTAAAGGAGGTTGTTTGGATGAAAAAGTTCATAACCGAACTTGATGTGGTTCCTAGCATTAGAGGAAAAGTACCTTTATTCTGTGACAACACCAGAGCTGTTGTACAGGCTAAGGAACCTAGGTCTCATCAGAAATCTAAACACGTGTTGTGGTGGTTTCATTTGATCAAAGAGATCATTGAAAGAGGAGAGATGTCATCCTAGAGCATGTGGACTCTCAAGACAATATTGTAGATCCATTTACTAAAGCATTAACACAACAACAGTTTGATCGTCACTTAGAGAAGATGGGTATGAGATACCACTGCGATTGGCTTTAGTACAAGTGGGAGATTGAAAGTAGTATGCATAAAAGCCAATCATGTATGATGATAAAGCATATACTTTGTAATCAATCTTATTTATATATTAATAAAAGAATTATTTATTAAAGGCATTTAATTATCTATATGGTATTGTTTTAATAATATGTGATAAACACATAGTTTTAAGCAATTCTTTTAGAATCATGATGAGATCATGCTAATGAGATCTAAATTCTTTGATAGCTTAAAACTAAAATATTCTCAATCAATGGATTACTAAAAAGGGGATTAGTGAATCCGGATAGATTGGTACATAGGTTGCTTGCTCATTGGATTAGAATGATTGATCTCATGATCATTTGTGTGGAGACATTAAAGCAAGTATGTAGGTGCTTATTGGAGAATAAGTTCACTGAACGTGACTCGCTAAGGAATACCTAATGGAGTTTTACTTGCCTATCAATAGTAATTCCTATAGTGATAGTAGTACAAATGATCCTTACACTTGAGATCATCATAGTATCTTATATATAATGAATTACACTTTGACTTATTCTTTAAGACTCTTAGAGTATATCAAAGGGTATGCTTGGGTGTAATAAGTTATATATAGAGATAATGAATAATCAATAAAGAATTTACCACTTCTAGTAAAAGAAGAGAAATATCCTATGTGATTCAATAAATGACAACCCAAGAATCCTTGGCCAAGGTGTAATGAAATTAGAAAGTAGTTTCTAATTTGCATTCATTAGAAGTTGTGCATTTGGGAATCAGAATACATATAATTAAATAAAATAAGACTTGACAGTAATTTCATGTCTTATATTTAATTGGGACATTGTATGGTGGAAGGATTAAATTGTACGGTAACTATTTACTCAAAGGTTCTTTTATGATTAATGTTGAAATCTATATTATCTGGAAAGTCATTGATCGCTAGGGAGGCTTATCCCTATTGTAGAATAAATATTATTTATTTAAATAAATTAATAGTTTAATTTATTTATTTAAATAAGATTAAAATTGTTCTAATTGATTTATTCACAACCTAGGTTTAATATGGAGAACCTAAAGGGTCTCACCATAAAAGGAAGAATAATTATTTAAGAAGTTAATGGCATAATCGTAATAATATGTTAAGTATATTTAATTTAATATATGGTGATAAAATAAATTAAATAGCTTAATATTTATTATTTAATATTTTAGAAATTTTAAATATAAATTAATAAGAGGAGTCTTATTAATATTATTATAATTATTATTAATTTTAATTTCTAAAAGATTTTGGGAATTAATTTAATATAAGTATTTCATTTATTCCTAATAGGATTAGGAGGCAAAATTAGTTAAAGGAGTTTAATTAATTATTCCTAATAATATTAGGGAGCCTAATTAATTAAAGGAATTTAATTAAATACATAATACCTTATTTTAATTAAATAGGGTTACCTGATATCTTTATAAGAGGTGTCTTATATCAGATATCAGATATACGTAATTCCAAAAGTTGAAGACTACACCCCTTTTTCTATAGAGATAGGAAAAACTAAGGTTTGAGCCAATACACCCTTCTTCTTGAAAATTCTTCTTTCTTGGTGGATCACCTGTAGAGGCCATACACTTGGGTGGCTAACATTGATCAAAGAAAGAATCTACCTGGAGATTCAAGGAGATCGCGGAGAAGTGCGTAGGAGTTGAACTTGTACTTGTGGAAGCTCGTATCTACGAGGGTATGATTCCATAATTCTTGTTCTTCATTTTAATTAATAATATGCATAAAGGATGATCCGGGTTATTGGTTTATGAAATTTTTTAATCTAATTTAAATTTACTTCCTCTATTTTTTCAATTTGATCGCGTCTATAATTTTCACAAAACCTTACAGGGCTGCAACAACATCCAACCTCCTCGAAAGTGTCTCAAGCCGTGCTGATAATGCAGAAATTCCATTGAGTCCATCAATCCATGTGTCCCTTGGCTGAGTCATACTCGAATATGGCCATTGATACTTGTATCCGGCCACAGTACCTGATGTAGACACTCAAAATTTTGCATTCTTGTTACTAACCTTGAAGGAGGGAAAAATCATCTTCCAGAGATAACCCTGGAAGTTAAATAAGCACAATCCCGGAGATAACCCCGGGATCCTCAATTTTTAATCTCAGAGATAACCCTGAGATACTCACTTTCAATCCCGGAGATAATCCCAGAAGATTAAGTTCCAACCTCGGAGATAACCCCGAGGAAAGCAGTTCCAAACCCTGGGGATAACCCCAGGACATTCAGTCTCAACCCCGGAGATAACCCCGAGAGGTCTCGCACACCTTAGAGATAACCCTGAGGACATTCAACATTCACAGCAGCCAAATCTCAGTGATAACCCTGAGCAACGACTGCTACATTTGCACAAGATCAGAGATAACCCTAGTAAGGGGCAAAATTATCATTTTTCCATCTCAATACTACATTTATATCGTCTCAGCATCATCTTAATCCACATTTCATGCAAAAGTGTCCCACAAGAACCATAACTCAAATCCTGAGTGACTACTACACAAGAAAGCACACCAAAGGAAATTTAAAGACTTGGAGATCTAGTCATGGACCCATCTCCCTAGCTTCGTACAAACCTCTAATCCCATGTCATTGTGTAGATCTCAATAACAACATTCCGAAAAGGTACAACATGCCTCTGTCGGATGCTTAGATTTAAAGTTATGAAGGTTCAAGCAGATAGTGCATTGCACGAGTGCACGTATTTTATGACAACGAGACCTGCAAAGCCCAGGGCACCCCGGGCAGCCACAGGTAGACCCGTGGCTCCCTGATTTATAAATAAGATCCTTTGGTAGCTCTTTTTAAAGAAAAAAAAAGGATATAGGAGAGAAAACTCTGTCCATTTCAGCCTGTAAACACTTCTAGAGTGCTCTAAACTAAGTGATTCTTCTTTCTAAACACTTATAAGCTTGTGTTTTGCTACATACTAAAATTTAATCGGTGGAAACCAAGTTTTCAGGTGTCAAAAGCTATCTGAAGTCTTCTTTGCAGCCCACTGTAAGATATTTTAGATTTTTTAGTTTTTTTTCACTTCTGTATATATATATCTACTCACGTTGAGAGTCGCGTTTTGTGGGTATACCCGAATCTTCGATCTGTGGCTTTTTATTGCTTATATATATACACATTCAAAAGTCCTGTCTGGAGTTTACTTCATGGCAATTAATCATTTATATATATATATATATAACTGTTTTATTTGCTTTCATAATATAGATATTCATCCTTTCAGCCTGTGGGCTAGATTTGCCTAAATCTGGCTATTTCTCACTTTGACTCGTTCATGGTGACTAAATTGGAACCGTTGAAGCTAGAATAGTTTAGATTTGCTCAAATCTAGTTCTTTTTCTAGATTTATATATATATTTCTTTGTCATGTGAGCCTAGGAATCATGTAATCACAGATTCAGTTCTTGAATCTAGATTGGGTTCCCGTGATGGACATTTTCAGCTGCAGCCAACATGTAAATTATCCAAGGTGTCTAAATTTCCTTAGATGGCTCTTATGCCCACAAGGAGTTCGGTACTGCTATGTATCTTATTTTCTCGAAGATGCTTCGCATCTTGAAAATAAAAGCAATCAAGCCGAACACTTATAAAATGGACGTATCAAAGGCCTCAATTACTATTGAGCATAAGAGTTTAAAAAACCTATTTTACAAAACATCACTGCCATATCTCGTTAAAATTGAACTTTTTATACAAAAGTCAAACCTTTTGTATACGTGCGAACGAGGCATAACACTACCTCCAAACAACTGCACATAGACCTAACTCACACATAAACATACGCAGATAAAAAGTTTAAATGAAAAGTGGCGGTAACTGTGTTCTCACTGAAGTTAGAGGGGTGCCTAACACCTTCCATCCACTTAATCAAGCCCCTGTACCCTAATGAATTTAGGTTTTGCAGACCCGTTAAACAGTGTCAAATACACGGGTCTTTGTGCAAACCTTTTCTCGGTTGAGTTGGTGCAACCATTTAAAAATAACCAAATGGCGACTCTTACAGTCAAATCGTCGACATATATATGTCGGACCTTTTCAAACTCGTTTTTTAAAAAAAATCTCACCTAACATGAGAACACCAAAAGATAAGAACAAAAAGGGACAAATAAAAATCCCGACGTCGACAGGTGGTGACTCTGCTGGGGACTGCAGTAAGAGGGCTTAAGCCATTATTTCAAACTTTTCAAAACTTTTATCTGCTTATGTGTGGATGTTGCATTTATATTTGAATGAATGTGTACTAATGCTTTATTTACTGAACTTAGTGTTTCGCACCATATCTGTCCATGATATTAGTGCATCGCACATGTCACCAGGAGGCTATCCCGTCGGTGTTTGATTACTATACTCGTCGGGAGACTAATTCCATGAGTCTCAGGAAAGGCACTACCTGAAAGTAGTATGCACACAAGCCAATCATGTTTGATGATAAAGCATATACTTTGTAACAATCTTATTCATTTATTAATAAAAAGTATTAATTTATTAAAGGCTTTTAATTATCTACATGATGTTTGTTTTTATAATATGTGATAAACCCATAGTTTTAAGCAATGCTTTTAGAATAATGATGATGATCATTCTAATGAGATCTAAATTCTTAGAAAGCTTAAAACTAAAATAGTTCCCAATCATTGGATTACTAAATTGGGGATTAGTGAATCCGGATAGATTAGTACATACGTTGCTTGCTCATTGGATGAGGATGATTGATCTCATGATCATTTATGTGGAGACATTAAAGCAAGTATGTAGGTGTTTATTAGAGAATAAGTTCACTAAACGTGGCTCGCTAAGGAATACCTAATGGAGTTTTACTTACTCGTCAATAGGAATTCTGTAGTGATAGTAAGACAAGTGATCCTTGGACTTGAGATCATCATAGTATCTTGTGTATGATGAGTTATACTTTGACTTATTCCTTAAGACCCTTAGGGTATATCAAAAGGTATGCTTGGGTATAATAAGTTGTATACATGGAGATAATGTATGATCAATAAAGAATCTACCACTTCTATTAAAAGAAGAGAAATGTCCTATGTGATTCTATAAATGACAACCCAGTAGTCCTTGGTTAAAGCGCGTAATGAAATTAGAAAGGAGTTTCTAATTTGCATTATTTGGAGTTGTGCATTTAAGAGTCGAAATACATATAATTAAATAAAATAAGACTTGTGGTAATTCCATGTCTTATATTTAATTGGGACATTGCATGGTGGAAGGATTGAATTGTACAGCTAACTATTTACTCAAAGGTTCTTTTATGATTAATGTTGAAATCTATATTATCCGGAAAGTCGTTGATCGCTAGGGAGGCTTATCCCTATTGTAGAATAAATATTATTTATTTAAATAAATTAATTGTTTAATTTATTTATTTAAATAAGATTAGAATTATTCTAATTGATTTATTCACAACCATTTTAATATGGAGAACCTAAAGGGTCACACCATAAAAGGAAGAATAATTATTTAAGAAGTAAATGGCATAATCGTAATAATGTGTTATGTATATTTAATTTAATCTATGGTGATAGAATAAATTAAATAGCTTAATATTTATTATTTAATATTTTTGAAATATTAAATATAAATTAATAAGAGGAGTCCTATTAATATTATTACAATTATTATTATTATTTTAATTTCTAAAAGAGTTTAGGAATTAATTTAATATAAGTACTCTCATTTATTCCTAATAAGATTAGGAGGAAAATTAATTAAAGGAGTTTAATTAATTATCCTAATAAGATTAGGAGCCCATTTAATTAAAAGAGTTTAATTAAATAATACCTTATTTTAATAGGATTACTTGATATCTTTATAAGAGGAGTCTTATATCAGATATCAATACTACGTGATAATTCCAATGGTTGGAGAGTACGCTCTTTTTCTATAGAGATAGAAAAACTAGGGTTTTGCCATATACCCATTTTCTTGAATCCTTCTTCTTCCTTGGTGGATCACCTCTAGAGGCCAAACACTTGGGTGGCTAACGTTGATCAAAGAAAGGAACCAAACCCGGTGGATTCAAGTTGAACGCGAAAAGGATTGGAGGTGAACTTGTACCTGAGGAAGCTCGGATCTTCAAGGGTATGTTTCTTATTCATCTTTTTCGTTTAATTAATAATTGTGCATAAAGGGTGATCCGGGTATATGGTTTGTAAAAATTTTAAACTCTGATTTTACACGTTTCCGCTTATTTTTGCAATTTGATTGCGTTCATGAATATTACAAACCCTAACAGTGGCATCAGAGCCAAACCTTTATGCGAATTATTAATTGTCAAATTTAATATGTATATTGATATATGTTTAGAATAATTTAATTGGGCATAATTTTGTTGTATAAATTTTTTTTAAAAAAAAACGGCATTTTTTTATTTCGCTGGTACAGTGATGTGAGTAGGATTCCTTACTTCTTCTTTTTCCTGATTCACGTGATTTGAATAATATAATAATCGACAATTTTTTTTTTCCTGATTTATGTGATTCGATGGTACAAGGGTAAATTGAATGTTTCTTCAAAAGGCATGGCAGGTTAATAATTTCTAATATATATATATATATATATATATATTATATGTTAGTAATCAAGGGATCCTGATGCATATTAAAGGTTTCCACGTGATTAATGTGTTTAGTTTATATATATATATATATATATATATATATATATATATATATATATAGCAGTAAAGTTATATTATATTATATTACATTATATATTCTTAGTTATTTTATAATTAAAATAATAAGTTTATTTTAATCTTAAAATAAAGGTTTATTTTAATATTAAAATAAAAGAGTTTATTTTAATTTTAAAATTAGAATTTCATGCTAACTAATTAGAGTTGGAATTAGATTCCATGATAACTAATTGGAGTTGAAATTGGATTTCATGTTTCCTTAAATAAAGGAGTTTATTTAGATATGAAATAGATTTCATATTATTCAAAATAAAAGAGTTTATTTGTGAATAAGAAAAAGAATCGAGTCTTTCCTTAAATAAAGGAGTTTATTTAGATATGAAATATGATTTCATATTATTCAAAATAAATGAGTTTATTTGTGAATAGAAAGAGAATCAAGTGTTTTCTTTTAATAAAGGATTTTTTTTTACATGGAATTGGATTCCATAATTAATTAAAATAAAGGAGTTTATTTTGATTAAAGATTTTGATTAAAATAAAATAGTTTATTTTATTCAAAATTGGATAAATTAAAATAAAATAGTTTTATTTTGATTTAAATTTGGATTTAAATAAAGGAGTTTATTTTTATTCAAAAATAGATTTTATACTAACTAAATTTGCCCATTAAATGATATCAATATATATATTGAATGTTTATTATTTATGAGAAGAATGTTATTTATTGATGCATATGGTGATGTATATGATAATAAATAGGATTGATTATGGACAATTGATTAAATGTGATTGGATTTTATTTTAGTTGGATGCATGAATGTATGAGTTTTATTAAATGGGATTCTGCGTACCTCGTCTTCTCTAATTTTTCCGAATGTAAATTCTATCTCCTCCTATGTACTTCCCTTCGATCACGATCAAGGTTTCTATTTATTTTAATTAGTTTTGTAATAGGAATAGTTAGAATTAATTTTGAAAAATTGGAGATCAAGGAGCAAGGAGCGCTTGAAGACCCGTTTATAATGGAGCCCGGGTTTAAATGTAATAGTTATATTTAAATATTTATTTTTGCACCCTAAGGTTTGACCTTTTGGTTCACTTGGTGGCTCTAGTAAACCAAACTAGAATAAAAGTCCATAATCAATCCGGGTAGAATATAGTATTCTATATGTGCATGCTTTTACTATATATATATATATATTATATATTATACAAACATTCTTCGCATGTTCATTAATATGACGCGTATTTTATATATATATGTGCATGCGCGCTAAACAAGATGAGACAAATTAATAACAAACCCCTCAATTTTTATATTAAGTCCTAAGCGTTCAAAGATATTTGGAATATCGAACGTCGCCTTCTAGCATGATAAAATTAATAGAGTATTAAATATTTAATATGAGTTTGTTGTGTCACCACAAGATAAGTATTAAGTATTTAAGATGTTAATTTATCACATTTGATACTTATAAAGAAAATTGAACAATATTGTTTTGTTGTGTCACCACAAGGATGATATTTTTCTTTTTTGAATATATGGAGTGTTAGGTTGGACTTAACTTGGATAATTTTGATTCGAATGTGCCACCACTTGATCAAAATAATCTAAGAGGCAAAAGAAAAGGAGTTGCATAGTTGATGTAATTGACAAAAGTTGTCTACCTATTTATTTATATATAGTTTGTTGTGTCACCACAAGGCTATATACATTTGAAATGGGATCCTTATTCTCACTAGCAAATCTTTAATTAGATTTTTTTAGAACTATATAAGTGAGGTAATATAGTTTGAAAAAATAGTGGGAGATACCGGTTTAAAATAAGACCTAATTTATTTTGGTAATTAATAAAAGAATGTATGTTAAAATGTTGTTAATTACATATTCATTTCTGAGAATTTTACAATGTCTAAAATTACTATCCTTGCGAAGCATATTAGATGCTAAATTAACTGAATCAATTAAGCGGATTGGTTAAGGAATTTGAGAATAGTTCTCATATTTGAAAAGCTATCTTATGTCCATAATCGCCTATCCCGCAATGGTTGCGCATAATGCCCCCGAGGAAGAGATTGCTACTTTTAGAAAGTGGCAAGATGATGCACAGATTAGCTCAATGCATCATGCTCGCATCCATGGAGTAACGAGCTTCAACATCAACATGAAACTATGGATGCTCCTACTATATTCCACGCACGTCAAGTAGTTGATGGTGAGGAAAGTGGGGTGATAGATATCGAGATATCTAAGGAGCTCTTAGATCTAGAATGGCCAATGACACTATAGTATAGACAAAAAAGTTCTTAACATAATCAATTTGATTGATCAAATTAGGACAACTGGTTTTGTCATGGATGGAGAGTTGAGCCAAGATTTGATCTTGCACTTACTCCCGGACTACTTTCACAATTGTTGTGAATTTTTCATATAAACAAGCTAGATATCAGCTTCGTTGATATGCTTAACATGTTGAAAATGATGAGAGTCACAATCCAACCAAGAAAGACCATGTCTTCTTGGTAGGGGCCAAAAGGATTTTACGAAAAGAAGAGCGATTCAAAGAAGGTATATAGAAAGGCAAAAACAAAGGATAATAAGAACAAAAGCGTCACGGATAGCAAAGGAGTTTGCTTCCACTACAATAAGCTCGGATAATCGGAAAGAAAGCGCAAGAAGCATCTTGTAGAGGCTTACCAAAGAAGCTTAGTGAAGTTTTGATTTACAAATACAAATTTGTTCATGATTTAAAATAAATTTTTCTTTAAGTCGAGGTTCTACTTGGGTATTGGATCGAGCTTTGGTTATCATAAATATAGATTTATGAAGGGACCAAGCGAAGTAGAAAGCTAAACAAATATAAGTAATCCTACGTATGCGGAAATGTAGCAAAGGTTGTTATATTAGCCATAGAAACTTATAGTTTAGCAATGCCTACTGAGCAAATCTATTAAGTCGATAAGTTGTTATTGTATTCCGGTTCTTGTTAAAATATTATTTCCATTTTATTGTTGGACAATGAAATCTTTGGTATTATAATTAAGAACAATTGTTGTTCTATTTATAATAATAATGTTTTGTATAGAACTGGAATATTACTTAATAAATTTTGTATACTTGACTTACATGAAAATAATTTTGCATATTGAACAAATTAGTATAAGAAAAGGAGATGATCATTCAAAGATTTGAATGTGTGTATTTGCTAAAATACAAGTGTGAATTATTTGAAAGGTTCAAAGAATTCAGAAGTGAAACAAATTGGCAATGTATTAAGATTCTTTGTTTAGATCAAGGAATAAATACTTGTGTAATAAGTTTCTGGATCATCTCAAATGGTTTTCTCATAATGGACACATCCTGATACGCAATAATTGATTGATGTATCTGAATGAAAAATTGTACCTTGTTGGACATGGTGCGGTCCATAATGATTTTACCGACATTCCAGTATCCTTCTAGGGTCATGTCCTAGAAATGGTCGACATATCTACGAAAAGGTAACCTCAAAATCCCCCCAAGACTTCATAAAAGTTATGGATGGGGAGGATTCCTAATCTTAAGTATGTTAAGATAAGTGGTTGTCAACTTATGTGAAAAGGTTTCAAAGGATAAGCTTGGGACAAGATTTGACAAGTACAATTTGTGGGACATCCTAAAGTAAGTTTAGGGTATATGTTCTATAATCCTACTTAGCAAAAGGTGTTTGTTACGAAACACGCCTTCTAAGATAAAGGTGTTTATCATTAAAAGGGGCTAGTGGGAGGATAATAGATCTTGAAGAGTTCAAGAACCACAAAACACTATAAGTCAAATAAAGAGGAACTCGTAGATAACCTATTGTACCACAAACCGAATCGTAAATCTGGAATAGTACCAAAGATACCTAGGAGGTATGGATTCATCATGGATGATGATGATGAGGTACACATCATAGAAGATGATGATCCGAGTTACATTTGACGAGGTAAGACTTCTAGTGTGTATAAAAGGGTCGATTGGGAGCGTCGTGAAATTTCTAGTATTATATGTTGATATACTACGGATGAGGAATTACATACCAATGCTACAATCAGTAAAGATAAAGTTGTCTAAACATTCCTCCATGAATGATTTGGAAGAGTATCTTAATTGGGGATATAAATCTATATAGATAGATTTAAGAGGATGCTCGACTTAACCCAAGGAACGTATATTCATTTGATGCTAAAGTCGTTTAGCATGGCAAACTCCAAGAGATGTCTCACGTCGATGAGCTATGGAGTGTATCTATCTTAATAGTCCCCACAGACTCCTGAAAAGAGAGGTCGCATGAGTGACAATCATGTATGCAATGAAATGTACGAGACCTGATGTTGATCAGTCATATTCTGGAGAAGATCAGCATGACACGGTGAAAAACATCTTAAAGTGCTTAACAAGGCACTAAGGATGTGATCATATTCATGGTGGGTCTAAATTAAAACTAGAGGGCTTAACGGACTCAAGTTTTTCGAATGCAACAAGATGATGAAAAAATCCACTTTAAGGTAAAGCGTTATCTTGAGCAATTGGTACGTTGAATTGGAAAGGTTCCAAACAAAGTAAAAGAGTTCTTTGGTTTAGTGATAAAGACAAAGTAAATAGCTATAAATGAAGCTGCAAGTTGATTGTTTGGACTAAAATTCATTCTGAACTAGGAATAGTTCTAATTCTCATCTTGGATCTAAACATGTGTTGTGGCACTTTCATTTGATTATAAGAATCATTGAAAGATGGGAAATCACTATAGAGATGGTGGACTCTCAAGAACAACATTACATATCCATTAACTAAAGCTTATCAACAATGCAGGATAATCGTCACTTAGAGAAGAAGAGTATGAGATACCATGACGATTGGCTTTAGTGCAAGTGGGAGATTGAAAGTAGTATGCACACAAGCCAATCATGTTTGATGATAAAGCATATACTTTGTAACAATCTTATTCATTTATTAATAAAAAGTATTAATTTATTAAAGGCTTTTAATTATCTACATGATGCTGTTTTATAATATGTGATAAACCCATAGTTTTAAGCAATGCTTTTAGAATAATGATGATGAATGAGATCTAAATTCTTAGAAAGCTTAAAACTAAAATAGTTCCCAATCATTGGATTACTAAATTGGGGATTAGTGAATCCGGATAGATTGGTACATACGTTGCTTGCTCATTGGATGAGGATGATTGATCTCATGATCATTTATGTGGAGACATTAAAGCAAGTATGTAGGTGTTTATTAGAGAATAAGTTCACTGAGCATTGGCTCGCTAAGGAATACCTAATGGAGTTTTACTTACTGTCAATAGGAATTTCTGTAGTGATAGTAGTACAAGTGATCCTTGGACTTGAGATCATCATAGTATCTTGTGTATGATGAGTTATACTTTGACTTATTCCATAAGACCCTTAGGGTATATCAAAGGGTATACTTGGGTATAATAAGTTGTACATGGAGATAATGTATGATCAATAAAGAATCTACCACTTCTATTAAAAAAGAGAAATGTCTATGTGATTCTATAAATGACAACTTGAGTAGTCCTTGGTTAAAGAGAATGAAATTAGAAAGGAGTTTCTAATTTGCATTATTTGAGTTGTGCATTTAAGAGTCGAAATACATATAATTAAATAAAATAAGACTTGACAAAGAATTCCATGTCTTATATTTAATTGGGACATTATGCAGTGGAAGGATTGAATTGTACAGTAACTATTTACTCAAAGGTTCTTTTATGATTAATGTTGAAATCTATATTATCCGGAAAGTCGTTGATCATTGGGAGGCTTATCCCTATTGTAGAATAAATATTATTTATTTAAATAAATTAATTGTTTAATTTATTTATTTAAATAAGATTAGAATTATTCTAATTGATTTATTCACAATAGGTTTAATATGGAGAACCTAAAGGGTCACACCATAAAAGGAAGAATAATTATTTAAGAAGTAAATGGCATAATCGTAATAATGTGTTATGTATATTTAATTTAATCTATGGTGATAGAATAAATTAAATAGCTTAATATTTATTATTTAATATTTTAGAAATATTAAATATAAATTAATAAGAGAGTCTTATTAATATTATTACAATTATTATTATTATTTTAATTTCTAAAGAGTTTAGGAATTAATTTAATATAAGTACTCTCATTTATTCCTAATAAGATTAGGAGGAAAATTAATTAAAGGAGTTTAATTAATTATCCCTAATAAGATAAGGAGCCCATTTAATTAAAAGAGTTTAATTAAATAATACCTTATTTTAATAGGGTTACTTGATATCTTTATAAGAGAAGTCTTATATTAGATATCAATACTACGTGATAATTCCAATGGTTGGAGAGTACGCTCTTTTTCTATAGAGATAGAAAAACTAGGGTTTTGCCATATACCCATTTTCTTGAATCCTTCTTCTTCCTTGGTGGATCACCTCTAGAGGCCAAACACTTGGGTGGCTAACGTTGATCAAAGAAAGGAACCAAACCCGGTGGATTCAAGTTGAACGCGAAAAGGATTGGAGGTGAACTTGTACCTGAGGAAGCTCGAATCTTCAAGGGTATGTTTCTTATTCATCTTTTTCGTTTAATTAATAATTGTGCATAAAGGGTGATCCGGGTATATGGTTTGTAAAAATTTTAAACTCTGATTTTACACGTTTTCGCTTATTTTTGCAATTTGATTGCGTTCATGAATATTACAAACCCTAACACTACCCAGACTCGCTCCAGTTAAAAGATCGGATTAAACTTCCCATCGAGTAAATTGCGATGATCTGGGGACCTTCATGCCAAAAAGTCGCGAGAGTATCCTAAGATAGGTCAACCTCTGATAAACCAAACGTGGAGGGAAGTCTCTTCATACCTTCCCATTTCAATTACTTGTAATTTTAATTACTTGTAATTTCATTTCCATGTTTATCTCAATGTAATGGAAAATATAATGGAATATGTGAACATGCATATCAAAACCTGTCATGCCATCTTGTCATTAAAATAACTGACATCCATTTTGCAGGATAATACTCCTAAAAAATGGACACATTACATAGCATGTAAACATTTCCACGTTTCCCCAGACTAAACTACATAATCCTTTTTTGTAGGAAAATGATTGGTCCAGTTACCCGTTTAAAGTCCAAGAAGGCGTTAAGCCTACAGTCAGACATGGCTATAAGTGGTCAGCCTAATCCTACTCCTGTCTCTCTCAAGGAGTTTGAAGGATTAAGCAATCAAATAACAAAGTTGGCTATTCTGCTCAAAGAATTACACAAATTAACTCAGGGTCCACAAATACCCATCCACATAGAACCCTCTGCACATGGAGGAATCCAGGGTCTGGACAGAAAAGTTCCAGCACCTGAGTCTCAAACTGATAAGATAAAAAAAAACCCCTAAAATCACCCATCTTAAAGAAGATCAAGACACTGGTGATATTCAGAAGAAAGTTCTATAAATGGAAGATACCATTCGTTCCATCAAAGGGAATGGAACACACGGAAGTGTTTCATATTCAGACCTTTGCATCTTCCTGGGAGTTCATTATCCGGAGAAATTCAAGACTCTCAATTTTGAGAAGTATGTTGGATTGGGAGATCCTTATACCCACTTAAAAGTGTTCATTGGAGAGCTTGAATCCTATACTGAGAATGAAAACCTTAAAATGCAACTATTTTAGAAAAGTCTGACTGGAAAAGCAAGAGTATGGTACACCAGATTGGATAATTCCAAAATTCACAGCTGGGAGGAGTTAGCCCATGCTTTCTTCAGTCAATACAGCTTTCAAACTCATATGGCTCCAGAACGATATTAAATTACCAAGGTCAAGCAGCAAGTCAATGAGTCATTCAGAGAGTATGCCCAAAGATGGAGGCGTCTGGTTGTTCAAGTTATCCCATCCATGACCGAGTCTGAAATGGTGATGACCTTCATATATATTCAAGAAGCTCCATTTTATGAGAGGGTCCTAGCTGGAATAGGAAAGCCATTCTTAGCAATGATTAAGAACGAAGAAATGGCAGAAATGGGATTGAAGTATGGGAAGATTCAAGACCTCGCCGCTTTAAAGTCGTAGCTGAGCATATAAATTTTGGAAGTTATGGGAACAACCCCCAGAGGGTCCATAAGAAGAAAGAAGAGGATGTTTCCTTGATACTGCAAGGACAAAAAGGCAATCCAAACTTGCCTATTCAGAGGAGACACTATTCCCCTTTTCAAGCACAAGCTTAAAATCCTTCCTTGCCAAAGAGTGGAGAATTCAAGCGCTCAAGAGTGTTCACACCCTTAGGGTGTAAGACCCCAAATTTTATGAATAAAGATTTAATTTCTCGAAATATTTTTTTTAATATTAAGGTCTGGATTTGATATAATGTTATATGTGAGACCCCAGATTTTATAAATAAAGATTTAAATTTCTCGAAATATATTTTTTTAATATTAAGGTGTGGATTTAAGATAATGTTATATTTGGGGGTAGTATTTGAAAATTTTGCAAAGTATGCAAGTTGTTATATAATATTCGATTGGTCGGGGAATATTCTTTTTGTCGAGGAATATTCGTACGACGACACAATCATTGGTGGACCCACAACAGAAGAACTGTCGTAGTTAGAAAATGACAAAAATATTTTATGAAAATAACGGCGGAGGTTTTACCGTTGATACTGTTGAACTACCCGGTAGTAAAAGTACAGTAATACGCGTGGTTGCATAGTAGCACACGGTATTGATTATTGATGCTTACGTGAGAAGTCACTCAGCTATGCTCAATTATACTCTGATAATCTTTGATCATATCTCTTATATTATTGATTCAATTATTGTCACCGTATCATCTGTATAATATGTTATAGTATTAAATTGTTAATTGAGACGACAAGTTATAAATGATTAATAATTGTTGAAAGATTAAATATGTGTTGATTAAAAATAAAATGATTTGTGGTCCTTGATGTGTATAAAGAGTCTGTTATGAGACGTTTGTGGTAAGTTTGATTATTTTATGGGGGGGCCTATATGTCATCATCTTAGAGTCCCTTCGTCAATAGTAATTACCTTTGTCAATAGTAATTACCTTTGTGAATAGTAATTACCTTCGTCAATAGTATTTGCCTTCGTCAATAGTAATTACCTTTGTCAATAGTAATTACCTTTGTGAATAGTAATTACCTTCGTCAATAGTATTTACCTTCGTCAATAGTAATTACCTTTGTGAATAGTAATTACCTTTGTGAATAGTAATTACCTTCGTCAATAGTATTTACCTTCGTTAATAGTAATTACCTTCTTCAATAGTAATTACCTTCGTCAATAGTAATTATCTTCGTCAATAGTAATTACCCCTTCGCAAATAGTAGTTGTCCCTTCAATATTACCAAGAGTTAACTGCCTCTTCGGTGTTCCAAGGGTTAATTACCCCTTCGCAAATAGTAGTTGTCTCTTCAATATTACCAAGAGTCATTTTGACCCTTCGTTAAGACCAAGAGCCACCCTCAGTTTTTCTATAAATAGGAAGCTCATTCCTTCATTATTTCTTACGAATTCACTGAAACTCTAGAGAGAGAAATTATAGAGAGAAAGAAGAAAAGTATTTTGCAACTTCACTTTTCCAATATTCAGTTCTTCTAAGGTAGGGAATATTATTTGTTGTACCCGTAAGGGGTGTTATTCTTTCTTATTCATGAAGAGAACTGTTGTTATTCAATTGCTTATTATTACATTTGGAACATCACGTCGTGTGTTTTACAGGACCTAGGTAAAATCTTTATTATTATTACATTGGAATAACTTTGATATCGTGGTTTACCCTATACTTGGTGACATTCTTCTATTATTACATTGGAACATCCACGCCTCTCATGTGTTTTACAGGACTGGTTCCATTTTTATTATTACATTGGAATATCACATGCGTGTGTTTTACAGGACTCGGTTCCATTCTTTATTATTCATTGTAATATCACGCTGCATGCGTTTACTGGCGGACCTGTTCCGTTATTTATTATTACGTTGAATAACCACATGCATGCGATCTATCGCATGCATGGTGATTTCTTTTGTTATTCCATTCTTTATTATACCCAGTTGGTTAAAACTTTGACTTCTATACTCCATGAAATTAGTGGAATATCCTTGATATTTGCGCTTCATCAAGTATCCTTTCATGGAAATATTCTTCTCAATATTCTTGAATTTTACTCTACAAAGCAGTATCATGTTGACAATTTAGACGTTAATAATTCATGGATAAAATAATTCTTGAACTTGTTTTATTGAATTCTTATATCATTGTCATCATCCTCATGTTATATTATGTTATCTTTGGCTTACGTGCATAGATGAACTTAGTATGATTATGACCAGGGATCATTCGGTATAATCATGACTTGTTATAAATGATGTGATAAAAGTCCTCAGTGGCTTGTAATGCAGTGATGGATAGTTTTTGGTATGATTATGACCAGGGGTGATTCGGTATAGTCATGACCATTGATGATTTGATGAAAATCCTTGACCGTGGGTACGAGGGGATGATTAGATATTGTGGTTTATTCATTAAACCTGAGTCTTAGTGATAAAAATTGATGAAAACCTTTTAAAACCTAAAAGATAGTAGACTTTATTTTCTACTTGACTCTTTTAATGGATTACTGTTCCCTGCAGCTTAAAGCTGGTTGTCTATTGTATTTTATCAGTTTAACATTGTTGAAGACTATTGATAATTTATTTTGCATTATCTTAGTCACAATATTTCTTACTGAGCTAGTTGAGCTCACCCTTTCTTTCACTGTTCTCTTGTGAAATGAGAATATATGGGACGAGTCTGGGGAAGCGGAGTAATGGTCCGAGAGGATAGCATTAGTAGTCCTCACTATTCGTGAAATAGTGTGATAATAAATGTAATGAGGACTCCTTTTGAGTTTGTATAATATCTAGTAGACAATATTTGTATTCAAACTCACAGTTTATGTCGTATTGTACACGACAGTTATATTAGTAAGTTGTATTTAAATTTATGTACCATGTAAGTGGCGACCCAAGATGGGTGACGTATACCTAATTTTGGGGGTGTCACAGTTGGTATCAGAGCTTAGGGATATGATCCTTGGCTGAGATGTGAGATAAGAACTAGGAGGGGAGAGACGGGGAATTCCTTCGCTAGTATGACCTACCTAAATTTATTTGGTATTTAATTGGTTGGTCAGAGTATAGGGATAATATGTGATATGTTAATTAACCCTTGTTTTGTGATGGTGTTTGAGAATGGCATCCGAAAATCTTTGAGATAAGCAATGAAGCACATGAGAGTGTTGATTCAGCTCAAACAAAAGGTAACGACCAACAACACGATAATAATCTTACTGGTGGCAACGGCTATTAGAACAATGATAACCATCGTGGGGGAAATTATCATGCCAAGAATGGTAACCACTTCGGTGGTAATCATGGCAAAGATAATAGAAGTGGAAATTGCAAGAAGAGAAGGTCATTTAGCCCAATTTTGTTGTGCATCAAAGTCAAGTCTAGCTAGGACGGTGGCACCAAAGGTGGATATGGACAAAACAAAGTCGTTGGTTTTAGGAAGTGCATTTTTCATGACTTCTCAAAAAGCGAGTAAACCAAACGAAGTTAGCACGGGTTAGTTAATTATAAATTGCGAAGTCTATACCTTATAAGATACCTGTTCTACCCATTATTTTATCTCTCTTGCTTGCGTTCAACGTTTAAATTTGACTCCGGAGAAGTTAGACTTTGACTTATTGGTTGAAATTTCGTTAGTAGGAACCTTCGTTACCGCTACTATTTTTAAATCTTGTTTGATTCAAATAAACACTTTCACATTACCTGTCGATCTTATCTTTTTGAAAATTCTTGCCTTTGATGTGATTTTAGGAATCAATTGGTTAACTACTCATTATGTTTTTTCGTAAGGTTGTTAGCTTTTATATTCATAACCAACCTGTTGTGCGAATTCAAGTAACCAAACTACTAAAGTCAATTATTGTCATATCAAGCCATATGTAAAGAACCCCGAACCTTTCGTTGTTGACTTCCTTGTGTGGAATGCACCGAAGCCAGACTTTCTGTAGGCGACATCGTGAATGAAGATGACAAGTTTATAGGTATCATTGTGAGGTGCTATCTAGGTTAAGGGATAGAAGTCACAGTTGGTATCAATGTGACGTACTATCCAAGTCTTGGATGAGAGTCACAGTTTTGAATGATATTTCTATTATTAATAAATTTTGGCGTATTCTTGAAGACTTTTAGCCTACTTAGAGCGTGAAATCAAATTTCAGTATTGACCCCAAAGACAAAACCCATTTCTTAAACCTCAAATATTTCTTCAACTAAAATGAATAGTTTACGTGGTTTATGATGAAAGTCATAATAAAAGCATTGGACTAATGAAAATCATGGGTATACGTGGTATTAGTAAGTGTTATGATGAATTATGTTGGTTAATATATGAAAACATGAAAGTTTCTTAAAAAACACAAGGAGTTAAAAACCAGATTTTGGTGAAAAACGTAACATGAAATTCAATTGACCAAATCTTCTATTATATTTTGAATTTTTGAGTGTGGTCAAGTCCTAGAGTTAGATCTATGAGTTACCTAACTAATCCAAGTGGAATCATTGAAAAAGGTGTTGTAGATTTTCGTGTGGGTGATTTTAGCATAGGAGTCAAAACATCAAAATGTCCAAAATCTCTTGCCACGTTTTTGTAAGGGCTGTTTTGGCCACTTAATTAGTAAGAAAAATTTAGGCCTTTTGGGACATAAAAGTATATGGTATAAAGAACATTGTGTCCAAAAATGAGCTCATTCCAGACTTAAAATGAGCAAGTTATGACCATTTCAATATTTAGGATTTTTCGACGAAAAATGCTATAAACTTAGGAGTTCTACAACTCAGATGACCATGAAATTTAAATGGAGGCTCACATTAACATGTGTAAGGTCCTGCCAAGATTTGGGAATTTCTGGAGTTAAACTTGAGGTAGCAAATTTCTTAAGGAATTAATTAGAAATTGATTTTTGAAAAATAGTAAATAAATTTTAAAAATTTCGAGAAAATATATTTTCATTATGGGACTATATTATGCTAAATCCCAGAAAAGAAATATTTTTGGAACTGATTTGATATTTTTCATAAAAATAGTTTGGTTACGAACATATGAGTTAAATATGTTATGTGAAGTAACAAAATTGGAAAATAGGATTTTATGGCTAGAGAATCCTATATAGAGTATATGCATATTTTTTTGATGAGGGATTTGATCATTGGTGATGATATCTTATGAGTATGGCATTTTTGAATGATTAAATGCATTATATGGTAAAGCGTAAACAATTGAAATAAATGGTTTATAAATTTAAGAAGTGATTAAAATATTGTTATAATATTAATGATATTAGATTATAAGATTATTAAGTGATTGATAACATGGGGATATTCTTGAATCCTGGATAAATTATATTATAAATGTTTAATATTTATCCTTTATCTCATTTGATTGATTCTTTATATCATTGACATGATCCTCATATTTATATTATGTTGAAAGTCATACATGGCTCACGTGCATAGATGGACTTGGTATGATTATGACCGAGGATTGTTAGGGTATAATCATGGATAGTAATTGAAAACACGATTATCTTTGCACGTGGTGCATGGATAATTTGTGGTCGTGATACTAATGAATACACGATTATCTTTGCACGTGGTGCATAGATAATTTGTGGTCGTGATACTAATGAATACACGATTATCTTTGCACGTAGTGCATGGATAATTTATGGTCGTGATTCTAATGAATACACGATTATCTTTGTACGTAGTGCATGGATAATTGTGGTCGTGATACTAAAGAATATCCTTGGCACGTAGTGCGGGGATGATTCGATGATGTGGATTAATTATTGAAGTGAGTCTCAAAGAATGAAATATTAATTCATGGATATGGTAAAAGTCATCTTTGGTAGTAGTGCATTGATGGACTTGGTATGATTATGACCGAGGATTATTCGGTATAATCATGATAGATTGAAAAACACGAATATCCTTGGCAAGAAAGTGCATGGATAATTCGTGGTTGTGATACTATTAAGTCGAGTCTCGATATTATTGGTTTTACTGAGTTATATATCTTTGGCACTGTAGTGCAAAAGATGAATTGTTAATGAATATCTTTAAATGGGATTGCAAAGATGAATTTAATGTTTTCAACGATAAAGGTATTCAAGGTATTCTCACCTCTTTAACGTGCAGTATACGCACGTAAATTTTGAGGGCAAAATTCCATAAGAAGGGAGACCGTGAGACCCCAGATTTTATAAATAAAGATTTAAATTTCTCGAAATATTTTTTTTAATATTAAGGTGTGGATTTAAGATAATGTTATATTTGGGGGTAGTATTTGAAAATTTTGCAAAGTATGCAAGTTGTTATATAATATTCGATTGGTCGGGGAATATTCTTTTTGTCGAGGAATATTTGTACGACGACACAATCATTGGTGGACCCACAACAGAAGAACTGTCGTAGTTAGAAAATGACAAAAATATTTTATGAAAATAACGGGCGGAGGTTTTACCATTGATCATTGTTGAACTACCCAGTAGTAAAAAATACGATGTACGCGTGGTTGCATAGTAGCACCACGGTATTGATTATTGATGCTTACGTGAGAAGTCACTCAGCTATGCTCAATTATTGCTACAGTAATTGCTGCATCATATCTCTTATATTATTGATTCAATTATTGTCACCGTATCATCTGTATAATATGTTATAGTATTAAATTGTTAATTGAGACGACAAGTTATAAATGATTAATAATTGTTGAAAGATTAAATATGTGTTGATTAAAAATAAAATGATTTGTGGTCCTTGATATGTATAAAGAGTCTGTTATGAGACGTTTGTGGTAAGTTTGATTATTTTATGGGGGGCCTATATGTCATCATCTAAAAGTCCCCTCATCAATAGTAATTACCTTTGTCAATAGTAATTACCTTTGTGAATAGTAATTACCTTCGTCAATAGTATTTACCTTTGTCAATAGTAATTACCTTTGTCAATAGTAATTACCTTTGTGAATAGTAATTACCTTCGTCAATAGTATTTACCTTCGTCAATAGTAATTACCTTTGTGAATAGTAATTACCTTTGTGAATAGTAATTACCTTCGTCAATAGTATTTACCTTCGTTAATAGTAATTACCTTCTTCAATAGTAATTACCTTCGTCAATAGTAATTACCTTCGTCAATAGTAATTACCCCTTCGCAAATAGTAGTTGTCCTTCAATATTACCAAGAGTTAAGCGCCTCTTGATTGTTCAAGGGTTAATTACCCTTCATGAAATAGTAGTTGTCTCTTCAATATTACCAAGAGTCATTTTGACCCTTCGTTAAGACCAAGAGCCACCCTCGCTTTTTCTATAAATAGGAAGCTCATTCCTTCATTATTTCTTACTTAATTCACCGAAACTCTAGAGAGAAATTATAGAGAGAAAGAAGAAAAGTATTTTGCAACTTCACTTTTCCAATATTCAGTTCTTCTAAGGTAGGGAATATTATTTTTGTTGTACCCGTAAGGGGTGTTATTCTTTCTTATTCATGAAGAGAACTGTTGTTATTCAATTGCTTATTATTCTGTTGGAACATCTCACATCTGTGTGTTTTACAGGACTGGTTAAAATCTTTATTATTATACATTGGAATAACTTTGATATCGTGGTTTACCCTATACTTGGTGACATTCTTCTATTATTCATTGGAACATCACATGCGTGTGTTTTACACCGGACTGGTTCCATTCTTTATTATTACATTGGAATATCACATGCGTGTGTTTTACAGGACTGGTTCCATTCTTTATTATTACATTTGGAATATCACATCCTCAGACGTTTTATGCTTGGGACCGGTTCCGTTATTTATTATTACATTGGAATAACACATGCATGCGATCTATCGCATGCATGGTGATTTCTTTTGTTATTCCATTCTTTAGTATACCCGGTTGGTTAAAACTTTGACTTTATACTCCATGAAATTAGTGGAATATCCTGATATTTGTGCTTCATCCAAAGATCCTTTCATGGAAATATTCTTCTCGATATTCTTGAATTTTACTCTACAAAGCGATATCATGTTGACAATTTAGGCGTTAATAATTCTCGGATAAAATAATTCTTGAACTTGTTTTATTGAATTCTTATATCATTGTCATCATCCTCATGTTATATTATGTTATCTTTGGCTTACGTGCATAGATGAACTTAGTATGATTATGACGAGGATCATTCGGTATAATCATGGCTTGTTATAAATGATATGATAAAAGTCCTCGGTGGCACGTAATGCGTTGATGGATAGTTTTTGGTATGATTATGACGAGGGTGATTCGGATATAGTCATGACCATTGATGATTTGATGAAAATCCTTGACCGTGAAATGCAGGATGATTAGATATTGTGGTTTATTCATTAAACCGAGTCTTAGTGATAAAAATTGATGAAAACCTTTTAAAACCTAAAAGATAGTAGACTTTATTTTCTACTTAACTCTTTTAATGGATTACTTTGTTCCAATCGCAGATTAAACCGGTTGTCTATTGTATTTTATCGGTTTAACATTGTTGAAGACTATTGATAATTTATTACGCATTATCTTAGTCACAATATTTCTTATCGAGCTAGTTGAGCTCATCCTTTCTTTCACCGTTTCTTCGTGAAATGAGAATATATTTGGGACGAAGTCTGGGAAGCGGAGTAATGGTCGAGAGGATAGCATTAGTAGTCCTCACTATTACGTGAAATAGTGTGATAATAAATGTAATGAGGACTCCTTTTGAGTTTGAATAATATCTAGTAGACAATATTTGTATTCAAACTTCACGGTTTATGTCGTATTGTATTGTACATGCAGTTATATTAGTAAGTTGTATTTGAATTTATGTACCATGTAAGTGGCGACCCAAGATGGGTGACGTATACCTAATTTTGGGGGTGTCACATTATAGTTGTGGGTAGTATTTACAAATTTTGAATAGTATGGAATTTGTCATAAAATATTCGATTGTTCGGGGAATATTCATTTTATGAGGAATATTAAATGCGACGACAAAGACAATCATTAGTGGACCCCACAAATGAAATTCTTGTCGAGAGTTAGAAAGCGACAAAAATATCTTTTTATGAAAATAACGGCGAAAATTTTACCATTAACTGTTGAAATACCCGGTGGTAAAAGTACAGTAATACGTGTGGTTGTATAGTAGCACACGGTATTGATTATTGATGCTTACGTGAGAAGTCACTCAATTTTATTCAATTATTGCCACAGTAATTGATGCATAGTATCTCACGTTAGTGATTCAATTATTGTCATAATGTTTTATATTATTATTTCAATAATTGAGACGATGAAGTTATTCATATTATTATTTGCATAATTAACAATGTCTAGAAAGTTTTGTCGAGGAAAGGGGTTTAGTCACCTAATTACACGCCAATAGGTAGAAATCCTTATCGGAAAGCCCCCTCTTTCCTGAGAATGATCTGGTTGTTAATATTGCGAGTTATAATAATGATGAATAAATGTTGTTAAAAATATTTAGGGGATTTTTATGAAGTATTTGTTGTAAATTTTGCTTATTATATGGACCCCCCTTTTATCCATTTTTCTAAATAATCGGTAGAAAGTTATTCAGTATATATATATATATATATATATATATATATATATATATATATATAAGTGGTGGGGCCACGAGTTATATATAATTTGGTGGGGCCCACGTGTGAATGATTTTGGAAATGGGGTGGGGGGGGGTGGGGGAGTTTACGTCTGGGGGAGGGAAGAAATTTTATTATATAATATATATATATATATATTATAATAAGCTTTGTTTTTTTTTATGAAAATAGAATATATTATATTTTATTATGAATAGTGTTTGTATAGTGTCTGCATAGTATTTGCATAGTAACATCTGAAAATTTTAGCCGAACGCCCGTGAATATTTTTTTCCAACTGTGCAGTCCGTGATTTCTAAATTCAAATAGTATCCTTTCCATTATCCTATAAATAGGATGCTAAGTTTAGAATTGAAAATCACACCAGAATCAGAGAATTCTTCTTCTATAATATTGAGCGTATTTTTTTTGAGTTCAAGGAAGTTTTGAGTGTAGAAAATAGTAAAAGTTTTCTTCAAGAATATATCCTCTATACCAGTCAAAATTGTTCTCTTTTTGAGATAAGGGGTATTATTTATTTCATATTCCCATACTATATTATTTTTCGTATTCGTAAGAAATTTTATTTCGTTCAATATCGCAAGAAATATTATCTTCGTTTAATATTCATAAGGAATATTATCTTCGTTCAATATTCTTAAGGAATATTATTTTTGTTTAACAGTTGTAAGGGATATTATTTTTGTTCAATATTCGTATGAAATAATATTTTCTTCCATACTCTGTAATATGTAAGTAATATTATTTCGTTTCAGATTCCGAATTCTACATTCATGTTGATAAGTTTTGCTTCTATACTCCTTGAAATTAGTAGAATATCCTTGAAATTTGCGTTTCATCTAGTATCGCTTCACAATGATATTTTTCTGAACATTCTTGTTCATTTTTAAGCTTTTCATGCTAGAGTACTATTCATAGGTACTATTCATTTATACGACACTATTCATACGTACGACGCTATTTATACGTATGATACTATTCATACGTACGGGTACTATTCATGAAGTACTATTCATGGGATATTATTCACTCGGGGTACTATTCACGATGAAAAATTAATTCTTTTTTGTTCAAAATTATTTTTGATACGTGAATATTATTCTTGAATTTTACTCCACAAAGCAGTATCATGTTGACCATTTGAATGTTTTTAAACTTTGGATAAATTTAAAGTTTTTAATATTTATCCTTGATCTCATTTGATTGATTTCTTATATCATTGTCATCATCCTCATGCTTATATTGTGATGAAAGTCATCTTTGGCCCGTAGTGCATAGATGGACCGTTGATTGGTATGATTATGACCAGGGATTATTCGGTATAATCATGACATGTAATGTTACAAGTGACGTGGATTATTTATTGAGCTGAGTTTCAATGACAGTTATTGGTATGATCATGACCACGCATTCTCTTCGGCCAAGGGTGCAAAGATGAATTATTGTTTGGCATGTTCATGACCATTGGTGAAAACACGAATATCCTTAGCCCGTAGTGCATGGATAATTCAGTGATATGGATTATTTATTAAGCTGAGTCTCAGCGATAAAATTGATGATAAACTTTTAAATTACAGAAGATAGTAAATATTATGCTCTACTTGACTCTTCTAATGGATTTCTATTTTCGTTGTAGTTGTTGATCTAAAACTTGTTGTCTATTGTATTCTATCAGTTGTTATACTATTGAAGGCTAACGATAATTTATTCTGCATTATCTTAGTCATAATATTTCTTACTGGGATAGTTGAGCTCACCCTTTTCTTTCATTATACTCTTCAGGAAGTGAGAATATAGCTGGGACTAGTCAGGGAATAGAGTGACTGTCCAGATGGTTGCTTTAGTAGTCCTCACTATTCTGTAAAATAGTGTGATAATAATTGTAATGAGGACTTATTTGAGTTTGGATATTATCTAGGAGATAATATTTGTATTAAAACTCACAGCTTATGTTTTGTCGTATTCTGCACGACACTTAACAGTTGTATAAATTAAGTTTGTATTTGAGTTCTGTACCATGCATTTGGCGACCCAAGATGGGTGATGTATACCTATTTTGTGGGTGTCACATAAGGATTCACTCAAAAACATTTTCAAACTTTTGACAGCTCATAAGAAAATCACTCATCTCCTTCCACCAGCCAACCCGAGTGGAAAGGGTTTCAATATAAGCAAGAAGTGTGCTTACCATGTTGGAGCTCCAGGCCATGACACTCAGGATTGTTGGGCCCTTAAGCATAAGATCTAGGACATAATTGATAGTGGTGAGATCGTGGTGACTAAACCCGAGTAACCACATATTCAAGAAAACCCTCTCCCTCAACACAAGGAAGAGGATGTTAATATGATCAACAGGGCAGTGGAGAGAGCTCCAAGTACCTTAAATATGTGGGTGGTTCATCCCAAATCAGCAAGGATAATTCTAAAAATGAGATTATTCGCAATTCTAGTTCATGATGGAACAAGAGTTAAATCTCTTGGCGAACAGGTCAATTAACGGGCAGAACTGGTAATTCATCAACACTAAGTCACACGTTAGTTGGTCAGTCAGGAGCATGCTAGCCTCCTTTCTCTTATCACAAATACTACACCACTTACCTAAGAAAGTGAAACCTTCGAGGAAAAACTTGCCAAAAAAGAAAAAGATAAAGCCCGTCAGGACTTTGCCAACTAAAGGGAATTCACCTATTTAGGCCAACCGATGGAAGAAATATTGCAGATACTGATCAATGAGGGAAAAATCACAGAACTACTACCTCCAGTCAATCCATGCTTAAAAAAGTTTGATGCTACTAGAGTATATCAATACCATTCCCACTCTCGCGATCACAACACTGAGGAAAGCTAGGCACTCCGCCATCTTATCCAAAATATGATTGGCAGCGGTGACCTGCAAATGGAAGATAATGACGCTGTATCATCTGAGAGTGGGGACATATTTCCTCCAAGATGGAAGGAAGTTATAGCAGTTATATCCTCTAAGGGAGATTTGGTTGCCACACCACTTACAATTCAACCAATTCAGCTCAAAGGAGTTGAAAACCCTTTGAAAGTGGCTACACCAAAGCCAATCATATTGCCATCCAAGCCATAATATCCTATCATCAGCCTTAAGAAAGTCCCATGGAATTATGGAAAGGCTGAAGGATCAACATCAAACACAACTACTACAGTGTCTAAAGAAAATCCACTGTATCTCCCTCAACGAGTGATGAAGCCTATCATCAGATCTAAGGGGAAAGTGCCCAAGGAGAAGATTGAAGAATTCCTCCGCAAGATGGGACACAATGAAGCCAAGGTGGTTCAAAACTTGAAACGCCGAGAAAATTGGATCTTTATGATAATTAAATTTTTATTTGATTATGTGAATTAAATGAGTTTAATTGATTTATTTTGTGAGTAAGCTATGTGAAGATCGTTCTATGACCTAGAATGTGCTAATGTGGTTAGTAATCTGGCTACGTGCTAGAATTAATTGTTTAGAATTTCTAAGACGAAAATAAATGTTTTCCGAGAAATTTTCGTAAAAACACAATTCATTCGTTTCTACTCGGGGAATTATTTTGAAATTCCGAGAAACGCGTAATGATAGAATATTAAGATAAGATGAAATATATAATAATATTTCATTTATGGCAAACGAAGTTTTCGCCTGCGGACTTAAAACCTAAGGGTTGAGTAGAATGATTTCCAAGAAGGAAATGAGATGCGTAGAAGGGATTTTAATAATGATAAAAGTGTTATATTAGTATGATACTATTTAGTATTTATGTATAATATGAAGTATAATACGATTATCGTACGAGTATTATACGGAGAGAATACGTGAATTATACGTATAGAATACGATTAGTATTATGAAATTAAGTTAAGACTTAATGATAATTCATGTGAGTTGGATTTTGTTTAGTCGAATCAATTGTAAAGGCTAGCCCAATGAATTAATGTGTTAAGCCCAAGTCAAGGCTCAATATTAGATTGGTTAAGCCCAATGTAAGAAAACCGAACCGTAGATCGAACTGGTGGGTCACTGAATGGGTAAAACCCATGGGGATGACCCATGGGCATGGTGGGCCGGCCCTTGGTGTGCAAGGCAAGCACAACACTTGGTCACCAAGTATTTTACTTAATGACAAAGTGTTGAATAGTAAGGAGGTGATGGTAAATTGACCAAATTGCCCTCCATTTCATTTGCCTATAAATAGAAAGCTAAAGTTGGTCTTTTGTGAGTTTTTTAAATTGCCAACCTAGATTTTAAGAGAGAGATAGATCTAGACTCAACCAAAAGTTCTACTTTGAAGCTTTTTGCTTAAAAGTGTTTCAAGATTACCTAAGAGTTCTTAAGGTAATACTCCTTAATTCTAATTCCATCTCTTTTGGTTTTCTTTTAGTATGGAGAATCATACATGGGTGGTGTATGCCTAGTATGGTGGAATAAGGATGACTTGTTATAGATTCAATCTCTATAAGTCATGAAATCATGGGAATCATAAGGTTTGATATAGCTTAAAATCATGAAAATATTGATTGTTGAGATTGATTGTTGATAAACAATTGAACTCCATCAATAAGTAAATATGTGCATCTTACTTGGTTAGGATGTAGATATGAAGTCCATGGAGTATTTCATGTGATTTGTCTTAGAGAACGTTAGTAACGAAGTTATGGCGAATTTCACGTAAATAGACATTAAACGTCAAAAACGTTAAAATTCGGATTGGTAGTCAAAGTTGTCGTGAGACTTGAAAACGTTGTTTTCAATGTCAACACATGAGATAGGGTATTTAAGAGTTGTGGGTTTGAGAATCGTCGGATTCAGACTTAAAACGAAGAAAACAAGCATTGAACGCTAATTAACGTTTACGAACGCTTAGAAAATGAACTTAATAGGGAATTTTGAGTTAGTGGATTCAAAAGTGTTGAATTCTTAACGCGTAGAGTATGTCATTTATGATGTGTAGGCTTTCTAACGGACCAAATCGGACTTATAACGAAGAAGTTATGAATCCGAGAAGCTCACCAAAATTTTTTATCGTTAAAAAAAATTATGATATCGAGGTCTCGCGCCGCATTTAACGCCATAACAATGCTTTATGTGCCGCCACAAACCACGCAAGACAAATGTAATTGGTTATCGGAAAGTGGTCGCCGCAAATACCCGGTATAAGGGAGTCTCGCCGCAATACCGAGACCAAGCATGGTATCGCTAAATCGAAGCGCAAAGCCAGCCAGTCTTATCTTCTGATGATGTCATGCCGCCACGCAAAAGTGCAGGTAATTGTTGAATGACTTAGGTTTGAACTGCAATTGTTTAGAGACCTAGAAGAGTAAAGTTTATGCACTTCATAAGTGTACTAAAACTATTCCTATATTGCATATACTAAGGTATATGGTATTGAAACTTAGGAATTTAACGCATGTTATTAACTTATGAATGAAGAACACAAAGTGTTATTATTGAATCATAATCGGTAAACAACATTGGTACTTCGTCAATGATGATAGAGTCCGGTTAATAAACGTAAGTTGGTTAATAAGCCGGGACGAAGGGTAATAAGTCAGATTGGCTTTATTAATGAAATAAAGTTAACAAAGACATAAAAGAGAAAGAAGTTGGTAGGAACAATGTGAATAATTGTTTGGTAGCTAATTATAGTATGCTATGTGAATATATCATGTAGATTCTGGTAAGGCTGAGAACAGTCGATTACGTTATTTGAAGACGCTGAAAGGCAAGTTTTCTTAACGCTTGTCTAACTTTCAAGTTAGTCAAGTTTTATGTGATTCATTGTACTGAATTGCATGACTGGTTTTAAAGAAAGGGTCAATGCCAGTTTTAACTCGGCTAGACTACTCGTTAGATATAGATTGATTTGTATTCATATCTTTCTATATAGAAATGTTAACGCTATCCTATGCCAAGTAATTGGTACGGATGTGAAGGTAAGGTTTGTCTATGAACAAACAAAAGTATTTTTCATCGTTTATTCGATGGGCACGTGAGTTTGCCAAATGTTAAACGTAAATACGTTTAACGAATGAGTGTTGATCAACATAGAGTACTATATAGTCGATCACCCAGAAGTGCTCGTAAGTAATGCGGATGTACAACCTTAGTGTTGTGGATATCCTTTTCAAGTATGAAAAATGTAAAGTTATCTGCTCATGGTCTATCGAATTCGGTTCGTAATTCCTAATCTACTCTATACTTTGGGAATTGATGATATGAAATGTTAAAGTATTATTGTTTCATAATACTTCATAACTATTTGTTCAGTTATGTATGAATTGTTATATAATTCACGAATGTGGTATTACTGTTATCCTTTGATAAACTTGTTGAGCTTGTTATGCTCACTTCTTGCGTGAATTATATGATTGCAGTTAAGGATGAACGTACTGAGAATGCTAAGAGAGATAAGGGCAAGGCTAAGATGGATACTTAACCATCGTGTAATAGATTAGTATGTTTGTATGTATTATACATTATGAACAATAAACGATGTAATCGGTTTATGAACCTGGGAAGGATTATACTTTGATTGTAATAAGAAGATAGTAATTACATTCATTATGTTGTATTTCAATGGAATGATTGTATAGTTATGAGTACCGTGTAGCACCATATGTCGGGTTGGAAGATACTTGAATTTGGGGGCGTCACAGGTTGGTATCAGAGCATTAGGTTATAAAACTTAAGGGGGAAGAACCTTAGGCTAATAACCTTGTAAGGAAGGTAAAGTCCGAAGAAAGAAATTCGAGTCAAATGAATTAATAAGGTATTGAGAAAACTAAGTACCGAAAGGTTTAAAAGATGGAAATTAATCTTAAACAAATTAAATGTGATTTGTGCTTATACTATTGTGTATTATGTACTAATCAACGTGTTATGTGTTTTGTAGATATCAAACGATAGCTTGATGTTTAGAAACATTCACGAGATAAGTGAGGAGTCGGTGAATCAAGTGGAAGTATTACCAATGCAGTAGCGGAGGTACCGTTAGTGGTTTTGGAAGACTCTGATATTGAGGAGTACATCTCTGAGGAGCAATACTCCGAAGAGACAATGGGGTTAGCATCATATTTGAATATGATGATAGATGTGGAGGAGAAGATGGAGTTAACATCGATTAATACGGTGGTACCTACTCAGGAGCTAACACCTCCAGAGACAATGAGATCATTGTATCGGCAAAGGTTGATAGGAATGTGCATCGCGCATCGCGAAAGTGTATACGTAATGAGGAGATAACTACCCTATATGAGGCGAAAGAATCTGCAGAGGCGGATTTTGAGTCAAGGCACGATGAGAAAGTGCTGATGTCGGATAAGGCGAGAGACTATAAGGAGGAGGCCGTAGAGCTTCGAAAGAAACTGGTTGAAAAAGACCAGAAGATAGTTAGGATGTCATACATCCACGAATGCGCTCATGAGGATTTCAAGCTAAAAAGCGCTTGTTATTCTATTGAGTCAAGGCAGACTCGACACACCATAAGTCGAGATATTGTGTCGATACTGGTAAATCAGAAATATGAGAATGCCGTTCGACAGTGTTAGTAGATCGCTAGATCTTTTTGTATATAAGTAGTGACGTAAAACCCTCTTTTGTATAATTAAAGGGTAGTCTTGTTGTAAATCCCATTTTTTTGTAGAAGTCAATCGCGGGATAGTATATAATAGCTTTTTGGTTAAGGGAACACGATGTAAATAGTTTTGACTATAAAAGCATATTAATATAATGAAGTTTTATTTAATGTGCTTGTTGTGGTATGAGTTGTTATTTGAGTATGATAACCAAGCAGTTAAATAGATAATAACGAAACTTTATTTATTTAATCAGAATTATGCCGCCAAGAAGGAGACAACGTAACCAAGAGGCCGAGTCTCATAATGAAAATCAGGGGGGTCCTAATAACCCTATGCAAGAGTTCGTTAATTTATTAACGGCAACATTTAACCAAGTTGGGGGAGGGATTCCTGTAGCTCCTGGGGTAGTAAGAACAACTACCTTCAAGGAATTTAAGAGTGTGGGTCCTCCGGAGTTCGAGGAACGACGGACCCTTTAGAGGCCCAGACATGGGTAAAAGAGATCGAAAAGGCGTTTGTGATTACAAATATAGTGAGGCGCAAAAGACTTCTTTTCATGACTTACATGATGAAGGGGGAAGCCAACCATCTGGTGGGCTCACACTGTGGTGGGGCTAGGACAAGTAAGCTATACATGGGAACAGCTTTAAAAAGTGTTCTTTGAAAACTACTTCCCTACTAGTATGCAAGGTAGGATGGAGATTAAGTTCTTAGAACTTAAGCAAGGGATATGACATTCCTCAAAGATGCCGCCAAATTCAATGAATTGGCAAGATTTGCTCCACATCGTGGACACGGAGAGAGAGAGAAAGGGCACGCAGTTCGAGCAGGCTTAAAACCCCGGCTCTACACAAGAGAAATATCGCTTTTCAGAGAGTGCTTCCTATGGGACCATTCTCGAAAAGGCGATAATAGTCAAGGTGGTGGTGAGGCATTGTCTCTCGCATCACAAAAGAGTGGAAGAACAAGAGTAAGTTAGAAGAAGGAGGTAGTAAGGTCAAGAAGTTGCCAAGGAGTGGTAACTTGCCTAAGAGGAAGAGCTTCAACCTTGGGAATACTGGGGTAAAGTAGGGAGATCCTAAGCGGAGGACGGAGGCATGCAAGACATGTGAAAAGACTCACATGGGAGTTTGTTTAAAGGGAAAATCAATCTGCTACAACTGTGGGTAGGAGGGGCATTTGTCACCCAACTGTCCTAACCCTAAGAAGAACCAGGGGTGTTTTATCTGTGGGTCATTGAACCACATGGCAAGAAATTTCCCGAAGAAGGGTTTAGAGGGAAATAAAGGTTCTGGTAGTGGTAAATTAGTCATTACTGGACCAACACCATCGGTGGGTAGACCTCACCAGACATTTAATATGATCATCCAAGATGCGGTTTCATCAATGGATGTGGTAGCAGGTATCATTCCTGGCCAATGAGATAAATGCTTATGTGCTATTCGACTGGGTGCTACTTGTTCTTTTATAACATGTGAATTTGCTAAGCGATTAGGTTTAATCCTTGAAAAGTTACCAATACCTTTAGACGTTAAGGTAGCTAACGAAGAGATAATCCCATTGAACATATTCATAAGGATTGTTGCGTAGATATTAGAGGGAATAAGTTATCAGAGATTTGGTACCGATAAGGTTAAAAGAATTGATGTAATTCTTGGTATGGATTGGTTGGTTAACCATAAGTATATATAATAGATTGCCATAGAAAAAAGTGTAAACCTTCGCTTTCTAAGAAAACCAAGGTAGTGTTCTTCAGAGTAAATCACCGAGACGCTTTTGTTGTTCGTCAATGACACAAGCTAGAAGATGTTGAGAAAAGGGTGTGTAGGTTATCTCGTGCTATGTTGTGGATACCCAAAGAGTGGGAACATCCTGGACCAGATACCTATAGTGCAAGAGTTTCTGATGTATTTTCTGAGAGAGTTACCGGGTATTCCACCGATGTGGAGGTTGAGTTTGTAATTGATCCATTATCGGAACGACACCGGCTTTCAAGGGCACCATATCTGATGGCGCCAGCTTGAGATGAAGGAGTTAATGGTTCAATTACAAGAACTATTAGATATAAAGTACATTCAACCGAGTGTGTCTCCTTGGGGAGCACAGGTATTGTTTGTAAAGAAAAATGATGGGTTGTTAAGGCTGTGTATCGACTATCGAGAGTTGAACAAGTTAACGATTAAGAATAAATACCCGTTGCCCAGGATCGATGATCTATTTGATAATTTGAAAGGGGAAAAGTATTTTCTCAGATAGATTTGCGCACGGGGTATCATCAGTTAAAAGTAAGGAAGGAGGATGTACCTAAGACGACATTCAGAACTCGTTATGGTCATTACGAGTTTCTAGTAATGTCGTTTGGGTTGGCTAATGCACCATCCGTATTTATGGATATGATGAAAAGAGTGTTCAAATAGTATTTGGACAAGTTCGTCGTAGTGTTCATTGATGATATTCTAGTCTATTCAAAGACGCCGTAAGATCATGCTTAATATTTAAGGATAGTGTTGGAAACACTAAGGAAGGAAAAGTTATGCTGAAATTCACAAAGTGTGAATTTTGGCTTCGAGAGAGTGCGTTTCTAGGACATGTTATTGATAAAGATGGCATTTTTGTAGATCCAAGAAAAAAAGTAGAAGAAGTTAATGAGTGGGAGCAACCAAAACGCCAACCGAGAGGTTCGAGTTTTTCGGGGTTTACGGATACTATAGAAGGTTCATTCGGACTTTTCTAAAATAGCTACTCCATTGACGAAAATCGACAAGAAAGTCATGAAGTATGTGTGGACTTAAAAATGTGAGAAACAGCTTTTCAGAACTAAAGAAGAGATTAAGTGAGGCACCTTTGATTGTCTCTTACCGAGATGATACAAGGAACTTTTGTAGTATATAGCGATGCTTTCAGATAAAGGACTGGGGTTGCATGCTCATGCAAAGATGGCAAGGTCATCACAGATGATGCATCACGCCAATTAAAGGATTATGAGAAGGCTTATCCTACTCATGATCCGGAAATGGCAATTGTAGTTTTGCTTTAAAGATATGGAGGCATTATCTATATGGTGAGAAGTGTGAGATACACGGACCACAAAAGTCTCAAATATATCTTCACACGTAGGAGTTGAACATGAGATGTAGAAGGTGGTTAGAGTTAATAAAAGATTATGACCGTGATATTTTATATCATCCGGGAAAGCAAATGTAGTAGCCGATGCGCTAAGTAGGAAGGGTAGAGAGAAATCATCAATGTTAACAACTCGAATGAGTTGATAACTTGCGATGGCAAGAATGGAGAGTTAGAAGTTGTTACCGGAGGAAGCGGTGGAAATGTTATTTTCCATGGAAACCCAACCCACCATAGTGGAACCAAGTTGGGGAGTACAAATGAGCAACGAGGAATGCAAGCGAGCATATGAAGAAGAGGATAGAAGATGAAGAAAAGACTAAGTATAACCTCGATAAGGAGGGATTACTTTGTTTTAAAGGAAGAATTTGGGTTCCAAATGATTCAAATTAAAGGAGGAGATAATGATGGAGGCTCATAGTTCGAGGTACTCGATACATCCCTAGTAGTAAGAAGATGTATCAAGACCTTCGCCGTAACTTTTGGTGGTATTTAACATGAAAAGGAGATAGCGTAATACGTTAGTAGGTGCTTAACTTGTCAGAAAGTTAAGGCTGAACACCAACGACCAAGTGGGTTGTTGCAACCGTTAGAAATTCCAGAGTGGAAATGGGAGCACATCACAATGGATTTTGTGGTGGGACTTCCAACAACAAGAAAAGGATACGATGCTATTTGGGTGATAGTGGATCGATTGACGAAATCGGCTCATTTTCTACCAATAGGAGTTAGGTATAACCTAGATCAATTAGCTAAGCTGTATGTCAAGGAAATTATTTCCAGACATGGAGTACCTGTTTCGATTGTGTCAGATCGTGATCCACGATTCACATCGAACTTTTGGAGGAGTTTGCAAGAGCAAATGGGAACGCAGTTAAGATCGAGTACGACGATCATCCTCGTAGATTTGATGGTCGAGTGAACGGACAATTCAAACGCTTAAAGATATGTTAAGATCTTGCGTTATGGATTTCAAAAGGAGTTGGGACGAATATCTACCGTTGGTGGAATTTTTCAGACAACAATAGTTTTCACGCCTAGTATAGGTATGCCACCTTACGAAGCGTTGTATGGAAGGAAGTGCCGAACTCCATTGTGTTGGGATGAGGTGGGTGAACGCTTGGATGTTGGGACCCGAGATGGTACAACAAAACGCATGGACATGGTGAAGATAATAATACGTGCTCGATTAGGTAGCGGCCCAAGATAAAGAAAGAAGAAGTATGCAGATCTTCACAAAAAAAATAGAGAACTCGATGTAGGATCTTTTGTCTTTCTGAAAGTATCGCCTTGGAAGGGGAAGATACATTTTGGAAAGAAAGGGAAGTTAAGTCCAAGGTTTGTAGGACCTTTTGAGATTTTAAGAAGGGTAGGAGAGGTGGCTTATGAAGTAGCCTTACCTCCAGAAATGGAACGCATTCATAATGTGTTTCATGTGTCTGTGTTGCGTCCTTATAAACCGAACTATAAACACGTAATAGAGTATGAATATATCCAAATAGAGAAAGATTTATCCTATGAGGAACTTCCAATTCAAATTATTGATAGGAAGGAACAAGTATTAAGAAATAAGGTAATACCTTCAGTGAAGGTGTTATGGAGAAACCACAATGCTGAAGAAGCAACGTGGGAACTCGAAAGTAAAATGAAGAAAGATTTTCCTCATTTGTTTATGTAATTATAAGCTAGAGATCTCGGGGATGTAATCCTTATAAGGGGGAGAGAATGTAACGCCTGAGAGAAAATCGAATCTTTATGATAATTAAATTTTTATTTGATTATGTGAATTAAATGAATTTAATTGATTTATTTTGTGAGTAAGCTATGTGAAGGTCGTTCTATGACCTAGAATGTGCTAATGTGGTTAGTAATCTGGCTATGTGCTAGAATTAATTGTTTAGAATTTCTAAGACGAAAATAAATATTTTCCGAGAAATTTCTGTAAAAATACTATTCATCCATTTTTGCTTGGAGAATTATTTTGAAATTCCGAGAAACGCGTAATGATAGAATATTAAGATAAGATGAAACATATAATAGTATTTCATTTATGGTAAACGAAGTTTTCGCCTGCGGACTTAAAACCTAAGGGTTGAGTAGAATGATTTCCAAGAAGGAAATGAGATGCGTAGAAGGGATTTCAATAATGATAAAAGTGTTATATTAGTATGATACTATTTAGTATTTATGTATAATATGAAGAATTAATACGAAGTACAATACGATTATCGTATGAGTATTATACGGAGAGAATACGTGAATTATACGTATAAAATATGATTAGTATTATGAAATTAAGTTAAGACTTAATGATAATTCATTTGAGTTGGATTATGTTTAGTCCAATCAATCAACAAGCAAGCCCAATGAATTAATGTGTTAAGCCCAAGTCAAGGCCCAATATTAGATTGGTTAAGCCCAATGCAAGAAAACTGAACCGTGGAACGAACCGGTGGGTCACCGAATGGGTAAAACCCATGGGGCAACCCATGGGGATGACCCATGGGCATGGTGGGCCGGCCCTTGGTGTTCAAGGCAAGCATAACACTTGGTCACCAAGTATTTTACTTGGTGACAAAGTGTTGAATAGTAAGGAGGTGATGGTAAATTGACCAAATTGCCTTCCATTTCATTTGCCTATAAATAGAAAGCTAAAGTTGGTCTTTTATGAGTTTTTCAAATTGCCAACCTAGATTTTAAGAGAGAGATAGATCTAGACTCAACCAAAAGTTCTACTTTGAAGCTTTTTGCTTAAGAGTTTTTCAAGATTACCTAATAGTTCTTAAGGTAATACTCCTTAATTCTAATTCCATCTCTTTTGGTTTTCTTTTAGTATGGAGAATCATAAATGGGTGGTGTATGCCTAGTATGGTGGAATAAGGATGACTTGATATAGATTCAATCTCTATAAGTCATGAAATCATAGGAATCATAAAGTTTGATATGGCTTAAAATCATGAAAATATCGATTGTTGAGATTGATTGTTGATAAACAATTGAACTCCATCAATATGTAAATATGTGCATCTTGCTTGGTTAGGATGTAGATATGAAGTCCATGGAGTATTTCATGTAATTTGGCTTAGAGAACGTTAGTAACGAAGTTATGGCAAATTTAACGGAAACTGACGTTAAACGTCGAAAATGTTGAAATTCTGGATTGGTAGTTGAAAGTTCCCGTGAGACTTGAAAATGTTGTTTTTCAATGTCAACACGTGAGATAGGGTATTTAAGAGTTGTGGGTTCGAGAATCGTCGGATTCTGACTTAAAATGAAGAAAACAAGCATTGAACGCTCATTAACGTTTACAAACGCTTAAAAAATGAAATCAATAGGGAATTTTGAGTTAACAGATTTGAAAGTGTCGAATTCTTATATGAACGCGTAGAGTATGTCGTTTATGATGTGTAGGGTTTTGAACAGACCAAATCGGACTTATAACGAAGAAGTTATGAATCCGAGAAGCTCACCAAAATTTTATCTGTTAAAAAATTTTCGATATCGAGGTCCGCGCCGCTGCACGCCGATAAAGCTTAAATGCCGCACCACAGTCACGCATGACAAATGTAAGTAATCACTATCGAAAGTGGCAGCCGCAAAGCACCATCGGTATAAGGAAGTCTCGCCGCCGCCGACCGAGACCAAGACATGGTATCGCTTAAATCGGGCCGCAACGCTAGCCTTATAGATAAGATGTCACATAAAAAGTGTGGTAATTGTTGAATGACTTAGGTTTTAACTGCAATTGTTTAGAGACTTAGAAGAGTAAAGTTTATGCACTTCATAAGTGTACTAAAACTATTCCTATATTGCATATACTAAGGTATATGGTATTGAAACTTAGGAATTTAACGCATGTTATTAACTTATGAATAAAGAACACAAAGTGTTATTAATGAACCATAATTGGTAAACAACATTGGTACTTCGTCAATGATGATAGAGTCCGGTTAATAAACGTAAGTTGGTTAATAAGCCGGGACGAAGGGTAATAAGTCAGATTGGCTTTATTAATGAAATAAAGTTAACAAAGACATAGAAAGAGAAAGAAGTTGGTAGAACAATGTGAATAATTGTTTGATAGCTAATTATTACAGTGTGCTATGTGAATATATCATGTAGATTCGTAAAGGCCGTGGTCAATCGATTAAGTTATTTGAAGACGCTAAAAGGAAAGGTTTCTTAACGCTTGTCTAAACTTTCAAGTTAGTCAAGTTTTATGTGATTCATTGTATTGAATTGCATGATCGGTTTTAAAGAAATGGGTCAATGCCGATTTAACTCTATTAGACTACTCGTAAGATATAGATTGATTTGTATTTATATCTTTCTATATAGAAATGTTAACGTTATCCTATGCCAAGTAATTGGTACGGATGTGAAGGTAAGGTTTGTCTATGAACAAACAAAAGTATTTTTCATCGATTATTCGATGGGCACGCGAGTTTGCCAAATGTTAAACGTAAATACGTTTAACGAACGAGTGTCGATCAACATAGAGTACTATAGGTCGATCACCTAGAAGTGCTCGTAAGTAATGCGGATGTACAACCTTAGTGTTGTGATATCCTTTTCAAGTATGAAAACAGTAAAAGCTATCTGCTCATGGTCTATCGAACGGCTCGTAATTCCTAATCTACTCTATACTTTGGGAATTGATGATATGAAATGTTAAAGTATTATTGTTTCATAATAATTCATAACTATTTGTTTATGTATGAATGTATATAAATTCACGAATAATTTATTACTTTAATGTGGTATTAGCTTGTTATCCTTCTTTTGAATTAAACTTGAAGGAGCTTGTTATGCTCACTTAAAGGCAAGGCTAAGATGGTTAATTAACCATCGTGTAATGACTAGTAGTTTCTATATATATAAGGATGAACGCATCGCGATGTAAGAATGCTAAGAGAGATAATACTTTGAAAGTAATAAGATGGATAGTAATTACTTAACCATCGTGATTGTATATATAGTATAACCACCATATGGGGTATTATACATTGGGGTGAATAACCCAACAAAGATGTGGAATGAAAAATTCCATTATGAACATCTTCAATAGGAAGGATTATACTTTGATGATGCATAATAAGAAGATAGTAATTACATTCATATATGTGATGTATTTCAATGGAATGAATAGATTTGGACAAGGGTTAGGAAAGGATCAACAAGGAATCAAATACCCAATTCAAGTTCCCAGCCAGACAGGGAAGGCCGGATTAGGCTACTGCTCTGGGTCCAGTCACAGGAACCCGCACAAGCATACACTGGTTCCTTCATCTACAAGGCTGTTGCCTAAACCTAAAGATGCTAATTCTATACAGCCTCTACGGAAAATTCTTACCTCTATGGTAGGTATGCTGTTTCCTAAGCCAATACCGGTTAAAGAAAAGGAAGTCCTGATTCCAGACCCAGATATGGAGGAAAGGAATCAAAGGCGCACAAGTAAGACATTAAGAGTCGGTTATCGAAGATATAC
Source organism: Panax quinquefolius (assembly GCA_020205615.1). Taxonomy (NCBI): domain Eukaryota; kingdom Viridiplantae; phylum Streptophyta; class Magnoliopsida; order Apiales; family Araliaceae; genus Panax; species Panax quinquefolius. Next base: position 94,400,504 of record CM035161.1, read on the forward strand.
TTCCTGGCACAAACCGAGGGTATGAACAAGGATATCTTAGATGACGACTGCTCAGATGTCATGGTCATCGTTCAAGAGAAGGAGGACGATAACAACCCCTTCATCTTAGTTGTCCACCAGGACTTGACCCTTGGCAATTGAAGCAACACTCCTTACATTTGTCGACAAGGGTAAAAAGGGCATAAACTCCCTCTGCCCTATAGATAGCAATAACTGCTTACTTTTGTTGCATAGTATTAGCAGTTGTTTTTGTCATTTTATGCTAACACATTGTATGATTAAACAGTTTCATATATTAAGTGAAAACATTTTTTACTAGGACTCTAAAGTTAAATATGCCTAAACTTGCTGATAAGGTGCCTATTCTTCACAATGACTGCAACATTGATGTAAAGTTGGACTCTGACTTAATGGAGATTGAACTAAAGGACTATGAGATACCTCAGGAGATCAAAGAATGGGTCGAAGATAAACCCAATCCAAATCTTGATCAAATCACCTCTTTTAACCTCGGAACATAAAAAAACCCCAAAAAATCCAAATTGGTACGGATCTTACTCCAAGCCAAAGGAATGACATGGTTACTCTATTGACCAAATTCCAGGATGTGTTTACATGGTCTCATGAATACATGGTCGGTTTTTCAACTGACATCGTCATTCATCGTCTTCCTATCAAAGAGGGATTCAAGTCAGTCAGACAGAAACTCAGGCGACTAAAACCTGAGTGGAGTTTGAAAGTAAAAGAATAAATTGTGAAACAATTTCAAGCTGGCATCATCATGGTATCAACATACCTTAAGTGGCTATCCAACATAGTCCCCGTACCTAAACCCAGAGGGAAGGTGCGAGTTGGCGTGGATTACAGAGATCTGAACAAAGCTTGTCTTAAAGATAGCTTTCCCGTACCGTACATCCACATACTAATTGAAAATACAGCTTAGTATGGCATGTACTCCTTTGCTAACTACTTTGCTAGGTACCATCAAATCATGGTTACTGAAGAGGATCGTGAGAAAAATAAATTCATCACTCCTTCGACAACCTTTTGTGATAGACAGTTATCATTCGGCCTCATCAATGCCGGAGCTACCTATCAGCGAGCCATGATGGCTCTTTTCCATGATCTAATGCACAAACAGATAGAAGTCTATGTGGATGACATCATTGTCAAGTCCCGAAGGGAAGAGGACCACATAGATCATCTCAAAAAGTTCTTCAGCCGATTGCGTAAGTACAACTTGAAGCTGAACCCAGCCAAATGCGCGTTTAGCGTCAAATCAGACAAATTGCTAGGATCCTGCAAAAATCCAGGCCATCACGGAGATGCCCATACCCCAGACAGAGAAGGAAATACGGGGATTTCTAGGAAGAATCAATTTCATCAGCCGATTCATCTCCCAACTCACAATAACCTGTGAACCCATCTTCAAGTTGTTAAGAAAGAACTCCTCCAAGAAATGGAACAAAGAGTGTCAAAAAGCTTTCCTTTCAATCAAAGAGTAACTGGTCAAAGCTCCTGTTTTGGTACCTCCCAAGGATGGTGTTCCCATGTTTATGTACCTGTCAATCAATGACAATCACATGGGCTGCATGCTGGGACAGAAATATGATAGAGGCCAAAAAAGAGTTATATATTATCTTAGCAAAAGATTCAGCATCAGTGAACACAAGTACACTCTAATTGAGAAAACTTGTTGTGCACTATCATGGGCTTCCATGAGATTACAACATTATCTCCATGGTCACACAACCCATCTCATATCCCGTGTGGATTCTCTTAAGTACGTGTTCAGCAAACCCATGTTAAATTATCGACTGTCCAAATGGCAGTTGATCCTCCAGCAATTTGATATCATCTACGTGACTCAAAAGTCTTTCAAAGGTTAAGGAATTGCGGATCAACTGGCCACCGCACCTTCAGGAGATTTCAAACCTTTGGAAACATATTTCCCCGATGAAGGGGTAATGACAATTCAGCAACACCATCAGCATATTATACACCATTCATGGAAGATGTATTTTGATGAAGTAGAAACATGGAAGGTTCTGGAGCTGGAGCAGTTCTAGTATCCATTTCAAGAGAGCAGTATCTCGTTGCCATCAAATTGCAGTTTTTCAACACCAACAACACAACTGAGTATGAAGGCTATATCATGGGGTTGAAACTAGCCCAATCCATGGGCGTAAGACGGTTAACTATCTTTGGAGATTCTGAACTAGTGATTAGACAAACCACTGGGATCTATCACACCAAAAAATTATATTTGCTGCCTTACCATTGGCAAGTTATCCAGATGGCTTTGGAGTTTGATAAAATATCCTTCCACTATATTCCTTGGAATAGGAATGACTTTGAGGATGCACTAGCAAATTTGGCCTCCTTGATCAACATACTTGATAAGGAAGACATGCCAAATATCACATTTGCCCGACAAAAGGCACCAGCCTACGGGAACTACATTGAAGAAATATCGGATGAGCTGCCTCCCATCCAACACCCTTGGTATCAACATATCAAGGAGTATCTGCGAGATGGATCTACACCTGCTGAGGCGAGTCAAGCTAAAAGAAAGAAGATCCATAGAATGACCATGAAATTCTATCTGAGCGGAGATGCGCTCTATAAAAGAGATGCAGGACTAGGCCTTCTCAGATGCCTAGACAAAGATCAAGCTCAAAGGTTTATAGATGAAATCCATGGTGGAGTATGCGGCCCACATATGAGCGGCCCTCTACTTGTTAAGAAAATCCTAAGAATAGGGCATTTCTATCTTTCTCTCAAAGCTGACTGTGATGATCACGTCAAGAGATGTTATCAATGCCAAATCCATGGGAATGCTATCCACGCCCCTCCAAGGGAGCTCCAAAATATGAGTTTGCCTTAGCCCTTCTCAATGTGGGGAATGGACATAATCGGGCCCATCGAACGCAAAGCCAGCAATGGTCATCGATTTATCTTCACCAAGATCGACTACTTCACCAAGTATATAGAAGTAGCCTCCTCCCCCAGGGTTACTAAACAGGTGATCATTGGTTTCATCAGAAATAATGTCATTTATCAATATGGACAACTGGACAATGCTAAAAACCTCAATAACCAAATGATGGAGGAGTTATGTAGTAAATTCCACACCAAACATCTCAACTCCATCTATCGTACAAAGATGAATGGTGTTGTTGAAGCGGCTAATAAGAATATCAAAAAGATCATGCAAAAGATGTCCGCCAATCACAAAGGGTGGTCTAACCTATTGTCTCTGGCTCTATTAGCCTACGGGACGTGAATGTGCACTTCCACTGGGGTAACCCCTTACTCATTAACCTATGGCATGGAAGTAGTGCTCCCCATAGAGGTGGAAATGGAATCCATCATAGTGTTGATAGACGCTGAACTGGATGAAGACCAATGGTTAGAAGATAGGTACCACCAATTATCTCTGATAGATGAAAGGCAGGCCGCATCCATCTTCCATGGTCAGTTATACCAATAGAGGATCGCTTGATCCTACAACAAGAAAGTCCGGCTACAGCAATTCAAAGAATATGACTTGGTCTTGAAAAAGGTTCTTGACAACCAAGATCAATCTAAAGGAAAATTTTCCCCAAACTGGGAAGGCCCGTTTGTTGTCAAGGAGGTATTGATAGGAGAAGCCCTCAGATTACAAGAGATGGATGGAGAGGAATTTCCCTAACTCATCAACTTGGACACTGTAAAATGGTACTATGTCTGAAGATAACTGTAAACCAGCATCCTGGTTCTGGATCATCAAATCCATCACTTAATTCAAGTTTTCAAACCTTTCTCATTACATATAATCCTCACCACTTCAGTTTGTCCTGCTAGGGATAAAACCTTTCACAACTTTAGTTTGTCCCACTAGGGATAAAACCTTTCACAACTTCAGTTTGTCCCACCAGGGATAAAACCTTTCATAACTTCAGTTTGTCCCACTAGGGATAAAACCTTTCACAACTTCAGTTTGTCCCACTAGGGATAAACCACTTCCTCACAACTTCAGTTTGTCCCATCAGGGGAGAAATACGCAGACCTGATCTTCATAATACACGGGAGTACGTAAGCAGCCATTTTTATGGTCCGATCTAACTACAGAAAAAACAAAAAAAATCTCTCTACACTCTCTCCACCACCTACAACTTTCAACCTTTTCACGCTAGGTTGGAACTACGCAGACCTGATCTCCCCTCATCAAAAATACAAAAAGATTTTAACCACATATCATCGGCTTAGACCAAAGAGATGGAATTACCTGGTCTCCTTAATAAAATGGGAGAACCGGTGACCATCTAAGCTGCGGTTGAGTCCTCAAAGAGAAAGACCAATCCATAAGAGATGGAACTACCTGGGCTCCCCAATACAAAGGAGTACTGGCGACCATCTGTGGGGCGGTTAACCTCAAAGAGGAAATCCACAATCCTCTCCATAACCACATATAAAAACTAGTCCCAAGACACCAAAGGGTAGAGGATACAAAGATAAATGATCCATTCTGAAATATCCTGAGACATCTCAAAGTCCATCCATCAAGGAGAAGTTTAGAATACCTCAAGATCACAAGCCCTGGAGAACAGGCAACTATTAAGAAAGTAGCAAGGCATAACTAAAAGGGAAGTGAATAAAAACATATTTCTTTGCCATATAATAATGTTTGATATATACAATGTATCTTGTACATGACAAAAATGGCTAAGCTAGTCTATGCAGGAAAATTAAAGCTAATCTATAAACTAGTGGATAAGCAAGCCATCAAGTTTAACATAGCATCCCTCTCAGAAGATGGGGGTAACTCTATGAGCTCCTACCCTAGGGTATCCACACGAGCCAAGAGATCTATAGCTATCTTCATGGTGACACTATGCTCATCAATGAATGTGCTCATCTATACGATGATATCAGCAGTATGAGACCTCAATGCAGTACTATTTATAGTGGCGGCATCTCGGGCGGACAGAGAATCATCCCGCTCAATAATAGTTGCATCCCTAGATGATTGAGCCTCGTCCTTCTCAGCAACAGCGGTATCCCTATGAGCTAGAGCATCATCTCTCTTAACTAAAGCAACATCTCTACCAGAAAGAACTGTCAACATCAAGGCCCTAGCCTGATCCCTCTTAAACGTTATCAGATGCAGACTCTGCTCTAAATACTCTGCAGAATGTGGAGTCACAGCAGCAGGAATACTGGGGGAATCAACTAGAGTTGTTGTCAACCCAGCAAACATCTCATCTTCAGTGGGAGAATTAGGGTCTGCCATAGGCTCCCACTATCAGAATCAATCTCCAGCTCTGGGGATACAACCCTAGCCGATGCAATCTCTACCTCCAATCATGCAGAATACTCTATAGAACTATCTGGATGGCTAGTAGTAAAATCATCCCTCTCACGTTGGGTCCAACAGGCATAAATCCTCGATAAATCCTCTGCTGACAGAAGCCGAGATGACAAACGATGACCCAATGCCCTATCAAAAGGATGAACATCCTGAAACTGGTCAAACTGTGCCATCATAGCCAGTGGATAATAAGTGGTCACACCCCTCAAACCAGCTATAGGAAGATAATCCATGCCAGATGCATGAGTGATAAAGCTGTAGGGAGAGCTGAGCCTTGAACACGGCATAATATCAAATAGATTCTCGATCCCTGATAAGAAAACTGACCAAGAAGCAGCGTATGTACACTCCGGTGGCTAAAAGGAGTATGACATGGCTATCTCATGGGAAAAATAATACCCATGGCATCGGAAAGTGCCAATCGGTCTCAAGTGTGTCATAAACCACACGTATAAAAAGACTGAACTGCCTATAAATACCCCTACATAATGGGTATGGAAATACGTGGCTGACCTCAAGGTCTCTGCCAGAATCAATGATAAAATGGTATGTCCCTCTCGAAGAGCATTCACTGCCATAATCATGCCGATGTCCAAGTGGTCCATGTACAATGGCATGTACAGATAAGCCACCATACACATCAAGAGTACATCTACTCTAGCAACACGCTAATCATCCTCCGAAGTGGTGAAATCCCCGGAGTGCTGTAGATAACTGTCTAAAGACCCAAATCTATCTATCATAAAACTCATGTACACTACATGCCCCGATGAGATCTCATATAGGGCAACTCTGTACCTCAAACCTGTGAGGGTCATAAACTGCCGACTCATGTCACCGATAGCCATCCGAGCGCAAGGCATATCCAACGAGAAATCTGTCAGACGCTCATACTCCTCCAAGGTAAGAGTCAACTCACGGGTCTCAAACTGGAACACCTTCCTTTCTGGTACCCAATGATCCTGCATGCCCTCTACAAAGCCCAATGGAACCTGGAATTCCAGGAGGGTCATCGAGTGACGCATCAGCTGATTAACTATCGCCCGATCTAGAGATGATAGACTGTCATACCATAATCTCAATGAAGATACCATCAATACTGGTGTAGTATGATCAATGCGGCTAACTGTCGATGAAAACATCTGTAGGGCCGTATCATAAGACCATCCAGGGGTCAATGATGAACTCATCTCTAGAAATACGTATGCATAAAATAATATATATGCATGATAAACAATAGATGACAATATGATGTTGGGAATGGAAAATAGTATACATATATTCCTAAGTACATCATCATCTAAATACATCATCTCTGTATACAGCTAAAAAATATAAGGAAATGGGGCACAGCCGCCCAATAACTAATAGAGGCCTATCAAAAGATATAACGAGAATGGGGCACAGTTGCCCAATATCTAACAGAGGCCTAAGATATAGCGAGAAATGCATCAGAAGAAGTCAATAGTGTTGATGTCTACATCTAACCTATCCATCTAATATAAATCCTCCTAAGTCACTGAATCTCTTCCAATAGGGATATCAGGCCGATACAACAAAGGATCTGTACTGGCAAAACCATCTAAATATGGGCCACCTAAAGGGCCAGCCCCAAAGCTGGAGGAATCAAAAGAATCCACCTCGGAAGGATCTCTGTCCAAATGCCGGATGAAAAAATGTGCCCGGTCCAACTTCTGGGTCAAGCTATTAATCTGCATCATATGATTAAGCTCTCGGACACAGGCAATCCAATCCACCATCATGACGAATCCAAGAACCATATTGTCGATGTCGGGATTTTTATTTGTCCCTTTTTATTACTTGTTCTTTGGTGTACTCATGTTATGTGAGATTTGTTTGAAAAAATAAGTGAAAAATGTCTAACATGTGTAATGTCGACTGTAAGAGTCGCCAGTTGGTGTTTTTAACTGGTTGCACCAATGCAACCGAGAAAAGGTTTACACATTGACCCAGTGATGTAACACTGCTAAATAGGTCTGTGAAACCGAGATTTATTTGGGTTCGGGGGCTTGATTATGCGGAGGGAAGGTGTTAGGCACCCCCCGACATCCGTGTTGCCATGGTAATCGCCACTTTTTAAGAAACTATTATATGAATGTGTGTGTGTATGTTTGTGTGTGTGTGTGTGCCTCGTTCGCACCTATATACAAAGGGTTTGAATTTGTAGAAAAATTCAGTTTTAAACAGGATATAGCAATGAAGTTTTGTAAAAGAGGTTTTTCAAACTCTGTGCTAAATAGTACTTGACACCTTTTCTATTAGAGAGAGACGAGGCTAGATCAGCCAGAGATACATTGATTGTGGAGCGGGATGTTGCCCTATCTGCCCGACATGTGGCTGTCATAGATAGTAATTCAGTGAGATCCCTTACGACTGGCATCCTTGCCGATATGAGTGCATATATTGATGAGCATCATGCCACCATGCAGTTAGCCTCGGATTTACTATCTCGTGTAGATACCATTGGGCAGGAGCTTGCAGCGTTACCTCCTTCTTCAGAGAGGGATGTTATGTTAGATTTGATAGTCCGTATACACACAGATCCGTAGATAGACTTGTATTTTCCTATATAGACTAGCTTAGCCATTTTATCATGTACAACACATATTTGTATATATCAAACAGAATTATATATCGCAGAGAAATATATTTTGATTTACTTCCCTTTCAGTTGTGCCTTGATACTTGCTTGATATTTACCTATTTCTTCAGGGCTTTGTGATCTTGATACATTCTGAACTCATCCTTGATGTGTGGACATTGAGATGTCGCAGGATCTTTCAGAACGGATCATTGAACTATGTGTATCCCTACCATCTTTAGTGTCTTGGGACTGGTTTCTGTATGGAAATGTGGAGAGGAGTGTGGCTTTTCCTCTCTGAGATTGACCACACCACAGATGGTCACCAATACTTCTATTTGTAAAAAGTCTAGTTAATTCCATCTCTTATGGATTGGTGCTACTCTTTGAGGCACAACTGCAGCTTAGATGGTCTCCAAATCTCCTATTGGTGAGGAGAGGTTGGGTAATTCCATCCCTTTGGTCTGAAGCCGATGAAATGTAGTGGATTGAAGTTTGATCCCAGTACCGTGTGACAAGTATTTTTGTTTTAGTAGGGGGTTAAACCGAAACATAAATGGCTGCCTACGTACTTCTATTGAAGAGGAGATCAGGTCTGCGTAGTTCGAACCTGATGTAAGAGGTTCAACGCTGAATGTGAAAGGAAGATGGGTGTTGAAGCTTTATTGATGAAGAAGGATGTAGGAGTTTTTTGTTGTTTTTGTTTTTGTAAATAAAGGGTAGAAATGTTTTTGTTGTTTTTTTTATTACGACCAGGCCATATAGAATATGGTTGCCTACGTACTCCCGGGTATCAAGGAGATCAGGTCGACGTGGTTTGCCCCTCAGGATGAATTACTGCCCCTCAGAGAAGTATGAATCCCATATGCAGGCTATACTGCTGGGAGAAGAAAGTTTGATCCCATGATTGGGATAAACTGTAGGTGTGGAAAAAGTTTGATCTCGTCTTCAGGACAAACTGCAAGCGTAGAAAAGTTTAATCCCGTCTTCAGGATAAACTATAGGTGTGAAAGGTTCAATCCCATCTTCAGGATGACCGAAATTGTATGGACATTTTGAAATGAGGTGAAACCAGGCTTCTGGTTTGAAGTGTATGTTTCCCTTAGGGGCAGAATAGTATGTATAAAGGGTTAGAAAACCGGAATGACTGGTGATTTGATGATAAATAACCAGGATGTTTGCTTGACGGTAACCTCAGATATAGTACCATTTCACAGTGTCCGAGTTGATAAGCTGTGGAAATTCATCGCCATCCATTTCCTGTAGTCTGAGAGTGCCTCCTGTCAATACCTCCTTGACAACAAACGGGCCTTCCCAGTTAGGAGCAAATTTTCCCTTATTAGATTGATCTTGGTTGTCAATGATCTTCTACAAAACCAAGTCATGTTGTTTGAACTACCGTAGCTGGACTTTCCTGTTGTAGGATCTTGCGATCCTTTGCTGATATAACTGACCATGGAAGATAGCCGCGGTTCTCCTTTCGTCTATTAGAGACAATTGGTGATACCTGTCTTGTACCCATTGGTCTTCATCCAACTGAGCATCCATCAACACTCTGAGGGATTCCATTTCCACTTCTATTGGGAGCACTGCTTCCATCCCATAGGCTAATGAGTAGGGGTTACCCCAGTGGAAGTACACATTGAAGTTCTATAGGCTAATAAAGTCAGAGGCAAGAGGTCGGGCCATCCTTTATGATTGGTGGACATTTTTTGCATGATCTTCTTGATGTTTTTATTAGCCGCTTCAACAACACCATTCATCTTTAGATGGTAGATGACAGAGTTAAGGTGTTTGATGTGAAATTTACTGTATAACTCCTTAATCATTTTGTTGTTGAGGTTTTTAGCATTGTTTGACACAATGACCTCTGATTATCCATATCGACAGACGATATTGTTTTTGATGAAAGCAATGATGAATTCTGTGGTAACCCTAGGGAAGAAGGCTGCTTCTACCCATTTGGTGAAGTAATCAATCATGTTGAATATGAATCGATGTCCATTATTGGCTTTGGGCTCGATGGGCTCGATCACGTCCATTCCCCACATTAAGAAGGGTCATGGCGAACTCATATTGTGGAGTTCCCTTGGAGGGGTGTGGATAGCATTCCCATGAATTTGGCATTGATAGCACCTCTTGACGTGATCATCACAAACAGCTTTGAGCGTAAGCCAATAATTCCCTATTCTGAGGATCTTTTTAATAAGTAGGGGTCCGCTCATGTGGGGGCCATATACTCCACCATGGACCTCATCCATGAGCCTCTGAGCTTGGTCTTTGTCCAGACATCTGAGGAGACCTAATCTTGCATCTCTTTTGTAGAGTGCATCTCCGCTCAGGTAGAATTTCATAGCAAGTCGATGGATCCACCTCTTTTCAGTCAGGCTCACCTCAACGGGTGTAGATCAATCTCACAGATACTTCTTGATATGTTGATACCAAGGGTTGTGGATGGGAGGTAGCTCATCTGATACTTCTCCAACATATTTCCCATAAGCTGGGGCCTTTTATAGGGAAAATGTGATGCTTGGCATGTTTTCTTTGTCAGGTATGTGAATCAAGGAGTCCAACATTGCTAGTGTATCCGAAAAGTCATTCCTATTACGAGGAATGTGTAAAAAGGAGATTTCTTCGAACTCCAAAGCCATATGTAAAACTTGTCAATGGTAAGGCAACAAATGTAGTTCTTTGGTTTGATAGATTCCTGTGGATTGTTTGATTACTAATTTGGAATCCCCAAAGACAGCTAACCGCCTGATGCCCATTAAACGGGCAAGTTTTACCCCATGATACAGCCTTCATACTCAGTTATGTTGTTGGTGCTGACAAACTACAATTTAACGGCGACGGGATACTGCTCCCCCGTACTGGATACTAGAACTGCTCCAGCTCCAGAACCTTCTATGTTAACAGCTCCATCGAAATACATTTTCCATGTGTGGCATGCATCAAACTGATGGTGTTGCTAAACTGCCATTACCCCTTCATCGGGGAAGTATGTTTCAAGGGTTTGTAAGCCCCTGCAAGTACGGCGGCCAGTTGATCCGCAATTCCTTGACCTTTGATAGATTTTTGCGTCACATAGACGATGTCAAATTGTTGTAGAATCAACTGCAGTCTGGAAAGCCGATAATTCAGTATGGGCTTACTGAACACATACTTGAGAGGATCCACGCAGGATATGAGATGGGTTGTGTGACCATAGAGGTAATGTTGTAACCTCATGGAAGCCCATGCTAAAGCACAACAAGTCTTCTCAATCAGAGTATACTTGTGTTCACTGCTGCTGAATCTTTTGTTGAGGTAATAGATAGCTCATTCTTGGCCTCTATCGTCTTTTTGCCCCAGCATGTAGCCCATGGAATTGTCATTAATTGACAGGTACATAAATAGGGGAACATCATCCCTGGGTGGTACCAAAACAGGAGCATTAATCAGCTGCTCTTTAATGGTAAGGAAGGCTTTCTGACACTCATTGTTCCATTTCAAGGAGGAGTTCTTCCTTAACAATTTGAAGATGGGCTCACAAGTTGCTGTGAGTTGAGAAATAAATATGCTAATAAAGTTAATTCTTCCAAAAATCTCCGTATTTCCTTCTCTATCTAAAGAATGGGAATTTCCTTGATGGCCTGGATTTTGGTGGGATCCAGCTCAATCCCTTTATGGCTGACTAGGAAACCTAGCAACTTGCCTGATTTAATGCCAAAGGCGTGTTAGGTTTGTAATATTCATGTGCGCAATCTAATTGCATAAAAATGCGAAAGCGTGTAAAAATCAGAGTTTAAAATTTTACAAACCATATACCCGGATCACCCTTTATGCACAATTATTAATTAAACGAAAAGATAAAGAATAAAATCATACCCTTGAAGATCGAGCTTCCTCAGGTACAAGTTCACCTCCAAATCCTTTCGCGTTTAACTTGAATCCACCGGGGTTTTGTTCCTTCCTTTGATCAACGTTAGCCACCCATGTGTTTGGCCTCTAGAGGTGATCCACCAAGGAAAAACAATTTTCAAGAAGAAGGGGTATTGGCTCAAACCCTAGTTTTTCCTATCTGTATAGAAAAAGGGCGTACTCTCCAACAAATTGGAATTATGTCGTTATAAAAGTCAACAACCCCTTCACCCATAATAAGACTCCTCTTATTTATAGATGTGGGCAACCCACCTTAACAATTAAGGAATTGGGATTTATTTAATTAATTAAATTCTTTTAATTAATTAAGCTCCCTAATCTTATTAGGGATAATTAATTAAACTCCTTTAACTAATTTTCCTTCCTAATCCAATTAGGAATAAATGAGAGTACTTATATTAAATTAATTCCTAAACTCTTTTAGAAATTAAAATAATAATAATTGTAATAATATTAATAAGACTCCTCTTATTAATTTATATTTAATATTTCTAAAATATTAAATAATAAATATTAAGTTATTTAATTTATTCTATCACCATAGATTAAATTAAATATACATAACTTTATATTATTATGATTATGCCATTAACTTCTTAAATAATTATTCTTCCTTTTATGGTGTGACCCTTTAGGTTCTCCATATTAAATAGGTCAATTGAATAAATCAATTAGAACAATTAATTTATTTAAATAAATAATATTTATCTCTACAATAGGATAAGCCTCCCTAGCGATCAACGACTTTCCGGATAATATAGATTTCAACATTAATCATAAAAGAACCTTTGAGTAAATAGTTTACAGTATATAATTCAATCCTTCCACCATACAATGTCCCAATTAAATATAAGACATGAAATTCTTGTCAAGTCTTATTTTATTTAATTATATATATTTCGATCCTTAAATGCACAACTCAAATAATGCAAATTAGAAACTCCTTTCTAATAATTTCATTACGCCTTAAGCCGAGGACTCTTTGGGTTGTCATTTATCGAATCACATAGGACATTTCTCTTCTTTTATTAGAAGTGGTAGATTCTTTATTGATCATACATTATCTCCATGTACAACTTATTATACCCAAGCATACCCTTTGATATACCCTAAAGGTCTTAAGGAATAAGTCAAAGTATAACTCATCATACACAAGATACTATGATGATCTCAAGTCCAAGGATTACTTGTACTACTATCACTCTGAGAATTCCTATTGACGAGCAAATAAAACTCCATTAGGTATTCTTTAGCGAGCCACGTTCAGTGAACTTATTCTCCAATAAGCACCTACATACTTGCTTTAGTGTCTCCACACAAATGATCATAAGATCAATCATCCTCATCCAATGAGCAAGCAACGTATGTACCAATTTATCCGGATTCACTAATCCCCAATTTAGTAATCCAATGATTGGGAACTATTTTAGTTTTAAGCTTTCTAAGAATTTAGATCTCATTAGAATGATCATCATCATTATTCTAAAAGCATTGCTTAAAACTATGGGTTTATCACATATTATAAAACAACATCATGTAGATAATTAAAAGCCTTTAATAAATTAATACTTTTTATTAATAAATGAATAAGATTGTTGCAAAGTATATGCTTTATCATCAAACATGATTGGCTTGAGTGCATACTACTTTCAATCTCCCACTTGTACTAAAGCCAATCGTCATGGTATCTTATACTCTTCTTCTCTAAGTGGCGATTATCCCTTTGTTGGATAAGCTTTAGTTAATGGATATGTAATGTTGTTCATGAGAGTCCACTATCTCTATAGTGATTTCTCATTTTTCAATGATTCTAATAATCAAATGAAAGTGCCACAACACATGTTTAGATCCAAGATGAGACTTAGGAACTATTCTAGTTCTCAGTAATGAACTTTTAATCCAAACAATCAACTTGCGACTTCATTTATAGCTATATACTTTGTCTTTATCACTAAACCAACAACTCTTTCTTTGTTTGGAACCTTTCAATTCTTTGCACTTTGTTTCAAGGTAACACTTTACCTTAAAGTGGATTTTCGATTAAATCTTAGTGCATGCGAAAAACTTGAGTCTCATGTAAAGCCCTCTAGTTTTAATTCGGACCCACCATGTTTGCTCACATCCTTAGTGCTTGGGTTAAGAACTTTAAGATGTTTTCACTATCTTACGGTGATCTTCTCCGAATATGACCGATCAACATCGGTCTCGTATATTTCATTGCATACATGATTGTCACTCATGCGATCTCTCTCTTCTTTGGAGTCTATGGGGACTATTAAGAGATACACTCCATGGCTCATCAACATGAGACATCTCTTGGAGTTTGCCATGCTAAAGCGACTTTAGCATCAAATGAATATCGTTCCTTGGGTTAAGTCGAGCATCCTCTTAAATCTATCTTTATAGATTTTATCCCCAATTAAGATACTCTTCCCAAATCATTCATGGAGGAATGTTTAGACAACTTTATCTTTCTTGATTGTAGCATTGGTATGTCATTCCTTATCCAAGTAGTATATCAACATATAATACTAGAAATTTCACGGCGCTCGGCATTGACCCTTTTGTACACACTAGAACTCTTACCTCATCGTATGTAACTCGGATCATCATCTTCTATGATGTGTACCTCATCATCATCATCCATGATGAATCCATACCTCCTAGGTATCTTCGGTACTATTCGGTTATGATTGATTTGTGGTACAATAGGTTATCTCTGAGTTCCCCTTTTAACTTATAGTGTTTTATGGATCATGAACTCTTCAAGATCTATAATCCTCCCACTAGCCCTTCAATGATAAACACCTTTATCTTAGAAGGCAGCGTGTTTCGTAACAAACACCTTTTGCTAAGTAGAATTATAGAACATATACCCTAAACTTACTTTAGGATGTCCCACAAATCGACACTTATAAAATCTTGTCCCAAGCTTATCTTTTGAAACCTTTTTCACATAAGTTGGACAATCCCTTATCTTAACATACTTAAGATTAGGAATCCTCCCTGTCCATAACTTTTATGGAGTCTTGGGGCGGATTTTGAGGTTACCATTTTCGTGAAGATCGCGACCATTTCTAGGACATTGACCCTAGAGGGATCCTTGAATGTCGGTAAAATCATTATGGACCGTACCATGTTCAACAAGGTATGATTTTTCCTTTCAGATACATCAATCAATTATTACGTATCATATTGTGTCCATTATGAGAAAACCATTTGAGATGATCTAGAAACTTATTGCACAAGTATTCATTCCTTGATCTAATCAAAGAATCTTAATACATTGCCAATTTGTTTCACTTTTGAATTCTTTGAACCTTTCAAATAATTCACACTTGTATTTCAGCAAATACACACATTCAACTCTTTGAATGATCATCTCCTTTTCTTATACTAGTTTGTTCAATTTGCAAAATATATTTTTCACGTAAGTCAGTATACAAAATCCATTAAGTAATATTCGGATTCTATACAAAACATTATTATTATAAATAGAACAACAATTGTTCTTAATTATAATACCAAAATTTTATTGTCCAACAATAAAATGGAAATAATATTTTAACAAGAGGCTGGAATACAATAACAAATTATTGACTTAATAGATTTGCCCGTAGGCATTGCTAAAATATAAGTTTCTATGGCTAATATGCAACCTTTGCTTCATTTTCCACACATAGGATTACTTATCTTTGTTTAACTTTCTACTTCTGCTTGGTCCTTTCATAAATCTATATTTATGATAACCAAAGTCGGTATCCAATACCCAAGTAGAACCTTGACTTAAAGAAAATTTATTTTAAATCATGAACAAATTTGTATTTATAACTTAAAAACTTCACTAAGCTTCTTTGGTTAGCCTCTGCAAAGACGCTTCTCGCAGATTTCTTTCCGTGTGTCAGGGCTTATTGCGGTGGAAGCAAACTCATTTGCTATCCGTGTCGATTTTGTTCTTATTATCCTTTGTTTATGCCTTTCTATATAACTTCTTTGAATCGTTCTTCTTTTCAGAAGATCCTTTGGCCCCTACCAGTAAGACTTGATCTTTCTTGGTTGGAAAGTGACTCTCAACATTTTTCAATATGTTAAGCAAATCAAGTGAGGCTGATATCTAGCTTGTTCATATGAAAATTCACAACAATTGTGAAAGGAGTTAGGGAGTGAGTGCAAGATCAAATCTTGGCTCAACTCTCCATCCATGACAAAACCCGTTGTCTAATTGATCAATCAAATTGATTATCATTAGGACTTTTTATACTATCTTGTAGTGCCATCGGTCATTCTAGATCGGAAGAGCTCCTTGAATATCGATATCTTTTTGGTCCTACTTTCCTCACCATCAACTACTTGATGTGCGAGAAATATAGTAAGAGCATCCATAGTTTCATCGATTTGAAGCTTGTTACTCGTGGATGTGAGCATGATGCATTGAAATAATCATGCATCATCTTGCCACTTTCTAAAAGTAGCAATCTCTTCCTCGGAGGCATTATGCGCAACCATTGCGAGGATAGGCGTATTAAGGACATAAGATAGCTTTTCAGCTATGAGAACTTTTCTCAAATTCCTTAACCAATCCGTTTAATTCGGTCTGGTTAATTTAGCATCTAATATGCTTCGTAGTGATAGTAATTAAGACATTGTAAAATTCTGTAAATAAATTTGTAATTAACAACATTTTAACATACATTCTTTTATTAATTACCAAAATAAATTAGGTCTTGTTTTAAATTGGTATCTCCCACTATTTTCTTCAAACTATATTACCCTCACTTATATAGTTAACAAAATCTAATTAAAGATTTGCTAGTGAGAATAAGGATCCCATTTCAAATGTATATAGCCTTGTGGTGACACAACAAACTATATATAAATAAATAGGTAGACAACTTTTGTCAATTACATCAACTATGCAATTCCTTTTCTTTTGCCTCTTAGATTATTTTGATCAAGTGGTGGCACATCCAGAATCAAAATTATCCAAGTTAAGTCCAAACTAGCACTCTATATATTCAAAAGAAAAATATCATCCTTGTGGTGACACAACAAAACAATATTGTTCAATTTTCTTTATAAGCATCAAATGTGATAAATTAACATCTTAAATACTTAATACTTGCCTTGTGGTGACACAACAAACTCATATTAAATATTTAATACTCTATTAATTTTATCATGCTAGAAGGCGACGTTCGATATTCCAAATATCTTTGAGCGCTTAGGACTTAATATAAAAATTGAGGGGTTTGTTATTAATTTGTCTCATCTTGTTTAAGCAGCGTACACATATATATATAAAATACGCGTCATATTAATTAACATGCGAAGCATGTTTGCATAATATATAATATATATATAGTATAAGCATGCACATATAGAATACTATATTCTACCGGATTGATTATGGACTTTTATTCTAGTTTGGTTCACTAGAGCTACCAAGTGAACCAAAAGGTCAAACTCTAGGGGTGCAAGAATTAATATTTAAATATAACTATTACATTTAAACACGGGCTCCATTACAAGCGGGTCTTCAAGCGCTCCTTGTTCCTTGATCTCTAATTCTTCAAAATTAATTCTAACTATTCCTATTACAAAACTATTTAAAATAAATAGAAACCTTGATCGTGATCGAGGGAAATACATAGGAGGAGATAGAATTTACATTAAGAAAAATTAGAGAAGGCGAGTCTGTGAGACCCCATTTAATAAAACTCATACATTCATGCATCCAACTAAAATAAAATCCAATCACATTGGTTGATAGTCCATAATCAATCCCATTTATTATCATACACATCATCATATGCATCGATAAATAACATTCATCTTATGAATAATAAACATTTAATATATATATTGATATCATTTAATGGGCAAATTTAGTTAGTATAAAATCTAATTTTGAATCAAAATAAACTCCTTTATTTTAATCCAAATTTAAATCAAAATAAAACTATTTTATTTTAATTTATCAATTTTGAATAAAATAAACTATTTTATTTTAATCAAAATCTTTAATCAAAATAAACTCCTTTATTTTAATTAATTATGGAATCAAATTCCATGTAAAAAAAAATCTTTTATTTAAGGAAACACGGATATTCTTTCCTATTCACAAATAAACTCCTTTATTTTGAATAATATGAAATCTTATTTCATATTTAAATAAACTCTTTTATTTAAAGAAATTAGGGTTCTCTTTCTATTCACAAATAAACTCTTTTATTTTGAATAATATGAAATCTTATTTCATATCTAAACAAACTCCTTTATTTAAGGAAAGATGGATTTATTTTTCTATTCACAAATAAACTTATTTATTTTGAATAATATGAAATCTTATTTCATATCTAAATAAACTCCTTTATTTAAGGAAAAATAGAATCCAATTTCAACTCCAATTAGTTATCATGGAATCCAATTCCAACTCTAATTAGTTAGCATGAAATTTAATTTTAAAATTAAAATAAAACTTTTATTTTAATATAAAATAATTTTTTTTAATATTAAAATAAAATTTTATTTTAATAATAAAATTATTAAGAAAAATATATATATATATAATAATAATAAAATAAAATATATATATATATATATATATATATATATATATATATATATAAAAGCAGTTAATAATGTATATATATATATATATATAATAAACTGAATTCCGTGCATGCTTAAATCAAATTACATGGAATCCTGCCAAATTCCTTGAAATCCGTGCAACCTTTAGCAATTTTTTTTTTTCTTTACATGGGCCACGTGACCCTTGGAACTTAGACTCACGGATGAAAGTAAAACAACAACAAAAAAAAACTTGTTTTTCCGAAAAACCATTTTCGGCAATTTTTTTTTTTTTTTTTTATAAATAAATTTTATACAATAAAATTATGCCCAATTAAATTGTTCTAAACACATATCAATATAGATATTAAATTAAAACAATTAATAATTTACATAAAGGTTTGGCTCGATGCCTTTGTTAGGTTTGTAATATTCACGTCATGCTTGATCTAATTGCATAAAAATGCGAGCGATGTAAAAATCGAGTTTAAAATTTTACAAACCATATGCAGGATCACCCTTTATGCACAATTATTAATTAAGCGAAAAGATAAAGAATAAAATCATACCCTTGAAGATCGAGCTTCCTCGGTACAAGTTCACCTCCAAATCCTTTCGCGTTGACTTGAATCCATGGGGTTTTGTTCCTTCCTTTGATCGGCGTTAGCCACCCATGTGTTTGGCCTCTAGAGGTGATCCACCGAGGAAAAAAAATTTTCAAGAAGAAGGGTATTGGCTCAAACCCTAGTTTTTCTATCTGTATAGAAAAAAGGCGTCTACTCTCCAACAAATTGGAATTATGTCGTTATAAAAGTCAACAACCCCTTCACCCATAATAAGACTCCTCTTATTTATAGATGTGGGCAACCCACCTTAACAATTAAGGAATTGGGATTTATTTAATTAATTAAATTCTTTTAATTAATTAAGCTCCCTAATCTTATTAGGGATAATTAATTAAACTCTTTTAACTAATTTTCCTTCCTAATCCAATTAGGAATAAATGAGAGTACTTATATTAAATTAATTCCTAAACTCTTTTAGAAATTAAAATAATAATAATTGTAATAATATTAATAAGACTCCTCTTATTAATTTATATTTAATATTTCTAAAATATTAAATAATAAATATTAAGTTATTTAATTTATTCTATCACCATAGATTAAATTAAATATACAACTTTATATTATTACGATTATGCCATTAACTTCTTAAATAATTATTCTTCCTTTTATGGTGTGACCCTTTAGGTTCTCCATATTAAGCAGGTTGTGAATAAATCAATTAGAACAATTCTAATCTTATTTAAATAAATAAATTAAACAATTAATTTATTTAAATAAATAATATTTATTCTACAATAGGGATAAGCTCCCCTAGCGATCAAGCGACTTTCCGGATAATATAGATTTCAACATTAATCATAAAAGAACCTTTGAGTAAATAGTTAAATACAATTCAATCCTTCCACCATCTGATGTCCCGATTAAATATAAGGCATGGAATTCTTTGTCAAGTCTTATTTTATTTAATTATATGTATTTAGATCCTTAAATGCACAACTCAAATAATGCAAATTAGAAACTCCTTTCTAATTTCATTACGCATATCGCCGAGGACTCTTTGGGTTGTCATTTATCGAATCACATAGGACATTTCTCTTCTTTTATTAGAAGTGGTAGATTCTTTATTGATCATACATTATCTCCATGTACAACTTATTATACCCAAGCATACCCTTTGATATACCTAAGGGTCTTAAGGAATAAGTCAAAGTATAACTCATCATACACGAGATACTATGATGATCTCAAGTCAAAGATTACTTGTACTACTATCACTCTGAGAATTCCTATTGACGAGTGCAAATAAAACTCCATTAGGTATTCCTTAGCGAGCCACGTTCAATTGAACTTATTCTCAATAAGCACCTACATACTTGCTTTAGTGTCTCCACACAAATGATCATAAGATCAATCATCCTCATCCAATGAGCAAGCAACGTATGTACCAATCTATCCGGATTCACTAATCCCTAATTTAGTAATCCAATGATTGGGAACTATTTTAGTTTTAAGCTTTCTAAGAATTTAGATCTCATTAGAATGATCATCATCATTATTCTAAAAGCATTGCTTAAAACTATGGGTTTATCACATATTATAAAACAGCATCATGTAGATAATTAAAAGCCTTTAATAAATTAATACTTTTTATTAATAAATGAATAAGATTGTTGCAAAGTATATGCTTTATCATCAAACATGATTGGCTTGAGTGCATACTACTTTCAAGGCGCACTTGGATGGATTCAACTTCAAGTTGTACTTACGCAACCTGTTGAAGAGCTTTTTGAGATGGTCGAAGTGGTCTTCCTCCCTTCGGGACTTGACAATGATGTCATCCATGTAGATCTCTATCTCTTTATGCATTAAATTGTGGAAAAGAGCCATCATGGCTCGCTGATATGTTGCCCCGGTATTGATGAGGACCGAATGACAACCGTCTATAGCAGAAGGTTCCCCAAGGCGTGATGAAAGCAGTTTTCTCACGATCTTCCTCAGCGACCATAATCTGATGGTACCCCGTAAAGCAATCCACAAAAGAGTACATGTCGTATTGAGCAGTATTGTCAATGAGAATATGGATAAAGGGCACGGGAAAGCTATCTTTAAGGCAAGCTTTGTTTAAATCCCGGTAATCCACGTAAACTCACACCTTTCCTCATGGTTTAGGCACGGGAACAATGTTAGATATCCACTCCGGATATGTAGACACCATGATAATGCCATCTTGAAATTGTTTCACAATTTCTTCTTTCACCTTTAATGTAACGACCCCAAAATAGGTCCATTCCATCCAACCCATTCTGAGTCGCCAAATATATGGAACGAAAAAACAACTACAACTTTATTACAACAATTGTCGTGCAAAATACAACAACACATATCTTTGTGAGTTTGGATACAAATATATACCAAGCTGTAGTACGTCACAATGACACCTTACATAAAGGTATAGTCAAAAGCATTTTAGAAATTAGAATCTTTGGGAAGTGCTCAAGGAAACCTTCGTACATGGGAGGCCATGCTTTTAGGTTATGGTAGATATCATATGGCCACAGAATTATCCTTGGTTGACCCAATAGACCCCAAAGAAAAACGAGAAGATTACTATCATATTCTTCCCAATGGTGAGTCTTCTCTTGACATATCATTATCTCCACTGTCTCTAATTGGGTATTATACTCCAAACAAACACCAAGATTATATAGGTAGTGCTTGTAAATATACTCAGCAAGTGGATGAGCACAACCATGTCTTATGATGACACGAGGTTGTATGTCATTAGACATCTTGTATGATAGTGACAAAACACCCTTCCAAAGTTGGGTTCGCCTCACCCTATTTAATTCACCAAAAATAACTATTAAATGATGTATAAAATACAACACACTAAAGTCCTCTATAAAATTATTTCCATACTCTTTAGGGAGAACCTCAACAACTATAGACCACCGCTCTATTCCCTTGTTATCCCGCTTCAACCCAGTTACACTTTTATTACACGAAAGGAATTGTGAAACAAAAGGGTGAGCACAACTAGCTTCGATAAAGAATATTATGACTAAAGATAAATAAATTATCAATAGTCTTCATCGATAATAAATCGTAGATTTAGAACATATGGTAGATGATAAAACTTTTCAACCATAGTTGCGTGAATGAGCAATCCATTAGAAGAGTCGAATAGACCATAAAATCTATTATCTTCTCCATGTTAAAAGTCCACTGACAATGTTTTATCCACGTAACATCAATCAGCGGTTCCTTTCCACAATCATATGAATAACTTCATAATCATAATTGTGATTCTAAATTCCTCTTCTCATCCGGGGCGAAGATAATTTTTCATCACTGTCTTTACGAAACATCAAAGATCATGGTTATACCAAATTACGAGTTCTGCATTCATAATCATACTAATAAATTCATCTTTGCACCACTACCAAAGATATTCATCAATGATTCATCTTTGCACACTGGCTAAAGATATTCAACAATGGTCATCTTTGCATTCTGAGCCAAAGATATTCATCAATAATTCATCTTTGCACTACAAAGCTAAAGATATTCAACAACAGGTCATCTTTGCATTACGAGCCAAAGATATTCATCAATAATTCATCTTTGCACTACAGGCTAAGATATTCATCAACAAGTCATCTTTGCACAACGAGCCAAAGATATTCATATATCAAAGAAATACATAATCATTTCAGAAGTTATATAACAATAATTATAACCATGTTGATCAATTCACCTTTGCACTTAAGCTAAAAATATTCAATTGTAAATTGATGGTCATGATCATACCAGTCAACAATTCAACTTTTGCACTACTGGCCAAAGAGAACCTATAGTCACGATCATACCAATAATCTACTCATCTTTACACTCAAGTCAAAGAGAAATATCATCATTAGGGTTATAAGAATGTTATATAAAAATAATATAATCAAAACATGGTTTTAATTTCAAAAGTAAGATTCATAAATCAACGATAATTTGGTCGGGAGAAGAAACCAATTTGTCGTGAATAGTACCCGTATTAAATACATAGTACCGTGATATCGTGCATAGTAACCTCGATACGAAAAGATAAAGTTTCATAATAAAATTCATATCCATATTTATAACACCTTAATCCAAATGTTATAAATCACTTAGAAATCTCATAATCTAATATTATTAATATTATAATAATATTTTAATCATTTCTAAAACTTATAAACAATTTAATTAAATTATTTACACTTTACTAATTAATGCATTTAATCATCATAAAATGCCAAACTCATAAGATTTTATCACCAATAACCAAAACCCTCATCAAAAATCTGCATATACCTCATATATGATTCTCAAGCCATAAAATCATATTTTCCAATTTTCTTACTTCACATAACATATTTAATTCATTTACTCATAACTAGAATATTTTCATGAAAAATACCAAATCAGTTCCAAAATATTTCTTTTAAGGATTTAGCATAACATAGTCCCATATTGAACATATATTTTTCTCAAAATTTTAAAAATTTATTTACTATTTTTTATATGGCCAAAACCACCGAATATTTAAACATTTATCATAAATTATAATTTTATCCAACAATTCTGAAATTTACGGTATCTTGATATTATATAGATGTACTCCCAATAAAAATTTCATCAATTTTGGAGTTAATCACAAGGATTTATAAGCGGTTACTTTTAAAATAGTCTTTTCTCATAAAATTCATAACTCTCAATCTATACATCCAAAAATCGCCATTTTTGGACACAATATATAAAACTCATCAAATTATCATTTCAAATTTTTCCAGAATTTTTGAAGGTTCAGAAAAATTTTGAAACTAAAAACATAATAACCTTAAAATCCTTATTATCCCTTACCTCAAAAAAGCGGTACTTACGATTTGGAATAACTTATTTGAAACGAACTTGCACCGTATAGCAATACTCAAAGTATACTCACAAGAATACGCTCAATATATCGAGAGAGAAATAGAGAGAAACTTCAGTTTCTGGTGTGTTTTTCAATTCTAACCTAAGCACCCTATTTATAGGAAAATGCTTAGAACACCAAAGCAGAAAATTGAATATAATAATATTATTTATAAACAAAATTCTTTAGCCCACCTTTGAAATCTGATTTCAGCCATAGCACATGTTAAATGAGGTTCACAAACTCACCAAAAACGTTTTTCTCAAAATAATTAATTAAAACTCCCAAAAATCAATTATTTCGGAGCTTCGAAACTTCAATAATTCATAATAAATAGCCCTTTTATCAGAAAATTCGAATCTCGCGACTTTTTATAGGAAATTCAATTCTCTACAACTTTGAAGAAGAAAGTTTTTCCAAATTCCAAACAGAAATTGACCAAAATCCACAAGCGGACAATTTTAAAATTTATAATCAAATTTCGATCAAGAAATGGGGTCCACCGACACACAAAACATGTGTTAATCATTTAATGCCACAAAATACTCTTCCTCCTTATATACTCATATATCCAATATTCATTATTAAAATATCACCGTTAATATATTATTAAAATAATATATTTAAATGAATTATTTTATCGAGGAAAAAGATAAAATATTAATTTTCAACAATTGTCACTTTAAAAATTTTCTCCATCTATATCCACATAAAATAAATATTTTTCTCATCATAAAAATCAATAATTAATTATTCACAAATAATATTACATAATCACAATATTAACAACCGGGTAGTTCACAGGAAGAGGGGCTTTCAATAAGAATTTCTCCTTCTTTGGTAGCATGATTAGGTGACCAAACCTCTCCTTAGACGAGAACTTTCTAGGCATTGCCAATAATATTATCCAATAATATTATTCAGATAATATGAATTATTGCTCCGATAATGGAAAATACTGTGTAATGACAATTATTGAAACAACAGCAATATAAAATATCAACGCAACAATTATTGAATCAATAAAATAAAATATTGAACAGTAATTACTGTAACAATTATTGAGTAATGCCTTCTTACGAAAAAAAATTATCATGCTTCATGAATAGTACTCGTGAATAGTAACTCGTGAATAGTAACTCATGAATAGTAACTCGTGAATAGTAACTCATGAATAGTAACTCGTGAATAGTAACTCATGAATAGTAACTCATGAATAGTAATTATAAAAAATTGAATACTTTTATTTCATAAAATTCGGGGTCTTACATTTAAACTCCATTCAGGTTTCAATCGCCTGAGCTTCTACCTGACTGGCTTAAATCCCTCCTTAATGGGAAGGCGATGAAGGACAATGTTAGTGGACAAACCCACTATGTCTTCGTGAGACCATGCAAACACATCCTGAAATTGGGTTAATAGGGAAACCATGTCATTCCGTTGGTTTGGGGTGAGGTCTAAACCAATCTGGATTAGCTTAGGGTTTTCTAAGGTTCCAAGATTAAAAGAAGTGGTTTGATCAAGGTTGGGTTTAGGTTTGTCTGCGACCCATTCTTTAATCTCTTGAGGTGTCTCAATGTCCTCTTGGATTTCCATCAAGTCTGAGTCCAACTTTTCATCAAAGTTACAGTCCTTGTGGAGAAAAGGCACCTCGTCAGCAAGTACAGGCACATCTAAATTCAAAGTCCTGAAACAAAATATGTTTTCACTTAATATATGAAACTGTTTAATCATACAAAAGTGTTAGCATGTACTAATAAAATAACTGCTAATATTGTATAGAAAAGTAAGCAATTAAAGTTATCTATGGGGCAAAGGGATTTCTGCCCGTTTTACCCTAATTGACCAATGCATGGAGTCTTTTGCTCCAATTGTCTCAGGTGGTAAAGTCACGATGAATTGCTTGATGATGGAAAAATTTGTCATCATCCTCTTTTTCCCGAATGATGACCATAACATCTGGGAAATCATCGTCTGGGGTATATTTGTTTGTATATTCATCATGGTCAATGATGTGTATGCCTGACATCATCAAGGCGATGTCATATTTACGTTTTTGCTCCCTTTCTTCCACTTTGGGATCAGGAATCAGGACCTCTTTTGCTTTGAATGGTACTAGTTTGGGAAACAGTATAGCCATAACATGATTGGCACCTTTACCGGAGATTGTATCAGCTCATGAGGTGTAGGTGGAGAAAATTGCCTTATGGCGGAAGCTTGAGGAGCCTACTTGTGCTTATAAGGATTCTTGTGACTGGAACTGGCAGAATAACCTAGTCAGGATGTCCTAGTTTGACTGGACACTTGAATTGGGTGTTTAATACCCTACTTATCTTTACTAAGTCCTTGTCCAGGCTGATGAGCCAATGACATCATTTCTTAAGTGGCCGACATAACCTCGGTAGAAATCTTGGATATGGGAAGTGGCGCTCTAATAGGATGGTATTGTGTGTTACTCACTTCCAAAGTATGAAAACTAGTCGGCTCAACTTCTAAATTGAAGCTGATGATTGGTAGATTTCCTTATTCAGGACATTCCGGCTCAGCGTTGACAGTGACTAGGCTATTGCTGACAATTTATTTGAGTTGTTGATGTAGTGTAGAAGGGACGGCTCCAGCCATGTGGATCCATGGTCTCCCTAATAGCAGGTTGTATCCTGAATCTATCTTGAGGACGTGGAAGGATACACTTGAGGACGTGGAAGGATACAATGAATGTATTTGGACCAATCTCAATTGGCAGCTCAATCTCTCTGACAGAATTTCGTCGGGATCCATTAAAAGCTTTAATAATCGTATGGCTACTTCGGATCCGTTTGAGATTGATGTTCATTTTTACCAAAGTGGCATAAGGACAGATATTCAGAGACGAACCTCCATCGATCAAAACTCCAGCTAACATATACCTGGAGGACAAAACTGCGATGTGCAATGGCTTGTAATGACCGGTCCCTTCAGGAGGTATGTCATCATCAGTGAAGGATATCATGTTGTTGAAAATGTGATCAACCAGATGTTGAAATTTTTCTGCATCCACTAATTTTGGCAATTAGGCTTCTTCCAAAACCTTTAGTAAGATCTTCCTATGATCCTCGGAAGAGAAAACCAAGTCCAGTATTGATATCTGATGTGGAGCTTCTCTTAAGCTTAGAACCATATTGGCTTCATTATGGCCCATAGTGTGGAGGAATTTTTCAATTTTCTCCATTGGAATCTTCCCCTTTCCTTTTATGGCGGGTTTCATCACCCTCTAAGGAAGATACAGTGGATTTTCCTTCGATACTATAGCAGTAGTATGAGACGTGGATCCTTCAGCTTCTCCATAATTCCATGGGACTTTGTGTAAGCTGACAACAGGATATTGTGGTCTGAAGGGTAAAGAAATTGGCTCTAGTGCAGCCACTTTTAAAGGATTATCGGCTCCTTTAAGTTGAATGCTTGTATGGGAAATGGTGCAGCGATCTCATCGACCTCGCGGATATAATCGCTACTAATCCCTTCCATTTGGTAGGACGGTATTCCCACTCTCGAGTAGCACACGGTGTCATCGTCTCATCGATTGCGGGACACGCATTGTCGATTAAATTCTGAATAAGGTGGCGGAGTGCCCAGCATTCTTCTGTGTTGTGACCGCGAGAATGTGAATGATATTGACAAACTCCATCAGAGTTGAACTTTCTTGAACAGGGATTAATTGGAGGTAGAAGGGAGGTAATTCTTCCTTCGTTGATTAGCATCTGAAATATCTCCTCCATAGGTTTGCCCAGGTATGTCAATTCCCTTTGATTTGCAAAATCCCGATGGGCTTTAGCATTTGCTTTCTTCGTAACCTTATCCTCCATAGCTTCGCTTTGTGAAGGTGATGGTGGAGCATTCATAACAAAAGGAAGGAGATAGGCATGCTCCTGGCTAACTAACTGGCGTGTGACTTGATGTTGATGAGTCACCAGTTCTGCCAATTATTCAATTTGCTTACAAAGAGCTTTCATCTTTCGTTCCATAGAAAATTGAAACTTTGCGTAATCCCATCTGTCAACACCGTCTTTGATGGTCTAGGATGATTCACCATTAAAATTAGAACTCTGTTCAGCGCTCTAACTAATCATATTGACCTCTTTTTCTTTATGTTGAGGAAGAGGGTTGTCTTGCACATGAGGTTGATCTGGTTTGGTAACCATGATCTCACCGTTGTCTATTAAATCTTAGATCTTGTGTTTCAAGGCCCAACAATCTTAAGTATCATGTCCAGGCTCCCCGGAATGATAAGCACACTTCCGAGTAGCATTGAAACCCCACCCATTAGGGTTGGCTGGTGGAAGAAGATGTGTGATTTTCTTCTGAGTAGTCAGAAGAACAAGAATATTCTCGAGTGAATCTCCTAAGGGTGTGCACGTTCGAGGGCGCTTTGCATCTCTACCATTAGGCAATGGAGGGTTTGAAGACTGTGCTTGGAAAGGGGAGTAGTTTCTCCTCTGTATAGGCATGTTCTTACTACCTTTTTGACCTTGTAGTATCAAGGAAACATCCTCCTCTTTCTTTTTATGGACCCTTCGGGGGTTGTTTCCATAAGATCCAGACTGGATGTGCTCAGCAACTGCTTTAAGAGCGGCTAGGTCTTAAATCTTACCAGACTTCAATCCCATCTCAGCCATCTCTCCATGTTTGATCATTTCAGAAAATGGTTTGCCAATACCAGCTAAGACTCTCTCATATAAATGAGCTTCCTGTATGTCTATGAAAGTCATGACCATTTCTGATTCTGTCATGGAAGGAATAACTTGAGCAACAAGGCGCCTCCACCTTTGAGCATACTCTTTGAAAGACTCGTTGGACTGTTTCTTGACATTGGTAATCTGATACCGGTCAAGAGCCATCTGAGACTGGAAACTGTATTGAGTAAGGAAGGCGTGAGCTAGCTCTTCCCAGCTATGGATCTTTGAGTTGTTTAATCTAGTATACCATGAGCGGGCTTCTCCAGTTAGACTCTTTTGAAACAGCTGCATTCTGAGCGTCTCATTTTCCGCATAAGATCCAAGTTCTCCAATGAACATCTTCAAATGGGTGTAATGATCCCCTAATCCATCATACTTTTCAAAGTCAGGGGTTTTAAATTTCTCTGGATAATGAACACCAGGGAATATGCAAAGGTCAGCATATGAAACACTTCCATGTGTTCCAATCCCCTTTAACGAACGAATGGTTTCCACCATTTGAAGGAACTTCTTCCTGATATCACCGGTATCTGGATCTCCTTTAAGATGGGTGTTTTCAGGGTCTTTGTTGGTCGTATCCAACCGAGGTTCTGGATTTGTTTTATCCAAACCTTGTGTCCCTCCTTGTGTAGAGGATTCTGTATGTATGGGCATTTTTGGGCCCTGAGTAGACTGATGCAATTCTTTAAGCAAGATAGCCAAATCTATAATTTGTTTACTTAATCCGTCAAATTCTTCTCGAGAAGCTTGACATTAGACCGGGTGGGAAGAAGACATGATTGGCTGTAGGCTCGTGGCCTTTTTGGATTTTGAGCAGTTAACAGGCCCAATTATTTCCTTACAAAAGACTTATGTAGTTTAGTCTTAGGGATAATGTAAATGCTATCATAATGTGTCCATTTTAGGAATATCATCCTGCAAAAACGGGTGTTATTTGATAACATGTCATGTATGCACAAATATTCTTCATATTTTCCATTACATAAAGACGAACATGGAATAAAATTACAAGTAAATGTTTTTACAAGTAATTGAAAAATGGAAAGCATGGAGAGACTTTCCTCCGCGTTTGGTTTATCAGAGGTTGACCTATCTTAGGGTTACTCTCGTGGTTTTTTGGCATGAAGGTTCCCAGATCATCGCAATCTACTTGATGGGAAGTTAATCCGGTCTTTCAACTGTCACGAATCTGGGTGGTGCCTTTCCTAAGCCTCGTTGGAATTAGTCTTCCTACGAGTCCAGTAATCAAACACAGACAGGATAGCCTCCTGATGGAGGAACCACACAACATACATTCACATACAATGTGTCTCACCGTTTATGAAAATGATGACATGTGCGAAGCACTAATATCATAGATAGATATATTACAGTGCAGTAAGTAAAATGCATTCGTACACATTCATCATAAATGTAAATGCAACATTCACACACAAGCATATAACAGTTTAGGAAAGCTTGTAGTAGCGGCTTAGGCCCTCTTACTAGAGTCCCCAACAGAGTCACTACCTGTCAACGTTGGGATTTTTATTTGTCCCTTTTCATTACTTGTTCTTTTGTGTTCTCATGTTATGTGAGATTTTTTTGAAAAAACAAGTGAAAAAGGTCCGACATGTGTAATGTCGACGATTTGACTGTAAGAGTCGCCAGTTGGTGTTTTTAACTGGTTGCACCAACACAACTGAGAAAAGGTTTGCACATTGACCCAGTGATGTAACACTGTTAAACTGATCTGTGAAACCGAGATTTATTTGGGTTTGGGGGCTTGATTATGCGAAGGGAAGGTGTTAGGCACCCGCCGACATCCGTGTTACCACGGTAACCACTACTTTTTAAGAAACTGTTATATGAATATCTGTGTGAGTGTGTGTGGATCAATGTGCAATTTATTTGGAAGTAGTGCGAGGCCTCGTTCGCACCTATATACAAAGGGTTTGAATTTGTAGAAAAATTCATTTTTAAATAGGATATAGCAATGAAGTTTTGTAAAAGAGGTTTTTCAAACCCTGTGCTCAATAGTAATTGAGACCTTTTCATACTTTCATTTTATTATTAAATGTTCGGCTTGTTTGCTTTTATTTTCGAGATGAGAGGCATCTTTGAGAAAATAATATCTGGCGATCTTAGAACTCCTCATAAGCGACATGACCATCTAAGGAAATTCAAACATTGTAAATAATGTACAAGTCGCTTACAGTTGAAAAAGTCCATCACGAGGGCGAATCTAGATTGATGAATCTGAATCTGTGATCACATGATTCTAGGCTCATGATGATCATGATTTATATGAAAAAGCGATGTCGAGTTATATATATAAAAGTGGTAAATATATATATCAGACATGATCAACCACCACGAAGCACCTTCATGGGGGATCGGAAATGTAAATATATAAAAGCGATATATATATATATATATATATATATATATATATAGACATGATCAACCACCACGAAGCACCTCTATGGGGGATCAGAAAAGTAAATAAAGTTGTAAAAGATGATCAACCGCCACGAAGTAAACTCCAGGCGGGACTAAATGTAAATAAAGCAGTAAAAGGCCTCGAAATAAACTTCAGGCCTGACAGAAATGTAAATATATATATATATATATATATATATATATATATATAAAAGCAGTAAACGCACCGGATATAAAATAAAGGCTCGTCGAACAGAGTTCAACAACAGTTCATATATATATAAGTATATATATAAAAGCAGTAAACGCTCCGGATGTAAAATCCAGGCTCATCAGACAGAGTCTGACAACAGTTTATATATATAAGTATATATATATATACGTTATGGATCTTAAACTCACCCCTTATCCAAATCACCCGAGCTCACTCCCCCCCCCTAGCGACGGACCTGGTGACGGTTCGGTCATACAACCGTCATCTATAATTTTAGCGATGGACAACATATAGCGTCGCTAAAACTATAGATGACAGTTGTATGACCGAACTGTCGCCGGGTCCATCGCTAATAGGAGGTGAGCTCAGGTGAGTTGGGTAAGGGGTGAGCTTAAGATCCGGACTCTATATATATATAAAAGCAAGTAAATGCTCCGGATGTAAATTCTAGGCTCATCGAATGAAGTTCGACAGCTTGTTTATATATATATATATATATATATATATATATATATATATATATATATATATATATATAAACATGTAAATGCTCCAGACATAAGTCTAGGCTCAATCGAGGCATAACTCGATAATGTTAGTCCATATATAAATATATACATATATAAGTATATATATACAGACAGAAATGAAAATCACGGACCGAAGTCCTGGCATACACACACAACACGACTCTCAATGTGAAGAATAGTGTGTGCAAAGATGAAGAGAAAGCTTTATAGAGTGTGAGAAGGCTTATAGTGGGCTGCCAAAGCAGGCTTCTATGACTCTAGATGGATAAACATTCAGCTCCTGCCGATAAAATATAGCTATATGTGAGCTAACAGGTGTTTAAAATGAGAAAGCACTCAATATAGGGTGTGTACAGAGCAAATTGGATAGGGCTTCCTTGCCTCATCTCTTTTCTAAATGGCCACCCCAAGCCCTCTATTTATAGAGGGGAGCCGCAGTGTACTGCAGGTGGCCATTGATGCACCTGTGGCGTAGTGAGATGCACTCTATGGCTTCACCTGGGTGCCCAGGCTTCACAGCAGGTCCTATCGTCTTGAAAATGCGTGCACTGCGTGCCTTTGTGATGTCCACTCGAACTTGTAAAACTTCAATTCGAGCCTCCGAATGAGGTGTACAAGACCTTCTTTGGACTGCTTTTGTCGAGAGTTACGCAATGACATGGGATTAGAGGTTGTACGAAGTCAGGAAGAGGGGACCATGCCCATGGTCTTCAAGCTTCAAATTCTCTCCGGTGTACTACCACGCGTAATAGTCACTCTGGATTGGAACTCCTTGGCTTTTGTGGGACATTGTTGTGTAGAAATGTATGTATGAAGTGTTGAGACGGCGCGCAGGGGTTGAGGTGGCAAGATGACAATTTGACCCTTCACCAGGGTTATCTCCGATTTGGGATGATAGCAGACGTTGTTCAGGGTTACATCTGAGATTGGACTGCTATAAGTGTTTGAATTCTGCAAGGTCACCTTTAAGTGTGCCTGTCTTCCCGGTGTTATCTTTGGGTCTTTGGAATGAGTGCCTCGACGGGAGGTCTGAGATTGAAGTTGATCGCATGCATTTGAAACAAACATTTCTGGAGTTATCGTTGAAATTGCAACAGCATTCCTTGGGCTATCTCCAAGGACGAAACTCGGGGTTATATCCGAGGTTGGAATTGATACCCCCGGTGTGTGTTCCGGGGTTGAGACTGAACTTCCGATAGTATCCGGAATGGATGTGAGCTGTCTTCCAGGGTTATCTCCAAAAGACGAATCTGCCCTCCTACAATGTTAGTAATAGGTGTGCAAAAATTTTGAGTCTACAAATATCCCCCATAAACTGTGTGGCGCGGGTCTGAGCTCCAATGGTGCGAGGGAACCACCAGCGGTAAAATGCCTCCTGAGTGAACGGTCCCTCTGACAAAGCAAAGCCATCAACTCCCACCAATGGGATATCACTGATCAGCGGCTGCGACACAGGCCAATAACGCTTGACAGGAGGACAGATCGGTATACAAATCTCTCATGTGGTGCTCCTAATAGCACGCTATCCTAAATAGAGCTCGCAACTTCCATCTGTGAAGAGAGGAAGCCTACGGGTGGACATCATATGCTCGACATCAATCGGGAAACCACTGTAAGACCCCAAATTTTATGAAATGAAAGTATTCAATTTTCTTATAATTATTATTTTATTTCGTAAATGGTTAAATTGATAAAAGGTTAAAGTTAAGGGTGATATCTGAAAAATTTTGCAAAGTAAGCAAGTTGTTATAAAATATTCGTTTGGTCGAGGAATATTCTTTTTATCGGGAATATCCGTACGACGGCACAATCATTGGTGGACCCCACAATGGAAGTATTGTCGTAGTTAGAAAATGACAAAATTATCTTTTTATAAAAATAACTAGTGAAGTGTTCTGAATTAAAGCTGTTGAACTACGGTAGTAAAAAAATACGATGTCTGGCGTGGTTTCATAGTAGCACTACGGTATTGATTATTGATGCTTACGTAAGAAGTCACTCGATTATACTCAATTATTGCTCTGATAAGAATTGCATCATATCTCTTATATTATTGATTCAATTATTGTCACGGTATCATCGCATGATATGTTATATTATTAAATCAATAATTGAGACGCATAAAGTTATTCATATTATTATTTGCAATATTGATGATGTCAGAAGTTACATCGAGGAGAGGTTTGGTCACCTAATTTGCGCATGATAAAGAGAAATCCTTATCGGAAAGCCCCTCTTTCACAGGAGCGACACTGGTTGTTAAATATTGTGAGTTATAATATTAATGATGAATAAGTTTGTATTGATTAAAGATGAAATTAATATTTCCATTATATTTGGATTATTAGTGTTAGTGGAAATCGACATTTATTTCGATAATAATTGATATCTGGAAGTTATATTGACCAATCGGGTAATTAATCGGATAAATGAGCAATTAATTGCTATTAATTCACATGCTTATAACTATTTGTTCACATATGTGTACTATTGATTCACATTCATGTACTATTAGGGGAGGTGGTGTAAGATTGATAATACTTGCATGACTAAATTAAAAATGGAGGTATAGATGAAGGTACTATACTGTAATTATTATTTTCACATGTTTAGAACTATTGAGTCACATGATTTACTATTGATTCACATGATTTACTATTAGGGGAGGTGGTGCTAGTTTGATAATACTTGCACGACTAAATTAAAAATGAAGAAAAAGAGGGAGGTATTATACGGTAATATTTTTAGCCCCAAAATGTGCAATTATTGAAACTATATTTTCCTATAAATAGAAACTCATTCTTCCTTTATTTCTAACCAATTCACTAAAGCTATAGAGCAATTATTATAGATAGAAATTATAGAGAGAAAGAAGAAGAGAAGTCTGCTACCTCACTATTCCAGTATCCAGTTTTCTTCTGAGGTAAGGGGTATTATTTCTTTCGTATTCATGAAGAGATTTATTTCTTTTAATATTCATAAGGGTTGTTATACCATTCTTTATCATTCTGTTGGAATAACTTGTCTGTGCAGTCTATCGCATGCCTGGTGAATTCTTTGGTTATTCTATTCTTTATTATTCTGTTTGAATAACTTTGTTTATGCTTGATCTATCGCATGCACAGTGAATTCTTCTATTATTTCATTCTTTAATATTACATTGGAATAACACATGCATCATGCGCGGTCTATCGCATGCTCGGTGAATTCTTACATTATTCCATTCTTTATTATTACATTGGAATAACCTATCATATTGATCTGTCATCGCATCGTGGTGAATTCTTCTGTTATTCCATTCTTTATTATTATGTTGGAATAACTTGTCTATGCGAACTACCGCATGCATGGTGAATTCTTCTGTTATTCATTCTTTATTATTCGGTTGGAATAACCTGTCTATGTGGATTACCACATGCATGGTGAATGATCCTTCGTATTCATTCCTTATTAGATTATGGAAATGATCTGTCTACATGGATTACCGGATGGCGGGCGAAAACCCATTTGCAGTTTCATATATTTTATTATTCTCAATTGGTTAAAGTTTTGGATTCTATACTCCATGAAATTAGTAGAATATCCTGGATATTTGCGCTTCATCCAAAGATCTTTTCATGGAAATATTCTTACGAGCATTCTTGAATTTTACTCCACAAAGCGAAGATCATGTTGACAATTTGGGCGTTATTGATTTACGAATAAATTAAATTATAAATCTTTAAAATTTATCCTTGAACTTATTTTATTGAATTATTATGTCATTGTCATCATCCTCATGCTTATATTGTGATGAAAGTCATCCTTGGCTTACGTGCATAGATGGACTTGGTATGATTATGACCATGGATTATTCGGTATAATCATGACCATAATGTAACGAATGATGTGGTAAAAGTCCTCATTGGCCTGTAGTTCATTGATGGACAGTTATTGGTATGATTATGACCAGGGATTATTCGGTATAATCATGACTATTGATGATTACATGAATATCCTTGGCCGTGATGCAGAGATGATTCAATTTTATTTATTAAGCTGAGTCTCAGCGATAAAGATGATAAAAAACTTTTTAAATCATAGAACATAGTAGATTTTATGCTCTACTTGACTCTTCTAATGGATTGCTTATTCCGTTGCAGTTGTTGATCTAAAACTTATTGTCTATTATATTCTATCAGTTGTTATACTGTTGAAGGCTAAGGATAATTTATTCTGCATTATCTTAGTCATAATATTTCTTCTTGGGCTAGTTGAGCTCACCCTTTCTTTCCTTTGTTCTCTTGAGGAAATGAGAATATAATTGGGGACGAGTCGGGAAGCGGATTGATGGTCCGGATGGTTGTTTTAGTAGTCCTCACTATTCTATAAAATAGTGTGACAATAAATGTAATGAGGACTCTATTTGAGAGTGGATATTATGCAGAAGGCAATATTCTTGTTTAAACTCTCACTATGTTTTGTCGTATTTTTACACCACGGTTGTATAATTAAGTTTGTATTTGATTTTTGTACTATGTATTTGGCGACCCAAGATGGGTGATGTATATCTATTTTGGGGGCGTCACAGTTGGTATCAAATCTTAGGGATATGATCCATGGCTAAGATGTGAGGCTAGAACTAGGAGGGGAGAGACGGGTAACTCCTTCGCTAGTATGACCTACCTAAGTTTATTTGTTATTTAATTGGTCGGTCAGAATATAGAGATAATATATGGCATGTCAATTAACCTTTATTTTGAATCTATATTCTAGAATGATATCTGAAATACAGAAGATGAGAAATGCGAAAATCATGATAGGGAGGAAATAACCGGGAAGGTACAAAACGAAAAGAAAGCAAGGTATTCTCATCTCTTGAACTACAGTGCGTAATTTTAGAGGCGAAATTTCATAAGGAGGTAGATTGTAAGACCCCGAATTTTATGAAATGAAAGTATTCAATTTTCTTATAATTATTATTTTATTTCGTAAATGGTTAAATTGATAAAAGGTTAAAGTTAAGGGTGATATGTGAAAATTTTTGCAAAGTAAGCAAGTTGTTATAAAATATTCGTTTGGTCGAGGAATATTCTTTTTTATCGGGAATATTCGTACGATGGCACAATCATTGGTGGACCCCACAATGGAAGTATTGTCGTAGTTAGAAAACGACATAATTATCTTTTTATAAAAATAACGGCGAGTGTTACCGTTAAAACTGTTGAACTACCCGGTAGTAAAAGTACAGTAATACGCGTGGTTGTATAATAACACACGGTATTGATTATTGATGCTTACGTAAGAAGCCACTCAGTTATACTCAATTATTGCTACTGATAATTCTTTCGCGATCATATCTCTTATATTATTGATTCAATTATTGTCACAGTATCATCTCGCATTATATGTTATATTATTAAATCAATAATTGAGATGACAAAGTTATTCATATTATTATTTGTAATATTGATAATGTCTAGAAGTTTTGTCAAGGAGAGGTTTGGTCACCTAATTGCGCGTCAATAAGGAGAAATCTTTATCGGAAAGCCCCCTCTTTCCTGGGAACAACCTGGTTGTTAAATATTGTGAGTTATAATATTAATGATGAATAAGTTCGTGTTGATTAAAGATGAAATTAATAGTTCATTGTGTTGGAATTATTAGTGTTAGTGGAAATCGATATTTATTTCGATAATAATTGATATTTGGAAGTTATATTGACCAATTAGGTAATTAACCGGATAAATGAGCAATTAATTGCTATTAATTCACATGCTTATAACTATTTGTTCACATGTGTGTACTATTGATTTACATTCATGTACTATTAGGGGAGGTGGTGCAAAGATTGATAATACTTGCATGACTAAATTAAAAATGGAGGTATAGATGAAGGTACTATACTGTAATTATTATTTTCACATGTTTAGAACTATTGAGTCACATGATTTACTATTGATTCACATGATTTACTATTAGGGGAGGTGGTGCAAGTTTGATAATACTTACAGGACTAAATTAAAAATAAAGAAAAAGAGGGAGGTATTATACGGTAATATTTTGAGCCCCGAAATGTGCAATTATTGAAACTATATTTTCCTGTAAATAGAAGCTCATTCTTCCTTCATTTCTCACCAATTCACTAAAGCTATAGAGCAATTATTATAGATAGAAATTATAGAGAGAAAGAAGAAAGAAGTCTGCTACCTCACTATTCCAAAGTATCAGCTTTTCTCTAAGGTAAGGGTATTATTTCTTTCGTATTCATGAAGAGAGTTACTTCTTTCAATATTCGTAAGGGTTGTTATACCATTCTTTATTATTCTATTGGAATAACTTTGTCTCATGCGGTCTATCGCGTGCTGGTGAATTCTTTTGTTATTCCATTCTTTATTATTACGCATGAATAATAACTTCTATTATTTCATTCTTTATCGTTGAATAACTCGCATGCTCGGTGAATTCTTTCATTATTCCATTCTTTATTATTCTATTGGAATAACCTATCTGTGCGGTCTATCGCATACGTGGTGAATTCTTCTGTTATTCCATTCTTTATTATTATGTTGGAATAACTTGTCTATGCGAACTACCGCATGCATGGTGAATTCTTCTGTTATTCATTCTTTATTATTCGGTTGGAATAACCTGTCTATGTGGATTACCACATGCATGGTGAATGATCCTTCGTATTCATTCCTTATTAGATTGTGGAAATGATGCATACACATGGATTACCTAGGATAGCGAAAATCCATTTGCAGTTTCATATATTTTATTATACTCAATTGGTTAAAGTTTTGGATTCTATACTCCATGAAATTAGTAGAATATCCTGGATATTTGCGCTTCATCCAGTATCTTTTCATGGAAATATTCTTCTGAGCATTCTTGAATTTTACTCCACAAAGCAGTATCATGTTGACAATTTGGACGTTATTGATTTCTGAATAAATTAAATTATAAATCTTTAAAATTTATCCTTGAACTTATTTTATTGAATTATTATGTCATTGTCATCATCCTCGTGCTTATATTGTGATGAAAGTCATCCTTGGCTTACGTGCATAGATGGACTTGGTATGATTATGACCATGGATTATTCGGTATAATCATGACCATAATGTAACGAATGATGTGGTAAAAGTCCTCATTGGCCTGTAGTTCATTGATGGACAGTTATTGGTATGATTATGACCAGGGATTATTCGGTATAATCATGACTATTGATGATTACATGAATATCCTTGGCCGTGATGCAGGGATGATTCAATTTTATTTATTGTCGAGTCTCAATGATAAAGATGATAAAAACTTTTAAATCATAGAAGATAGTAGATTTTATGCTCTACTTGACTCTTCTAATGGATTGCTTATTCCAGATTGCGAGTTGTTGATCTAAAACTTATTGTCTCATTATATTCTATCAGTTGTTATACTGTTGAAGGCTAAGGATAATTTATTCCGCATTATCTTAGTCATAATATTTCTTACTGGGCTAGTTGAGCTCACCCTTTCTTTCACTGTTCTCTTCAGGAAATGAGAATATAGCTGGGACGAGTCGGGGAACGGATTGACGGTCCAGATGGTTGTTTTAGTAGTCCTCACTATTCTATAAAATAGTGTGACAATAAATGTAATGAGGACTCTATTTGAGAGTGGATATTGTCTAGAAGGCAATATTCTTGTTTAAACTCTCAGCTATGTTTTGTCGTATTTTGCACGACAGTTGTATAATTAAGTTTGTATTTGATTTTTGTACCATGTATTTGGCGACCCAAGATGGCTTATGTATACCTATTTTGGGAGCGTCACAACCACCCTCAAAGCCAACTGTCAAATGGTCCTCAGATTAGGGAACCCATGTAATGACATTGATTGACAACAGCTCCAACTATAAGCGTGAATGGGTGAAATCGTCAGCTACAGGAACTTCCATCAAAGTGGAGTGATGCCGTCGTCATCCCCGTGGATAGGTGTCTAAACCTAACAAGCTAATGGGACGAAGACATGGGAGCCTCTCATAGGCCCAAAACTGCAAATACAAGATCAAATATCTGCGGTCACTCAACACTCTCAACCCGAACAAGGGAAATTAAAAGAGAATACTCACCAGCAAGAATGGGTAAAATCCTAGCCAAGCCTCCGTCAAGCCCTGCGAGCACAGACGCATTCCCCTGAGGAAGTAGGCAAAGGTATAAGAGCCCCAACTAAACTCTACAATACGGTCCACCTCCTGTGTGGCACTAACTAAAGTGAACGACACAGTGGAAGAGTTATCCACCAGGAAATAACTCTGGAGGATGATCAGAAACAATCATTGAAGAATGCGATCCTTGACTCTCCTATCATCGAGTAATGGCTCAGTCAATGCCCCACTCACGGCATCTACGCTCAAAGGAGCAATACGAATTGTCCTACCTTTGAGCGCCGAAGCCTGGACTCCTAGCAAGGATCTGACGACAGTAGGGGAAATGTCAGTCACACAAGGCACTGTCGCCCCAAAAAACTCCATACCAGTGACAAACTGCCAATTCATTGGCATTGTCATCACCTCGTAATCCAACAAATGGAGACTCTAAGTCTGGTGAAACCAGCGCTCAGACAACGCCCTGAGGTAACCCCAGGGACAACGACAGGGGATGATGGAAAAGAATGCCTCGAAACCCCAAGCATGCACAATCTCTCGGTACTCTGGGTGAAGAGTCTGGTACAAAGAGTGTATGCTGAACCAGTTCCCTTGAGGTTGCAAAAAGTTGGGAAACTGCATCACAATACAAATCAACATCAAAACCTTGCTCCTCATCAATAGGAAAAAGGAAGATCAAACACGGCTTTTACCTCGTTCGCATGCAAATAGATTGAAGGGTGGTGACTCAAATCATCTTGAAGCTCTAGAATTGTCTCATTTATGCCTGGAAGATCCCTGTGGGGAACAAAAGTAGAAGGAGCGGGATCCATAATGGGAACATCCTCCTCTTCGTCCTCAACATCTGGTACCTCAACCCGGATAGGACGAATCACTGACTCTATCAACTAACGAGGCTGTCGGGATAGGCGAGGCCGAGGCACATTAGAAGCTCTCTTCCTCACACCTGAAGAGATCCTACGGAAGCTACTCGGCTGGTATGGATCCATATATCTGGACAAAAGCCTTCAAATTACCTTAGAAAAGGTGTGGTAAATTCTAACCTGGAGCACATTAAATGCATTTTATGTCTATATGCATACATGCATTACTTTAACATATGCCTACAGTAGAGTTAAAAATACATGTTCATTCAATGCTTAGACTCGTGAATTTTTTTTGCTAGTCTCCTTTATAAAAAAGACTATCCACATGCGCATAGGCATGACTAGCTGGCCATTCAGTAGCACACCAACTCATAATCATAAACATCCTATATGCATGAAAATATCAAAGTCATAATCCATAAGGGTAGCCTAATTACCAGGATTACTTTGATTTACAACCTTTGCTCATTTGTCCTCAAATATGATAAGAAGTAGCAGAAAAAGGTGCCAAATTGACTATTTCAAAAGTTAATTTTTTCACATCACTACGTTCAACATGGTTAAATACTAACATTTACTATGTTGAATATTTTTTATCAAGTCATATGAGCATGCATATTCACTACTATGTGTTTAGAAGCATTTTATATGATAACTCACTTTCCTACGGTCAAAACTGGAAAAGAAGACATGCATACGTTACCAGGATAGTGCAGAACACTTGTACAGTGAAGGATTTTGCAGAAAATAGCCTGAACTCAGTAAATCTGAAGAAGAACTCTCGGATTCTCTGTGTGGCTTCAACTGAAAATGACTTGTGAAAGGGAAAGGCACCTGAAATACCACCCATGGATGGCCACAGATGTACCTGCGGCTGCCGTGAGCCCACCTACAGCTATCCTAGGTGGTCCCCACCCCCTCTCGCTCGATCCA
This sequence comes from Panax quinquefolius, assembly GCA_020205615.1. Classification (NCBI taxonomy): domain Eukaryota; kingdom Viridiplantae; phylum Streptophyta; class Magnoliopsida; order Apiales; family Araliaceae; genus Panax; species Panax quinquefolius. The sequence continues at coordinate 94,442,274 of CM035161.1, forward strand.
ATTTGAGTTGCAAAGGAGGTCCCACAAGCTGAAAAGCCAAATTAGGAAAAAAGATGCTACTTGATTGAGCGAAAAAGCCTGAAATCCTGATTTTCAAAGACAAAATTACGGGTCTAGATATCAATCATTGTTATTTGCCTAAACATAGGGTTTACAAAGCCAATTATCATACCTGTTGAAAGCTACCCGTGGTAATACCTCGCAAAGGTCCAAAACCATTAACCTGATTGTAATTACAATCAAAACCATGCATCTCATCAAAAATCTATTCCCTAACGAAGATTTCATACATCTTCAGTCGTTGTAAACTATTTCAACAAAGATCAGACAGCCTTGATATCATCAGCCGTTGTCAAGTAAATCCAGTAACGCATCGGAGGTGGTCCGATGATGTTTTAGACCGTTGAAAACCATTTCAGCGAAGGTTAGGCAGCCTTGACGTTAGCAGCCGTTGGCAAGTAAATCCAGCAAAGCATCGGAGGTGGTCCGATGATATTAACCATTGAAGGACAGTTCAACGAGGTTCAAGCAGCTTTGACATCATTAACTGTTAACAATTAACTCTAGCGAAGCATCGTATGTGGTCCGATGATATCAACCGTTGAAGGACATTTCAGCGAAGGTCAGGCAGCCTTGAAAACATAAACTGTTGGTAGTAATTCCAACAAAGCGCCAGAAAGACCTGGCGATGAAAACCATGGAAAACCATCCTCATCGGGGAGGACCGATGATGGAATCTGTTATAAAGTCAACAATCAAAGCCTAATTCCCTAGGAGTCTCTCGCATATGAGAAGAACATCTTCGATGGAAAAGCTGTGATGAAGGTTAAGGACGTTGGTGATAACCCTAATATTAACACCCTATGGTCTCATTCATGGAGCAGCCTCCATATACTCAGCATAATATTTGCATCATGTTGCATTCCATTTGCATCATGATTATCTTGTCATATTTCAAGTGTCAAACGATCTTTATCCTATCCATGACATTACATTTAATGAATATGATAAAGAGGGGCATCTGTAGATACTCAAAATTTTGCATTCCTGTTACTAACCTTGCAAGAGGGCAAAATCGTCTTCCAGAGATAACCCTGGAAGTCAAATAAGCTCAATCCCGGAGACAACCCCAGGATCCTCAGTTTTTAATCTCAGGGATAACCCCGAGATACTCAATTTCAATCCCGAAGATAACCCCAGGAGATTCAGTTCCAACCTCAGAGATAACCCCGAGGGAAGCAGTTCCAAACCCCGGAGACAACCTCGGGACATTCAGTTTCAACCCCGGAGATAATCCCAGGAGGTCAAGCGCACGTCAAAGATAACCCTGAGGACATTCAGCATTCACAGCAGCCCAATCTCAGAGATAACCATGAGCAACGACTACTACATCTGAACAGAACCGGAGATAACTCTGGTGAGGGGAAAAATCATCATTTTTCCATCACGATACTACATTCACGTCATCTCAGCATCATCTTAATCCATATTTCATGCAAAAGTGTCCCACAAGAACCATAACTCAAATCCCGAGTGACTGCTACACAAGACAACACACCGGATGGAATTTAAAGACTTAGAGATCTGGTCATGGACCCATCTTCCCGGCTTTGTACAACCTCTAATCCCATGTCATTGTGTAGCTCTCGACAACATCATTCTAAAAAGGTATAGCACACCTCTATCGAATGCCCGGATTAAAAGTTATGAAGCTTCGAGCAAACATCGCGTTACATGAGTGCACGTACTTTGAGACAACGAGACCCGTAGAGCTCAAGGCACCCCTGAGAAGCGAGAGTAGACTCATGGCCATCATGGTAGACCCATGGCTCCCCTAGTATATAAATAAGAGCCTTTGCTAGCTCATTTTAAAAAAAAAAAAAAAGGAGAGAAAACTCTGTCCATTTCATCCTATAAACACTTCTAGAGTGCTCTAAACTGAGTGATTCTTCTTTCTAAACACTTGTAAGCTCGTGTTTTACTACATACTAAAATTTAACCGGTGGAAACCGAGTTTTCAGGCATCAAAAGCTATCTGAAGTCTTCTTGGCAGCCCACTATAAGATATTTCAAATTTTTTATCTTTTTTTCACTTCTGTATATATATATATATATATATATATATATATATATATACTCACGTTGAGAGTTGCGTTGTGTGGGTATGCCCAGATCGTCGATCCGTGGCTTTTTATTGTTTATATATATATATATAAATACTTATACATATATATATATATATATATATATTATCATCGAACTCTGTTCGATTGAGCCTGGATATAATATCCGGTGCATTTATATCTTTCATATATTTATATATACGGTCCGGATCTTAAGCTCACCCCTTATCTAACTCATCCAACGGACCTGGCGACGGTTCGGTCATACAACCGTCGTCTATACTTTTAGCGATGTTATATGTTGTCCGTCGCTAAAAGTATAAACGATTTGTATATAACCGAACCGTCACGTCCGCTCGCTAAAGGGGGTGAGCTCGGGTGAGTTGGATAAGGGGTGAGCTTAAGATCCGGACTATATATATATATATATATATATATATATATATATATATAACTATATATATAACTATTTTATATATATAACTATTTTATATATATATATAACTATTTTATCTGCTTTCATAATGTAGATATTCATTCCTTTCAGCCTGTGGGCTAGATTTGCCTAAATCTAGCTATTTCTCACTTTGACCGGTTCATGGTGACTAAACTGGAACCGTTGAAGCTGGAATAGTTTAGATTTGCTCAAATCTAGTTCTTTTTCTAGCTTTTTGTATATATTGCTTTGTCATGTGATCCTAGGAATCATGTGATCACAGATTCAGTTCCTGAATCTAGATTCGGTTCCCGTGATGGACATTTTCAGCTGCAGCCAGCTTGTAAATTATCCACGGTGTCTGAATTTCCTTAGATGGATCTCACGCCCACAAGGAGTTCAGCACTGCTATGTATCTTATTTTCTCGAAGATGCTTCGTATCTCGAAAATAAAAGCAATCAAGTCGAACACTTAATAAAATGGAAGTATCAAAGGCCTCAATTACTATTGAGCATAAGGGACTGAAAAACCTATTTTACAAAACATCACTGCCATATCTCGTTAAAATTGAACTTTTATACAAAAGTCAAACCCTTTGTATATAGGTGCGAACGAGGCATAGCACTACTTCCAAACAACTGCACATAGACCTAACTCACACACACATATATGTAGATAAAAAGTTTAAATGAAAAGTGGTCGTAACCATGTTATCACAGAAGTTGGGGGGTTCCTAACTCCTTCCCTCCGCTTAATCAAGCCCCTAGACCTTAACGAATTTTGGTTTTGCAGACCAGTTAAACAGTGTCAAATACATGAGTCTTTGTGCAAACCTTTTCTCGGTTGAGTTGGTGCAACCATTTAAAAATAATCAATTGGCGACTCTTACAGTCAAATCGTCGACATATACATGTCAGACCTTTTCAAACTTGTTTTTTCAAACAAATCTCACCTAACATAAGAACACCGAAAGATAAGAACAGAAATGGACAAATAAAAATCCCGACGTCGACACCTGAAAAGAGAGAAAAATAGGAAGGGAATTAAATAAAAAAGAAAGAGAAAAAAATGTTTAAATTAAGACTAATTTGATTGAAGCTAATATTGGCAAAAATTATTAAACTAATTCCCTGGAAAGGGCGCCAAAAACTTGTTGGTTGTAATCTAATTACGCACAGCACGCAAGTATGCTTGGTCAACAAGTAATAAAATGATGAGTTGAGTATCGTTCCCACGAGGAATTATTAATACAAATTACCAAATACTAACTCTTAACCAAACTAATTTTATTTAAACAATCAATTTAAGGTTATGAATTAAATTATTTAATTACACTAATTTTAATTACCACTAGTTAAAAATTAGATTATGGAGATTTAAGATCACAACTTCACCTATTGCTTCATTTAAATTAATACACTTCTTATCAACTATGCTCACTTTTCTAAATTGTTAATCAAGAACACATAAATAAATATGACCATCTCTCAATGCATCATACCCAAATCAAATTAAATCCATATATGATAGAATTAAGAAGAACACCCTAATTAACTAATTCACTATATCTCTAGGTGAATTACAATTAAAGAGGATTTAAAGTATAAGTTCTCTATTAGATTACATGCGATGTATAGGTATATCTCTATCCTAAACATAAATTATGAATTCCAACACCATGCAGAAAACACAATCACATGCTATTATGATCAGATCTAAATCTATAATCCATCTATCGAGTTTATATAGATTATCACAGTAATTGTTAGCTAGACAATTAAGCAATTCATCACAAACCATAATAGGCAATTCAAGAATAATCACAATAATTAATAAAGAACCATACTAAAAATAAACTATGCAATAAGCTCCATTGTAATTTTAAACAAAAGATTTAGTTCGTGATTATTGAATTAAAATCAATAATCCACAACTGAATAAACATTAAAAAGACAAAAATAAGAGTAGAGAAGAAGATAGAATCTGTTGTTAGCAAATCTCCATCTTCCTCAAGCTCCTGCTCTTGATCTTCAATGGTCTCCAAGTTGCTTCAATCTCCAAATCTAATAAAAACTAGGGTTTTGTCCTAATCTAATCTAAATCTAAACTAATAGAATCCTCTCTTCAATTCTTGTGATTCTTCTCTTTTTATATATCTCTTTATATGTCTTTTAGATTCCTTAAAGTCCTTGAAACAAATAGCTCGAACCAATCCTTCTTGAACTCAAATTCTGAAAACTCCTTTTTCTTCCCGACATGCATGCCCCGATAGGCTTTTTACACTAGGAAACCCCCGCCCTAGCGGGGATAGTTTTTTAGAAATTATGAAAATGCCACTAAGATCCAGTTTTCATGTTTTGACCTTCCAAAGCCGTTTTCTACAACATAAACATAAAAAAAGTAACAAAACACTAAAAATACTTGGAGTTAAGAAAGAATTAAGCACTAAAAATATCCAAAGCATAGGCATAAACCCACTCATCACTAACCTCGAGTCTCTCCCTATAGAGGTCGTATGACTGAGACCACGTGCAGTGTGGGAGATGACTTTGTTGTCGAGCGGCTGTACGTTGTGCGGACATTTTCTTGAATGCCCTGCCCTCTCAAATGCTGCACATCTAGTCCCACACTACGGCACCAATAAAATCTGGCCGGACATCTTTAAGTGTGTGTCCATCAGCCATCTTGGTCTGGGCCTTCTTCTTCTAGTCGTGGACCCATTTGTGCCAATTCATTTCTAGATATTTTTGTAGAACATTCATGCCATAGGCTTCCTGCCCGTCCTCAAAGCGATAGTATCTTTGCACATTACACATTAACAAACTTAGTAGACAACATTAACCGACATGCAAAAAAAGTATTCAAATAGAATAGAAAACTAACATATGAATGACATCTTACCCGAACTCAGCAATAATCAGTGGCTACCCTACGTTCCATCCAACTTCGATCAACAAACATCTTGGACAACAGTCTTCTATATATATGGAAAGTTAGGAAAACACAATCAAATCTCCAAGTTAATATATATGCATGCTTAAGAGTTTATTAACTTCATCTCCCACTCTAACGGGTCAGGCTTCTATCCCATTCCCGGATGTGTCACCCCACTGATGCCAACAAATTGAACACATCTTTAAATTTTTTAGAAATTTGGGCAACACCTCCCCATGTTCTTCAAGTACACAAAATAGACTAACACATCGTAGTATAAATATACACCTGAAGAACATCAAGAGATATATACTGACCAAAAATTCTCAAAATATAAAGACGTGCTCAAGTCGTTAACACCGACCAAAGTGAGATCAAAACATACAAGAACAGTCCCAAAACGAGGACTATTTGAGATTCACTCATACTAAGTGAATCTCAAATGGGTTTTTAAGCTTCCTAAACTATATGAAAATATGCACATGTCTATAAATTTCTTGAACCACCATCGAATAGGAAAAAAATAAATAAATTAAGAATTTTAAGATGCTTGCAGTTGAATGGACCGTCTATATGTTACATGTTACATATAAATCAATTAAACTCAAATCAAATCTCTCCACAACAAAATAATATTCGTATGTATGTCAAGAGAGGGCATGCAGATATAGATGCAAAAACATATTTCAACTTCAACCAGAAAGATACAGTTTTTAGCCAAAACCACAAAGTTGATCATTTTGATGTTTTTTCCCTAAGTCAATTATTATTACCTTTCTTCAGCTATCATGTTAGTTCAAGCATTATTTCATTTCCATTACCTTTATGCTTTGGTGCTGAGCATTTCACATTTATTACATATTATGCTCTTTGATTTTTACTTCCGTTTATTTTTCTTCACAGTCCAAAGGATGAATCTATAAACTCATAATAATCTAAAGTTTAGATATCAAATTCTATTCACTACTTATTCATACGCATGGCCTAATTTTTGTAGTGTATGGTAAATTAAAAAGTACATATCCCAAATCCATAACTCACATTACCTTTTTCTATCCCGTTTCAATGGTTCACTATTTCTAATTTCCAATTTAATAGTTCATTTAGAGATATTCAAATGAGCATGAGATAGCCACTCCAAGCACTTTTAACAGCTGATGAGTAAATTATTATGCATTTGCATTGGTTTTTTTTAGCATAAATAGTAAGTATGTTAAAGAATGAAGGAAAATTATTTCTTCTGGTTTTAGTTGTTAGGTTTGCTAGAAACATGTATATGCAATCAAATCACATAAACAAAGCGAAAGCGTAATAAAAATAGATTTTAAAATTTTTCTTACAAACCAAAAACCAAGATCATTCTTGTGCTTGATTATCAATCTATAAAAGAGTAGGAGAATAAAAATCACACCCTTGAAGATCCGAGCTTCCTCAAGTACAAGTTCAACTCCTAATCCTTCATGCTCTCCTTGAATACGCGGGATTTATTCCTTCCTTTGATCAACATTAGCCACTCAAGTGTTTGGCCTCTAGAGGTGATCCACCAAGGAAGAACAAAAATTAAGAAGAATGGTGTTTTGGATAAAACCCTAGTTTTTCTATCTCTGTAGAAAAAAAGTACTCTCCAACAATTGAAATTTCACGTCTACTGATATCTAGCATAAGATGCCTCTTATATTGATATTAGTCAACCCTTCTAAACTAATTAGAAATAGGGTTATATTTAATTAATCAAAATTCTTTAATTAATTAAGCTCTCTAATCTTATTAGGGATAATTAATTAAACTCTTTTAATTAATTTACCTCATAATCTTATTAGGAATAAATGAGAGTACTTATATTAAATTAATTCCCAAACTCCTTTAGAAATTCAAATAATAATAATTGTAATAATATTAATAAGACTCCTCTTATTAAATAAGATTTAATATTCCTAAAATATTAAATAATAAATATTAAGCTATTTAATTTATTCTATCACCATAGATTAAATTAAACACACTTAACATATTATTACGATTATGCCATTAACTTCTTAAATAATTTTCTTCCTTTAATGGTGTGGCCCTTTAGGTTCTTCATATTAAACCGGTTGTGAATAAATCAATTAGAATAATTTTAATCTTATTTTAAAAAATAAATTAAACTAATAATCTATTTAGATAAATAATATTTAGTCTACAATAAGGATCAGCCTCCTTAGTGATTAACGACTTTTCAAATAATATAAATTTTAACATTAATCATAAAAGAACCTTTGAATAAATAGTTACCGTACAATTCAATCCTTCCACCATACAATGTCCTAATTAAATATAATACATGGATTTACTGTCAAGTTTTATTTTATTTAATTATATGTATTTCGATTTCCAAATGCACAACTCCGAATAAATGCAAATTAGAAACTACTTTCTAATTTTATTTCACCTTAGCCAAGGATTCCTAGGTTGTCATTTATCGAATCGCATAGGACATATCTCTTCTTTTACTAGAAGCGGTAGATTCTTTATTGATCATTCAATATCTCCATATATAACTCATTATATCCAAGCATACCCTTTGATATACCCTAAGGGTCTTAAGGAATAAGTCAAAGTATAAATCATTATATAAAAGATATTATGATGATCTCAAGCTTAAGGGTCACTTTACTACTATCACTTCGGGAATTTCTATTGACAAGCAGGTAAAAATCTATTAGGTATTCCTTAGCGACTCACGTTCAGTGAACTTATTCTCCAATAAGCACCTACATACTTGCTGTAGTGTCTCCAAACAAATTATCATGAGATCAATCATCCTCATCCAATGAGCAAGCAACGTATGTACCAATCTATCCGGATTCACTAATCCCCTTTTTAGTAATCCGTTGTTTGAGAACATTTTAGTTTTTAAGCTATCTAAGAATTTAGATCTCATTAGCATGATCTCATCATGATTCTTAAAAGTATTGCTTAAAACTATGAGTTTATCACATATTATTAAAACAACACCATGTAGATAATCAAATGCCTTTAGTAAATTAATAATTTTATTAATAAATAAATAAGATTATTTACAAAGTATATGCTTTATCATCATACATGATTGGCTTGTATGCATAATACTTTCAATCTCCCACTTGCACTAAAGCCAATAGCCATGGTATCTCATACCCATCTCCTCCAAGTGACGATCAAACTATTGTTGTGTTAACGCTTTAGTAAATGGATCTGCAATATTGTCTTGAGAGTCCACACGCTCCAGGGTGACATCTCCTCTTTCAATGATCTCTCTGATCAAATGAAAGCGCCTCAACACATGTTTGGATTTCTGATGAGACTTGGGTTCCTTAGCCTGCGCAACAGCTCCAGTGTTGTCACAGTATAAAGGTACTACTCCTCTAATGCTAAGAACCACACCAAGTTCAGTTATGAACATCTTCATCCAAATAGCCTCCTTTGCAGCTTCACTTGCAGCTATTTACTATGCCTCTGTCACTAAATCAGCAACTGTTTGCTGTTTGGAACTCTTCCAACTCATTGCGCAACCGTTTAAGGTAAACACATACCCTGAAATGAATTTACTGTCATCTTGATCCATTTGAAAACTTGATTCAATGAAGCCCTCTAGTTTCAATTCAGACCCACCGTAGACAAGAAATACATCTTTAGTTCTTCTTAAGTACTTTAGAATATTTTTCACTGCCTTCCAGTGCTCTTCTCCTGGATTCGACTGATATCTGCTTGCTACACTAAGTGCATGAGCGACATCCGGTCTAGTACATACCATCTCGTACATGATAGATCCTATTGATGAAGCATAAGGAATCTTATTTATATGGTCTCTCTCCTTAGGTGTCTTTGGGGTCTGTTTCTTAGAGAGATGTATTCCATGGCTCATCGGCATCAGACCTCTTTTGGAATCTTCCATGCTAAACCTCTTTAGCATCGAGTCAATATATGTACCTTGGTACAAGCCAAGCATCCTTTTAGATCTATCTATATAGATATTTATTCCCAAAATATAGGATGCTTCTCCCAAGTCCAATGGAGAAGTGTTTAGATAACCATATTTTAATTGATTGAAGCATAAGAATATCATTCAATATCAGTAATATATCATCAACATATAATACAAGGAATGAAACTGTGACAACCCGAGAATTTAGACATTTTTATAAAATCTTAAAAGATTGAATAGAGGTTAAATAATAAACCTAGACAGAAAAGGATTATGAATACGGATTAAATGAAATTCATATTGAGAAGGGAGTTAAGATTAGGTGGGGATTTCAATTGAGGACTCATGTTGGCAGCTGAGTTGTATGATTCCTTGTGTGGGCGGGGAATTGTACTTGGTGTAAAAACTACTTAGTTTCTGGTACTGATAATCATTAAAATATTTGTGTCGCGCTGTTTGCTATATGCGTGTTGAGAGGGTGATTCCTTTCTCGTGTGTATAACAAATGGATAGGTTATAGGTAGAGGATACAAGGTTAAGTACGAGTTCTTAAAACTCATACTTATGTGACATTCTTGACTTATAGTTATATGAAATGTTATGAACCCCTCAGCGAATGGACGCTAAAGCTCTGACTAGGGTAAGTTCTTAAACTCATATGATTGTGGCAAGTTTATGAACTCATAAGTGTGGTTTGATTAACTGGGTATAGTTGTGTGTGAATGGAGAATTGAGGATATAGGAATAGATAGATTGTTAAGCAAATGATTAATAGTGGAGACATAAGTTTTTCCAAAACTCCTAGCTATGCTAGACTTCAAAATTTTGACATCAAGCTAAATACGCACTATGTGCTTTTAAAAAAAATGTAGACTCGTAATCATTTTTTAAACGGTTTAAAGTGTTAGTCTATGCTACTTATTTCGGCTAGACACAAATGATTTAAAATGTCAAAATATATTTTATTTATCACTCATGTACCATGTAACCTGGTGCAGAGATGATAAAAGTTGATAGAGTTATAAGTACAGGAATACATAGTGTGAATTCGATCTAAAAATCATTGTTACACTATTGTATGATGTGTTATGACGAAGTCATACAATGACGACATCCTCAAACGGGCTGTTAATACAGTACGATATCATGACGTCATTCTCTAAAAATATTTTCAAAAAAAAAAACTTTAATTTGCCATCGGGGTTTGGCTACACGTAAATAATTCAATTGAATTGAATTATTGATATGAGTCTATGCTATTAGATTCAGCTAGACTAATGTTTATGAAAACTCTAAGTGTTCATTGAAAGAAATTTTCCGAACCAAATTATTTTGGTGCGGAATCCAATAAGACTGAGGTAAGAAATTTTGTGCGCCTAAGGCAGATAAGAGGGAAAAATTGTCCCGACCAAAGCAGTACTTGGCCAGTACAGGGCATATCGGGCTAATCACCCTTTGTGTCCGTAAGTTATGACGGTTTGCGGATAAATTTCCATAAAACCTTTGCGAAAATGACAGACAGATAGTCTATATGACTCCTCAGCACAAGTTGAAAATTTTTACTCTTGTGAGTGATGTATTGGGTAGAATGTGATGTTGTGTATACAAGGTATGAGGTGTAAGTTGAATTTCGGGGATGAAATTCTTAGAAGAAGGGGTAAATGTGACAACCCGAGAATTTAGACAATTTTATAAAATCTTAAAAGATTGAATAGAGGTTAAATAATAAACCTAGACAGAAAATAAGTGTATGTATTTGACATTTTTGGGAATGAATATTGTGAATTTAAAAAAACTTTTGGTGAAGGTCTACAGTGTTAAGAGTATCTGTGTATATGGTCATATATGTGTACAGTATGTGGTTAAGGGTTAATGGTTGACCGGATAAACTATATCAGTCACAAACCCTAATAATATACTAAGAGCCTCGACGTTCAGTTAGAAAATCCTAACAACTGATAAGAAACCCTATTACCGGCTATGGAAACCCTAATTTTAGTTTCGGGAATCCGTAACCCTAATTGGGAAGCTTGAAGATAAGTATAGAGTTTTTATGTTATTAATTGTAAGTATAATTAGGGATAACCCTAATTGATTAATTAGAAAGCCCTAATTTCTAATGTGGGACCCTAATGTATAATTAGAGAAAACCTAATTATTAATTTATAGTGTTTAATGTTAATTAGTAAACCTTAACCCTAATTAGCAAGCTTGAATGTGATTAGTAAACTTTATTATGATTAGGGAGCCCTAATTATAATTTTCTATTTTTTTAGAACCTAATTAGTAAGTCTAGAATATGAATTTATGTAATCTTAGGGTCAAATCCTAAGGGTTAAAACCTAATGATTGTGAGAAGTTACCAAGTTGCCATGCACTTTAAGAGCCAAAAGACCAAACTACCCTTTCTAATATTATATTGAGATGGAGTGTAGATCTAGCCCTAGTAAATGGATGGTAACCAACCCCAAGCTAGCCATGTGCCTATATCTCACAAATATCAGATTTCATTGCCACTTAACATCAATGGTGACCATAGATTAAAAAAATCTAAGAGATTTAAAAGTAAGACAAAGCTTACTTTATTTTTCATTTGAGTCAAGTCCATTCTCTCTCTTCCATCCGAATTTTGTGAGTGAAAGTGAGTGAGAGACAAAACCAATGTCAGCCTTTAGCTTTCCAGGATCAAACATCAAGGATCAGATTTAAAAATTTAGCATTCATGAGGTATAAACCCTAATTCTAGAAATCCTTAGATTTGATGTTTGATGTTGTGATTTTATGTTTAAATGTGTAGTATGTAGTATATATTAGTGATCTGGGTTGTTAAATCCCAGATCCATAACATCTAGATGCTCGAAATATAAGTTTTTAAAAATCTAGAAATCTGGAAAAATGTTGACTGACAAGCAAATGTCAAATCTCCTAGATCTGTCTCTGTTAATTGTTTATGGTGTTTTATGTTATGAATCTATAGTATGCCATGTGTTCTTTGTTCTGCAACTTGAATCAGGGTCATAGCATGTCTAGATCGTAAGTTATAAGCAGTCAAAGGTCGTTGACCGACCATGACTGAATGAATCTAGGTAACCCAGATAACCCAGAAAAGTCTGACAACCATTTTTGGAGGCTCGGATCTTGCAGCCTGTTAGTGTTTATGTCATGTTGTTGGTTTGATATTGTAGTCTGACATGTAATATACATACTAAAACCATTAGATCACCCGGATCATGCTCAGAACCAAAGTAATTAGTGGTCAAACATGCTTTGACCAACTGTCCGGTTGAATTTATGGAAAACCCAGAATTCACCAAGAACACGTGTCTGACAAGATTTTGACCGGCTTAAATGTTACTGTTGTGATGTTTTTAAGTTTCTCTGTTCATTTGTTGTGGTACCTTGGCATGTAAGCTACACTACTGAACCAATAGTTCACTCAAACAAGTTACAGAATGAAAGATATGAAGATCGTAAGTAGCCTATCCGAATTGTTCTTCATTTCTGGGTAACCCAGAAATGAAGACCAGCTTCTGACAAGATCTTTAAGGGCTAATAACTCTTTTGTATGTTTATTAATGACCATGAATCCAGTTTGTGGTTGTAGTACTACATCAGTACTACAATCTTAACACCATTATCTGCCTAGAAAGCAACATGAACACTGTCTAAACTTTAGTCAAAGTAAGCTCCTCGGCCTCTGACAGGATTTATGGGTTTGTTAAAGAACAGCCCAAAAACACCGATAGCGACGGTTTTGTCGCTATAGGGCCCCTTTAGCGACATTTAATTACTGAAAATAATTATTTTTTTTAATAAATAGATAAAAATAGTTTTTAATTATTAAAAATATATAATAAATTATGAAAAATTATTTTAAAGCCTGAAAATTAGTTTTTAATTATTTTGAGTATATTTCATAAATATTTAATATTTTTGGAATATAAATGGTATTTAATTTATTTAATTATATTATCAAATAAATTGCTTAAAATGATTTTAATACTTTAAAAATCATGAAAAATTATATTATGGTGTTAGAAAATATTTAAAGTTATTTTTAATGACTTTTGATATTTTACGATGAATTTCATTAATAAATTATTATTAATGGTAGTTAATTTATTTAATGAATATATTAGATAAATTATGGAAAAATAGAATTAATGATTTAAAAATTATATGAAAATAATTTAAGTGTTATAAAAATATTTTAAGTTATAAAATATAACTTTTGATATTTTGTCATGAAAATATTGATACTTTGATATTAATATCAATTATCGGATAATGGATTTATGTGTTTAAAATCATATAAATATGATTTTGAGGTATTAAAATACTTACGATATTATAAATATATTATAATATTATGTTATGATTTTCATTGATATTTAATATTAAATTTATATTAATGATTAAGGAATTATGTGGTATTTAATTCATTTAAATACGATATGAGTGATGAAAAATTTTTGATAAATGATATTAATTATCCGAAAATTATTTCAAGTCTATAAAATTATTCGATCGCTTAGAAAATTACCTAAGATAATTGTTAAGTGTTTAGGCAGAGTTTAATTGAACTTAAACTCGATAATTGTCCGACTAGGTTGTCGGGATGTAATTATAGTACCGAACTCAACTCAGACTGCAATAGTTTGACTTGATGCTAGGTCTTGTGTGCTGAATAGACTAATAGGATTATGTGGTAATGTGTGTAGGTTATTTTATACTGTGATGATATTATTCTAATATTTGGAGATCGGTATTATCTATATTAGGTCTTTGGATAAAGCTAAGTTATATTTCGTAACGGTAATCAACGGTACAGGCAAGTTTTTCATAACTCTACTAAGAGTGTTTCATTCAGATATGCTTATGGTTAATCATTACTGATTGCCATGTCGAATTGTACTCTGTACATCTTGTATGTATAAGTCAGGTATGAAAGGTTGATCACCTTCATTACCATTCGGTTCAGATATATTACTCATGTTTAATACTTGTTCAGTCAAAAGTTTGTTCATGCTAATTCACAACTACATTGTGAATTATAGCTAGCTTATTATTCAGACTCTTTCAATCATGATATATCCTTAAATTATATTTAAACTTGTTGGGCAACTTTCATACCCTTGCTAATTCTAGAAATCCTTAGATCTGTTGTTTGATGTTGTGATTTTATGTTTAAATGTGTAGTATGTAGTATATATTAGTGATCTGGGTTGTTAAATCCCTGATCCATAACATCTAGATGCTCGAAATAGAAGTTTTTAAAAATCTAGAAATCTGGAAAAATGTTGACTGACAAGCAAATGTCAGATCTCCTATATCTGTTTCTGTTAATTGTTTATGGTGTTTTATGTTATGAATCTATAGTATGCCATGTGTTCTTTGTTCTGCAACTTGAATCAGGGTCATAGCATGTTTAGATCGTAAGTTATAAGCGATCAAAGGTCGCTGATCGATTACGATCGAATGAATCTGGTAACCCAGATTACCCAAAAAGTCTCGACAACTATTTTGGAGGCTCGGATCTGGCGGTGACTGTTAGTGTTTATGTCATGTTGTTGGTTAGATATTGTAGTCGACATGTAATATACATACTAAAACCATTAGATCACCCGGATCATGCTCGTAACCAAAGTAATCAAGTGGTCAAACATGCTTTGACCAACCGTCCATTAATTTATGGAAAACTCGAATTCACCAAGAACACGGTATCGACAAGATTTTCAACCGGCTTAAATGTTCTTTGTTGTGATGTTTTTAAGTTTCTCTGTTGATTTGTTGTGGTACCGGCATGTAAGCTACACTCATGAACCAATAGTTCACTCAAACAAGTTACGAATGAAAGATATGAAGATCGTAAAGAGTTTATCTCGAATTGTTCTTCATTTCTAGTAAACCCGAAATGAAGACCAAATTTTCCCGACAAGATCTTTGAGGGCTAATAACTCTTTTGTATGTTTATTAATGACCATGAATCCGGTTTGTGGTTGTAGTACTACATCGAAGACTACAATCTTAACACCATTATCTCGCCCTGTAAAGAAAACATGAACACCGACTAAACTTTAGTCAAAGTAAGCTCTCTACCGACCAGTGATTTTATGGGTTTGTCAAGAAAACCCCAAGAACTCCTATAGTGATGGTTTTGTCGCTATATAGGGCCCTTTAATGACATTTAATTATCGAAAATAATTATTTTATTTAATAAATAGATAAAAATAGTTTTTAATTATTTTAAAATTATGAAAATTAATTTTTTAATTATTTTGAGTATATTTTATAAATATTTAATATTTTGAAATATAAATGGTATTTAATTTATTTAATTATATTATCAAATAAATTGCTTAAAATGATTTTAATACTTTAAAAATCATGAAAAATTATTTTATGGTGTTAGAAAATATTTTAAGTTATTTTTAATGACTTTTGATATTTTGTGATGAATTTCATTAATAAATTATTATTAATGGTAGTTAATTTATTTAATGAATATATTAGATAAATTATGGAAAAATAGAATTAATGCTTTAAAAATTATATGAAAATAATTTAAGTGTTATAAAAATATTTTAAGTTATAAAATATAACTTTTGATATTTTGTCATGAAAATATTGATACTTTGATATTAATATCAATTATCGGATAATGGATTTATGTGTTTAAAAATCATATAAATATGATTTTGAGGTATTAAAAATACTTTATGATATTATAAATATATTATAATATTATGTTATGATTTTCATTGATATTTAATATTAAATTCATATTAATGATTAAGGAATTATATGGTATTTAATTCATTTAAATATGATATGAAAGTGATTGAAAAATTTTGATAAATGGTATTAATTATCCGAAAATTATTTCAAGTCTACATGAAAATTATTCGATCGCTTAAAAATTACCTAAGATAATTGTTAAGTGTTTAGGCAGAGTTTAATTGAACTTAAACTCGATAATTGTCCGACTAGGTTGTCGGGATGTAATTATAGTACCGAACTCAACTCAAACTGCAATAGTTTGACTTGATGCTAGGTCTTGTGTGCTGAATAGACTGATAGGATTATGTGGTAATGTGTTTAGGTTATTTTATTCTGTGATGATATTATTCTAATATTTGGAGATCTCCAGATTATCTATATTAGGTCTTCTGGATAAGGCTAAATTATATTTTGTAATTCAGAATCAACAAGACAGCAAGTTTTTCTTAACTCTACTAAGAGTGTTTCATTCAGATATGCTTATGGTTAATCATTACTGATTGCCATGTAGAATTGTACTCTGTACATCTTGTATGTATAAGTCAGGTATGAAAGGCTGATCACCTTCATTACCATTCGGTTCAGATATATTGTTCATGTTTAATACTTATTCAGTCAAAAGTTTGTTAATGCTAATTCACAACTACATTGTGAATTATAGCTAGCTTATTATTCAGACTCTTTCAATCATGATATATCCTTAAATTATATTTAAACTTGTTGGGCAACTTTCATACTCACCCTTGCTAATTCTAGAAATCCTTAGATCTGATGTTTGATGTTGTGATTTTATGTTTAAATGTGTAGTTTGTAGTATATATTAGTGATCTAGGTTGTTAAATCCCAGATCCATAACATCTAGATGCTCGAAATAGAAGTTTTTAAAAATCTGGAAATATGGAAAAATGTTGACTGACAAGCAAATGTCATATCTCCTAGATCTGCCTCTGTTAATTGTTTATGGTGTTTTATGTTATGAATCTATAGTATGCCATGTATTCTTTGTTCTGCAACTTGAATCAGGGTCATAGCATGTCTAGATCGTAAGTTATAAGCAGTCAAAGGTCGTTGACCGACCATGACTGAATGAATCTGGGTAACCCAGATTACCCAAAAAAGTCTGACAACTATTTTTGGAGGCTCGGATCTTGCAGCCTGTTAGTGTTTATGTCATGTTGTTGGTTAGATATTGTAGTCTGACATGTAATATACATACTAAAACCATTAGATCACCCGGATCATGCTCAGAACCAAAGTAATCAGTGGTCAAACATGCTTTGACCAACTGTCCGGTTGAATTTATGGAAAACTCAGAATTCACCAAGAACACGTGTCTGACAAGATTTTGACCGGCTTAAATGTTACTGTTGTGATGTTTTTAAGTTTCTCTGTTGATTTGTTGTGGTACCCTGGCATGTAAGCTACACTACTGAACCAATAGTTCACTCAAACAAGTTACAGAATGAAAGATATGAAGATCGTAAGTAGCCTATCCGAATTGTTCTTCATTTCTGGGTAACCAAGAAATGAAGACCAGCTTCTGACAAGATCTTTGAGGGCTAATAACTCTTTTGTATGTTTATTAATGACCATGAATCCGGTTTGTGGTTGTAGTACTACATCAGTACTACAATCTTAATACCATTATCTGCCCAGAAAGCAACATGAACACTGACTAAACTTTAGTCAAAGTAAGCTCCTAGGCCTCTAACAGGATTTGTGGGTTTGTTGAAGAACAGCCCAAGAACACCTATAGCGACAGTTTTGTCGCTATAGGGCCCCTTTAGCGACATTTAATTACTGAAAATAATTATTTTATTTAATAAATAGATAAAAATAGTTTTTAATTATTAAAAATATATAATAAATTATGAAAAATTATTTTAAAGCCTGAAAATTAGTTTTTAATTATTTTGAGTATATTTCATAAATATTTAATATTTTTGGAATATAAATGGTATTTAATTTATTTAATTATATTATCAAATAAATTGCTTAGAAATGATTTTAATACTTTAAAATCATGAAAAATTATTTTATGGTGTTAGAAAATATTTTAAGTTATTTTTAATGACTTTTGATATTTTGTGATGAATTTTATTAATAAATTATTATTAATGGTAGTTAATTTATTTAATGAGTATATTAGATAAATTATGGAAAAATAGAATTAATGCTTTAAAAATTATATGAAAATAATTTAAGTGTTATAAAAATATTTTAAGTTATAAAATATAACTTTTGATATTTTGTCATGAAAATATTGATACTTTGATATTAATATCAATTATCGGATAATGGATTTATGTGTTTAAAAATCATATAAATATGATTTTGAGGTATTAAAATACTTTGTGATATTATAAATATATTATAATATTATGTTATGATTTTCATTGATATTTAATATTAAATTCATATTAATGATTAAGGAATTATATGGTATTTAATTCATTTAAATATGATATGAGTGATTGAAAAATTTTGATAAATGGTATTAATTATCCGAAAATTATTTCAAGTCTATGAAAATTATTTCGATCGCTTAAAAAATTACCTAAGATAATTGTTAAGTGTTTAGGCGAGTTTAATTGAACTTAAACTCGATAATTGTCCATTAGGTTGTTTGGATGTAATTATAAGATAGAACTCAACTCAAACCGCAATAGTTTGACTTTGATGCTAGGTCTTGTGTCTTTGAATAGATGATAGGATTATGTGGTAATGTGTTTAGGTTATTTTATCTTGTGATGATATTATTCTAATATTTGGATATCTATTATTATCTATATTAGGTCTTGGATAAGGCTAAATTATATTTTAGAATTGATGAATCAATGATGCATGCAAGTTTTTCTTAACTCTACTAAGAGTGTTTCATTCGAGATATGCTTATGGTTAATCATTACTGATTGCCATGTAGAATTGTACTCTGTACATCTTGTATGTATAAGTCAGGTATGAAAGGCTGATCACCTTCATTACCATTCGGTTCAGATATATTGCTCATGTTTAATACTTATTCAGTCAAAAGTTTGTTAATGCTAATTCACAACTACATTGTGAATTATAGCTAGCTTATTATTCAGACTATTTTAATCATGATATATCCTTAAATTATATTTAAACTTGTTGGGCAACTTTCATACTCACCCTTGCTAATTCTAGAAATCCTTAGATCTGATGTTTGATGTTGTGATTTTATGTTTAAATGTGTAGTATGTAGTATATATTAGTGATCTGGGTTATTAAATCCTGGATCCATAACATCTAGATGCTCGAAATAGAAGTTTTAAAAATCGGATATATGGAAAATGTCGATCGACAAGCAAATGTCGGATCTCCTAGATCTGCCTCTCATTAATTGTTTATGGTGTTTTATGTTATGTAATCTATAGTATGCCATGTGTTCTTTATTACGCAACTTGAATCGTGGTCATAAGATGTCTAGATCGTAAGTTATAAGCGGTCCAAAGGTCATTGATCGACCATGATTGAATGAATCTGGGTAACCCAGATTACCCAAAAAAGTCTGACAACTATTTTTGGAGGCTCGGATCTTGCAGCCTGTTAGTGTTTATGTCATGTTGTTGGTTAGATATTGTAGTCTGACATGTAATAATACAAACTAAAACCATTAGATCACCGGATCATGCTCAGAACCAAAGTAATCAGTGGTCAAACATGCTTTGACCAACTGTCCGGTTGAATTTATGGAAAACTCAGAATTCACCAAGAACACGTGTCTGACAAGATTTTGACCGGCTTAAATGTTACTGTTGTGATGTTTTTAAGTTTCTCTGTTGATTTGTTGTGGTACCCTGGCATGTAAGCTACACTACTGAACCAATAGTTCACTCAAACAAGTTACAGAATGAAAGATATGAAGATCGTAAGTAGCCTATCCGAATTGTTCTTCATTTCTAGGTAACCCAGAAATGAAGACCAGCTTCTGACAAGATCTTTGAGGGCTAATAACTCTTTTGTATGTTTATTAATGACCATGAATCCGGTTTGTGGTTGTAGTACTACATCAGTACTACAATCTTAACACCATTATCTGCCCAGAAAGCAACATGAACACTGACTAAACTTTAGTCAAAGTAAGCTCCTCGGCCTCTGACAGGATTTGTGGGTTTGTTGAAGAAACGACCCAAGAACAACACCTATAGTGATGGTTTTTGTCATTATATAGGGCCCTTTAGCTAAATTTAATTATCGAAAATAATTATTTTATTTAATAAATAGATAAAAATAGTTTTAATTATTAAAAATATATAATAAATTATGAAAAATTATTTTAAAGCACGAAAATTAGTTTTTAATTATTTTGAGTATATTTCATAAATATTTAATATTTTTGGAATATAAATGGTATTTAATTTATTTAATTATATTATCAAATAAATTGCTTAGAAATGATTTTAATACTTTAAAAATCATGAAAAATTATTTTATGGTGTTAGAAAATATTTTAAGTTATTTTTAATGACTTTTGATATTTTGTGATGAATTTTATTAATAAATTATTATTAATGGTAGTTAATTTATTTAATGAATATATTAGATAAATTATGGAAAAATAGAATTAATGCTTTAAAAATTATATGAAAATAATTTAAGTGTTATAAAAATATTTTAAGTTATAAAATATAACTTTTGATATTTTGTCATGAAAATATTGATACTTTGATATTAATATCAATTATCGGATAATGGATTTATGTGTTTAAAAATCATATAAATATGATTTTGAGGTATTAAAATACTTTGTGATATTATAAATATATTATAATATTATGTTATGATTTTCATTGATATTTAATATTAAATTCATATTAATGATTAAGGAATTATATGGTATTTAATTCATTTAAATATGATATGAGTGATTGAAAAATTTTGATAAATGGTATTAATTATCTGAATATTATTTCAAGTCTATGAAAATTATTTGACTGCTTAAAAAATTACCTAAGATAATTGTTAAGTGTTTAGGCAGAGTTTAATTGAACTTAAACTCGATAATTGTCCGACTAGGTTGTCGGGATGTAATTATAGTACCGAACTCAACTCAAACTGCAATAGTTTGACTTGATGCTAGGTCTTGTGTGCTGAATAGACTGATAGGATTATGTGGTAATGTGTTTAGGTTATTTTATATTGTGATGATATTATTCTAATATTTGGATATCGGTATTATCTATATTAGGTCTTCGGATAAGGCTAAATTATATTTTTATAATTAAGAATCAATGATGCACATGCAAGTTTTTCTTAACTCTACTAAGAGTGTTTCATTCAGATATGCTTATGGTTAATCATTACTGATTGCCATGTAGAATTGTACTCTGTACATCTTGTATGTATAAGTCAGGTATGAAAGGCTGATCACCTTCATTACCATTCGGTTCAGATATATTGCTCATGTTTAATACTTATTCAGTCAAAAGTTTGTTAATGCTAATTCACAACTACATTGTGAATTATAGCTAGATTATTATTCAGACTATTTTAATCATGATATATCCTTAAATTATATTTAAACTTGTTGGGCAACTTTCATACTCACCCTTGCTAATTCTAGAAATCCTTAGATCTGATGTTTGATGTTGTGATTTTATGTTTAAATGTGTAGTTTGTAGTATATATTAGTGATCTGGGTTGTTAAATCCCAGATCCATAACATCTAGATGCTCGAAATAGAAGTTTTTAAAAATCTGGAAATATGGAAAAATGTTGACTGACAAGCAAATGTCAGATCTCCTAGATTTGCCTCTGTTAATTGTTTATGGTGTTTTATGTTATGAATCTATAGTATGCCATGTGTTCTTTGTTCTGCAACTTGAATCAGGGTCATAGCATGTCTAGATCGTAAGTTATAAGCAGTCAAAGGTCGTTGACCGACCATGACTGAATGAATCTGGGTAACCCAGATTACCCAAAAAAGTCTGACAACTATTTTTGGAGGCTCGGATCTTGCAGCCTGTTAGTGTTTATGTCATGTTGTTGGTTAGATATTGTAGTCTGACATGTAATATACATACTAAAACCATTAGATCACCCCGGATCATGCTCGAACCAAAGTAATCAGTGGTCAAACATGCTTTGACCAACTGTCCGGTTGAATTATGGAAAACTCAGAATTCACCAAGAACACACGTGTCTGACAAGATTTTGACCGGATTAAATGTTACTGTTGTGATGTTTTTAAGTTTCTCTGTTGATTTGTTGTGGTACCCTGGCATGTAAGCTACACTACTGAACCAATAGTTCACTCAAACAAGTTACAGAATGAAAGATATGAAGATCGTAAGTAGCCTATCCGAATTGTTCTTCATTTCTAGGTAACCCAGAAATGAAGACCAGCTTCTGACAAGATCTTTGAGGGCTAATAACTCTTTTGTATGTTTATTAATGACCATGAATCCGGTTTGTGGTTGTAGTACTACATCGATTTTACAATCTTAACACCGATATCTCGCTTGTAAAGCAACATGAACACTGACTAAACTTTAGTCAAAGTAAGCTCCTCGGCCTCTGACAGGATTTATGGGTTTGTTGAAGAACAACCCAAGAACACCTATAGTGATGGTTTTGTCGCTATAGGGCCCCTTTAGCGACATTTAATTACTGAAAATAATTATTTTATTTAATAAATAGATAAAAATAGTTTTTAATTATTAAAAATATATAATAAATTATGAAAAAATATTTTAAAGCACGAAAATTAGTTTTAATTATTTTGAGTATATTTTATAAATATTTAATATTTTTGGAATATAAATGGTATTTAATTTATTTAATTATATTATCAAATAAATTGCTTAAAATGATTTTAATACTTTAAAAATCATGAAAAATTATTTTATGGTGTTAGAAAATATTTTAAGTTATTTTTAATGACTTTTGATATTTTGTGATGAATTTTATTAATAAATTATTATTAATGGTAGTTAATTTATTTAATGAATATATTAGATAAATTATGGAAAAATAGAATTAATGCTTTAAAATTATATGAAAATAATTTAAGTGTTATAAAAATATTTTAAGTTATAAAATATAACTTTTGATATTTTTGTCATGAAAATATTGATACTTTGATATTAATATCAATTATCGGATAATGGATTTATGTGTTTAAAAATCATATAAATATGATTTTGAGGTATTAAAATACTTTGTGATATTATAAATATATTATAATATTATGTTATGATTTTCATTGATATTTAATATTAAATTCATATTAATGATTAAGGAATTATATGGTATTTAATTCATTTAAATATGATATGAGTGATTGAAAAATTTTGATAAATGGTATTAATTATCTGAAAATTATTTCAAGTCTATGAAAATTATTTGACTGCTTAGAAAATTACCTAAGATAATTGTTAAGTGTTTAGGCAGAGTTTAATTGAACTTAAACTCGATAATTGTCCGACTAGGTTGTCGGGATGTAATTATAGTACCGAACTCAACTCAAACTGCAATAGTTTGACTTGATGCTAGGTCTTGTGTGCTGAATAGACTGATAGGATTATGTGGTAATGTGTTTAGGTTATTTTATATTCTGATGATATTATTCTAATATTTGGATATCGGTATTATCTATATTAGGTCTTCGGATAAGGCTAAATTATATTTTTAATTAGCAGAATCAATTCAGCATATGCAAGTTTTTCTTAACTCTACTAAGAGTGTTTCATTCAGATATGCTTATGGTTAATCATTACTGATTGCCATGTAGAATTGTACTCTGTACATCTTGTATGTATAAGTCAGGTATGAAAGGTTGATCACCTTCATTACCATTCGGTTCGAGATATATATTGCTTCATGTTTAATACTTATTATATTCAAAGTTTGTTAATGCTAATTCACAACTACATTGTGAATTATAGCTAGCTTATTATTCGAGACTATTTTAATCATGATATATCCTTAAATTATATATAAACTTGTTGGGCAACTTTTCATACTCACCTTGCTAATTCTAGAAATCCTTAGATCGATGTTTGATGTTGTGATTTTATGTTTAAATGTGTAGTTTGTAGTATATATTAGTGATCTGGGTTGTTAAATCCGGATCCATAACATCTAGATGCTCGAAATAGAAGTTTTTAAAAACGGAAATATGGAAAAATGTTGGTCGACAAGCAAATGTCGGATCTCCTAGATTTGCCTCTGTTAATTGTTTATGGTGTTTTATGTTATGAATCTATAGTATGCCATGTGTTCTTTGTCTCGCAACTTGAATCGGGGTCATAAGATGTCTAGATCGTAAAGTTATAAGCGATCGAAAGGTCGTTGACCGAACCATGATCGAATGAATCTGGTAACTCAGATTACCCAAAAAAAGTCCGACAACTATTTTTCGAGGCTCGGATCTTACTGACTGTTAGTGTTTATGTCATGTTGTTGGTTAGATATTGTAGTCTGACATGTAATATACATACTAAAACCATTAGATCACCCGGATCATGCTCAGAACCAAAGTAATTAGTGGTCAAACATGCTTTGACCAACTGTCCGGTTGAATTTATGGAAATCTCCAGAATTCACCAAGAACACGTGTCTGACAAGATTTTGGCCCGGATTAAATGTTCTTGTTTGATGATTTTTAAGTTTCTCTGTTGATTTGTTGTGGTACCTGGCATGTAAGCTACACTCATGAACCAATAGTTCACTCAAACAAGTTCTGAGAATGAAAGATATGAAGATCGTAAGTAGCTTTATCTGAATTGTTCTTCATTTCGGGTAACCCGTAAATGAAGACCGACTTTCGACACAAGATCTTTGAGGGCTAATAACTCTTTTGTATGTTTATTAATGACCATGAATCCGGTTTGTGGTTGTAGTACTACATCAGTACTACAATCTTAACACCATTATCTGCCCAGAAAGCAACATGAACACTGACTAAACTTTAGTCAAAGTAAGCTCCTAGGCCTCTGACAGGATTTGTGGGTTTGTTGAAGAACAGCCCAAGAACACCTATAGCGACAGTTTTGTCGCTATAGGGCCCCTTTAATGACATTTAATTCTTTGAAAATAATTATTTTATTTAATAAATAGATAAAAATAGTTTTAATTATTAAAAATATATAATAAATTATGAAAAATTATTTTAAAGCACTGAAAATTAGTTTTAATTATTTTGAGTATATTTCATAAATATTTAATATTTTGGAATATAAATGGTATTTAATTTATTTAATTATATTATCAAATAAATTGCTTAGAAATGATTTTAATACTTTAAAATCATGAAAAATTATTTTATGGTGTTAGAAAATATTTTAAGTTATTTTAATGACTTTTGATATTTTGTGATGAATTTTATTAATAAATTATTATTAATGGTAGTTAATTTATTTAATGAATATATTAGATAAATTATGGAAAAATAGAATTAATGCTTTAAAAATTATATGAAAATAATTTAAGTGTTATAAAAATATTTTAAGTTATAAAATATAACTTTTGATATTTTTTTGTCATGAAAATATTGATACTTTGATATTAATATCAATTATCGGATAATGGATTTATGTGTTTAAAATCATATAAATATGATTTTGAGGTATTAAAATACTTTGTGATATTATAAATATATTATAATATTATGTTATGATTTTCATTGATATTTAATATTAAATTAATATTAATGATTAAGGAATTATATGGTATTTAATTCATTTAAATATGATATGAGTGATTGAAAAATTTTGATAAATGGTATTAATTATCCGAAAATTATTTCAAGTCTATGAAAATTATTTGATCGCTTAAAAATTACCTAAGATAATTGTTAAGTGTTTAAAGCAGAGTTTAATTGAACTTAAACTCGATAATTGTGTAAACTAGGTTGTCGGGATGTAATTATAAGATTGAACTCAACTCAAACCGCAATAGTTTGACTTGATGCTAGGTCTTGTGTCTTTGAATAGTCGATAAGATTATGTGGTAATGTGTTTAGGTTATTTTATATTGTGATGATATTATTCTAATATTTGGATATCCAGTATTATCTATATTAGGTCTTGGATAAGGCTAAATTATATTTTATAGAATGTAATGCATGCATGCAAGTTTTTCTTAACTCTACTAAGAGTGTTTCATTCGAGATATGCTTATGGTTAATCATTCTTGATTGCCGTGTAGAATTGTACTCTGTACATCTTGTATGTATAAGTCAGGTATGAAAGGTTGATCACCTTCATTACCATTCGGTTCAGATATATTGTTCATGTTTAATACTTATTCAGTCTAAAGTTTGTTAATGCTAATTCACAACTACATTGTGAATTATAGCTAGCTTATTATTCAGACTATTTCAATCATGATATATCCTTAAATTATATTTAAACTTGTTGGGCAACTTTCATACTCACCCTTGCTAATTCTAGAAATCCTTAGATCTGATGTTTGATGTTGTGATTTTATGTTTAAATGTGTAGTTTGTAGTATATATTAGTGATCCGGTTGTTAAATCCCGGATCCATAACATCTAGATGCTCGAAATAGAAGTTTTTAAAAATGCGGAAATATGGAAAATGTTGGTCGACAAGCAAATGTCGGATCTCCTAGATCGCCTCTGTTAATTGTTTATAGTGTTTTATGTTATGAATCTATAGTATGCCATGTGTTCTTTGTTCGCAACTTGAATCGGGGGTCATAGCATGTCTAGATCGTAAGTTATAAGCAAATCAAAGGTCGTTATTGAATTATGATCGAATGAATCAGGTAACCAGATTATCCAAAAAAAAATCGACAACTATTTTTGGAGGCTCGGATCTTGTAACTTTGTTAGTGTTTATGTCATGTTGTTGGTTAGATATTGTAGTCGACATGTAATATACATACTAAAACCATTAGATCACCCGGATCATGCTCAGAACCAAAGTAATCAGTGGTCAAACATGCTTTGACCAACTGTCCGGTTGAATTTATGGAAAACTCAGAATTCACCAAGAACACGTGTCTGACAAGATTTTGACCAAAGCTTAAATGTTCTTTGTTGTGATGTTTTTAAGTTTCTCTGTTGATTTGTTGTGGTACCCTGGAATGTAAGCTACACTACTGAACCAATAGTTCACTCAAACAAGTTACAGAATGAAAGATATGAAGATCGTAAGTAGCCTATCCGAATTGTTCTCAATTTCTAGGTAACCCAGAAATGAAGACCAGCCTTTTCTGACAAGATCTTTGAGGGCTAATAACTCTTTTGTATGTTTATTAATGACCATGAATCCGGTTTGTGGTTGTAGTACTACATCAGTACTACAATCTTAATACCATTATCTGCCCAGAAAGCAACATGAACACTGACTAAACTTTAGTCAAAGTAAGCTCCTAGGACTCTAACAGGATTTGTGGGTTTGTTGAAGAACAGCCCAAGAACATCTATAGCGACAGTTTTGTCGCTATAGGGCCCCTTTAGCGACATTTAATTACTGAAAATAATTATTTTATTTAATAAATAGATAAAATAGTTCTTAATTATTAAAAATATATAATAAATTATGAAAAATTATTTTAAAGCCTGAAAATTAGTTTTTAATTATTTTGAGTATATTTTATAAATATTTAATATTTTTGGAATATAAATGGTATTTAATTTATTTAATTATATTATCAAATAAATTGCTTAGAAATGATTTTAATACTTTAAAAATCATGAAAAATTATTTTATGGTGTTAGAAAATATTTTAAGTTATTTTAATGACTTTTGATATTTTGTGATGAATTTCATTAATAAATTATTATTAATGGTAGTTAATTTATTTAATGAATATATTAGATAAATTATGGAAAAATAGAATTAATGCTTAAAAATTATATGAAAATAATTTAAGTGTTATAAAAATATTTTAAGTTATAAAATATAACTTTTGATATTTTTGTCATGAAAATATTGATACTTTGATATTAATATCAATTATCGGATAATGGATTTATGTGTTTAAAAATCATATAAATATGATTTTGAGGTATTAAAATACTTTGTGATATTATAAATATATTATAATATTATGTTATGATTTTATTGATATTTAATATTAAATTCATATTAATGATTAAGGAATTATATGGTATTTAATTCATTTAAATATGATATGAGTGATTGAAAAATTTTGATAAATGGTATTAATTATCCGAAAAATATTTCAAGTCTCATGAAAATTATTTGATTGCTTAAAAATTACCTAAGATAATTGTTAAGTGTTTAAAGAGTTTAATTGAACTTAAACTCGATAATTGTCCACTAGGTTGCCGGGATGTAATATATAATATTAACTCAACTCAAACCGCAATAGTTTGACTTGATGTTAGGTCTTGTGTCTTGAATGGTGATAGGATTATGTGGTAATGTGTTTAGGTTATTTTATTACGTGATGATATTATTCTAATATTTGGAGATCGGTATTATCTATATTAGGTCTTTGGATAAGGCTAAATTATATTTTGTAATTGGTGAATCAAATGAGCAGAGGCAAGTTTTTCTTTAACTCTATTAAGAGTGTTTCATTCAGATATGCTTATGGTTAATCATTATTGATTGCCATGTAGAATTGTACTCTGTACATCTTGTATGTATAAGTCGTATGAAAGGTCGATCACCTTCATTACCATTCTGGATTCGGATATATTGTTCATATTTTAATACTTATTCAATTCAAAGTTTGTTAATGCTAATTCACAACTACATTGTGAATTATAGCTAGCTTATTATTGAGACTATCTATTTCAATCATGATATATCCATAAATTATATTTAAACTTGTTGGGCAACTTTCATACTCACCCTTGCTAATTCTAGAAATCCTTAGATCTGATGTTTGATGTTGTGATTTTATGTTTAAATGTGTAGTTTGTAGTATATATTAGTGATCTGGGTTGTTAAATCCCGGATCCATAACATCTAGATGCTCGAAATAGAAGTTTTTAAAAATGGAAGTATGGAAAATGTTGGTGACAAGCAAATGTCGATCTCCTAGATCTACCTCGTTAATTGTTTATGGTGTTTTATGTTATGAATCTATAGTATGCCATGTGTTCTTTTGTTCGCAACTTGAATCGAGGTCATAGCATGTCTAGATCGTAAGTTATAAGCGACCAAAGGTCGTTGACCGAACCATGACCGAATGAATCTGGGTAACCCAAATTACCCAAAAAAGTCTGACAACTATTTTTGGAGGCCCGGATCTTGCAGCCTGTTAGTGTTTATGTCATGTTGTTGGTTAGATATTGTAGTTCGACATGTAATATACATACTAAAACCATTAGATCACCCGGATCATGCTCGTAACCAAAGTAATCGGTGGTCAAACATGCTTTGACCAACCTGTCCTGGATTGAATTTATGGAAAACTCGTAATTCACCAAGAACACGCGTGTCCGACAAGATTTTCAATTAGGCTTAAATGTTATTGTTGTGATGTTTTAAGTTTCTCTGTTGATTTGTTGTGGTACCACGGCATGTAAGCTACACTATCTTGAACCAATAGTTCACTCAAACAAGTTCTGAGAATGAAAGATATGAAGATCGTAAGTAGTTTATCTCGATTGTTCTTCATTTCGGTAACCCGAAATGAAGACCGATTTTCCCGACAAGATCTTTGAGGGCTAATAACTCTTTTGTATGTTTATTAATGACCATGAATCCGGTTTGTGGTTGTAGTACTACATCAGTACTACAATCTTAACACCATTATCGCCTTAAAGCAACATGAACACCGACTAAACTTTAGTCAAAGTAAGCTCCTCAGCCTCCGACGAGATTTGTGGGTTTGTTCAAGAAATGACCCAAGAACACCTATAATGACAGTTTTGTCGCTTATAGGCCCCTTTAGCGACATTTAATTCTTTGAAAATAATTATTTTATTTAATAAATAGATAAAAATAGTTTTTAATTATTTTAAAGCCTAAAAATTAGTTTTTAATTATTTTGAGTATATTTCATAAATATTTAATATTTTTGGAATATAAATGGTATTTAATTTATTTAATTATATTATCAAATAAATTGCTTAGAAATGATTTTAATACTTTAAAAATCATGAAAAATTATTTTATGGTGTTAGAAAATATTTTAAGTTATTTTTAATGACTTTTGATATTTTGTGATGAATTTTATTAATAAATTATTATTAATGGTAGTTAATTTATTTAATGAATATATTAGATAAATTATGGAAAAATAGAATTAATGCTTTAAAAATTATATGAAAATAATTTAAGTGTTATAAAAATATTTTAAGTTATAAAATATAACTTTTGATATTTTGTCATGAAAATATTGATACTTTGATATTAATATCAATTATCGGATAATGGATTTATGTGTTTAAAAATCATATAAATATGATTTTGTGGTATTAAAAATACTTTGTGATATTATAAATATATTATAATATTATGTTATGATTTTCATTGATATTTAATATTAAATTCATATTAATGATTAAGGAATTATATGGTATTTAATTCATTTAAATATGATATGAGTGATTGAAAAATTTTGATAAATGGTATTAATTATCTGAAAATTATTTCAAGTCTTTGAAAATTATTTGACTGCTTAAAAAATTACCTAAGATAATTGTTAAGTGTTTAGGCAGAGTTTAATTGAACTTAAACTCGATAATTGTCCGACTAGGTTGTCGGGATGTAATTATAGTACCGAACTCAACTCAAACTGCAATAGTTTGACTTGATGCTAGGTCTTGTGTGCTGAATAGACTGATAGGATTATGTGGTAATGTGTTTAGGTTATTTTATACTGTGATGATATTATTCTAATATTTGGATATCGGTATTATCTATATTAGGTCTTCGGATAAGGCTAAATTATATTTTGTAACGGTAATCAACGGTACATGCAAGTTTTTCTTAACTCTACTAAGAGTGTTTCATTCAGATATGCTTATGGTTAATCATTACTGATTGCCATGTAGAATTGTACTCTGTACATCTTGTATGTATAAGTCAGGTATGAAAGGCTGATCACCTTCATTACCATTCGGTTCAGATATATTGTTCATGTTTAATACTTATTCAGTCAAAAGTTTGTTAATGCTAATTCACAACTACATTGTGAATTATAGCTAGCTTATTATTCAGACTATTTCAATCATGATATATCCTTAAATTGTATTTAAACTTGTTGGGCAACTTTCATACTCACCCTTGCTATATCATGATAAACATTACAGATTAAGGCGAATACGTCAGATACAAGGAAAGATAAAGCCAAGCTCAGCTTGGGACTATGTGTGCAGCTAGATTTGTAAAAGTAATTTATTATAATAACATTTTATGTTAGATAGGATATGGAATTGTGTATAAGTTATGGTTACTCGACCTTGGGGATAATGTATAATGTTTAATGTATAAATAATTTATGTTTATATCTTCCGCAATAGTTATAGATTTAGTGCACCAGATCCGTGGTGATTTAGGACCCGGATTTGGGGGGCGCTACAGAAACAGCGCTCCCACTAACCTTCTTGTATACACATGGTTCATCATCATTTTTGATAAAATCAAACTCTTTGATTGTCTCATCAAAATGGATGTTCCACCTACAAGAAGCTTGCTTCAATCCATAAATGGATCGTTGTAGCTTACAGACTTGATTTGTTCCAACCATTGAAATAAACCCCTCTAGTTATGTCATATACATATCCGCCTCAAGTTTCCCATTGAGGAATGTCGTTTTCACGTCCATCTATTAGATTTCATAGTCGTGGTAAGCTGCAATCACAAGAAAAATTTGAATGGACTTGAGCATCTCTACTGGTGAGAAGGTTTCATCATAGTCAACTCTGTAGATTCTTTATTGATCAT
This sequence comes from Panax quinquefolius, assembly GCA_020205615.1. NCBI lineage: Eukaryota > Viridiplantae > Streptophyta > Magnoliopsida > Apiales > Araliaceae > Panax > Panax quinquefolius. Next base: position 94,474,357 of record CM035161.1, read on the forward strand.
TCATTATCTCCATATATAACTCATTATACCCAAGCATACCATTTGATATACCCTAAGAGTCTTAAGGAATACGTCAAAGTATAAATCATTATATATAAGATACTATGATGATCTCAAGTCTAAGAATCACTTGTACTACTATCACTTCAAGAATTCCTATTGACAAGTAAGTATAAATTCATTAGGTATTCCTTAGCGAGTCACGTTTAGTGAACTTATTCTCCAACAAGCACCTACACACTTGCTTTAGTGTCTCTACATAAATGATCATGAGATCAATCATCCTCATCCAATTGCAAGCAACGTATGCACCAATCTATTCGGATTCACTAATCCTCTTTTTTGTAATCCGTTGATTGGGAACATATTAGTTTTTAAGCTATCTAATAATTTTTATCTCATTAGCATGATCTTATCATGATTCTAAAAACATTGCTTAAAACTATGAGTTTATCACATATTATTAAAATAACACCATGTAGATAATCAAATGCCTTTAGTAAATTAATATTTTTATTAATAAATAAATAAGATTGTTTACAAAGTATATGTTTTATCATCATACATGATTGGCTTATATGCATAATACTTTCATTAGCCTAATAAATGGTCTCCTTTGTTTCTTGCATACTAGTATAAGAAAGCAGTGGTGTGAGCCCTATACGAAGTCAACTTCTTGATTTGCTCAACCTATTATCTATCCAAGATCAAATTGCCAAAAAAACACTATATTTTAAGGCATACCATCCAAAACCCACAAAATTAAAAAGATTTTCAATTGTAACTCCAAGTAAGAAGCTCACACTATTAATATGACTCTAGTATACCTCAAACAGACTCAATGTAACAACAAATTGCTAAGGGCTAACACATAATATATAGAGTAGAACCATTTTACACATTACAAATTGCTAACAAATAATTTCTACACTACTGTAAGCTAACATATAATAGAGATGGATAAGGCTCAAAAAAGGGTAAAATATATACTACTTAGCATTAAAGACAATAGAAGCCTGAGAACATAAATAAATTAAAGACCCAAATTAAAATGTAACATATATAAATAAATTGGAACTTACAACAAATTAAAGCCTAAGAATAAAAAATTTAACTTACTAATTTAAGCCTGAGAAATGGAGAACTAGCAGAGGAGAGAATGAAAAGAGGTGGGGGCACATGTTGCTTGTAATAGAGTAGACCAAGGAAAGGGGAGGAAGAAAGGGGAAGGCCAGACAGTGGGAGAGACGGTCGGATGGTGAGGAGGACGACAACGACGATAGAGATGACGACAGCAAGGATGAGGTGCAGAGGCGACGACGAAAGGAAGAGAGGGAAAGAACAAATCGAGTAGGAGGAAGAATAGAAAGAAGAAAAAAAAAACTGAATTTTGGGGATTAAATAAAACCTTATTATCGACGGCAAAGCCGTCGATATTATGCCCATCGATAATGCCTCAATCTCTACAACATATACCATCACCAATGACCTTCGCCACATCGAACCTCACCTTTGTCGCGCACGTAAAATGAGAAACTTAGCGCGAATGAGTTTTGGAGAGTCATTTCGACATGTGTCATTACCGACGACTTAGCCGTCGACAATGGGGTCATTCGCGACGGCGTGAATCCCGTTGACATTGGGCCCGTCGGCTATGACTTGATTTTTTGTAGTGTTTTATCGTCACGGAGATCATCGTGTATGTCTCCCATCATGAAAACCTTTTGTGATGGTTTTGATAATCACACAAATGCGGACTACTTTTGTGATGACTAATAATACAATCACATTAACACACGACTCTTTTATGATGGTTAAAGCAATCACATTAGTACATAGTCTCTTGTGATTGTCAAAGCCATCACAACACAACTTTCTGGATCAAAGGTAAGAATGTGATATTTATTCTACTATATTAACGATATCAAATGATACTTATAAGATATCGTTTTAATTATTGTTTTCATTAGAATATTAGTGATAATTTAACTGCAAACACGAAAAGAATATATATATATATATATATATATATATATATAAAAGTGATAGTATAGTCCGTCGTAGAAATAAATTTTATTTTATGTGAAAAAATTAGAAATTGATATGACCATTATAATTATATTATATACTATTATTTTATAATTTCTCAAAAAATTTATCATAAATTATTATATTTTGTTTTTATTTTTAAAAGCCGTGACAAAATTCCGTGACACATTTTTATTTATCCGTAGTGAATTTCTTTTGTTCTTCATTGTAATTTGATTCCTTAACAGTATGCACTTTTGACTACATATTGACCTATAAACAATGGGATGAGGGAAGGGGGGGAGGGGGGCAACCGCCTCCCGCCGCCTCAAATTTTTACCCCCACTGCATAAACCAACCACCTCCTTCCCCGTCGCCCCCTCTCAAGGCCTCTCGATCGGCACTCGTAGCCTCCCGCCCCTTCTCTTTTCCAGTTCTCAGTATGTATATATAATATATGTTCTATTTTTTAAACCCAGTCCAAAACAATGTCGACTCAGATAAAAGTAATGTGAGAAAACATCACAAATTCACGATTGCAAATTAGAATTAGCCAATTAGGGATTTGGAGTTGAGAAAGGAATAGAAAAGTACAGACGACTCACTCGTCTGCTCCGCCACTTGTCTGTAGATTGTTGCTGTTGACGACGTCCGTCGCCGTCACCGCCCACGCTTCTTCTTCCGCTGGATCGACGTCAAGTAAGTCCATAATACATCACCACCACCACCAAGCCAATTAGCCAAGGTAAGTTAAGTTTACGCATTCTTGATGACTTACTGTTTTTGGGTTTTACTTCAAGCCTTTAAGTAATTGTGATTTATGGGGATTAAAATTAAAAATAACTAATGGTATATTTATGTTCTATTTTATAGGTTGTTCCGTATAAAATTGAAATGTTTAGATATTTCGCACCAAAAAGGCCTAGAGGTCCCAATGAATCTTCTGGTAGTGTTGAACAACCACCACAAACTTCAAATGCTAATATTTTGGAGTTTAACCCGAATGCTATAGTTGTCGATCCTGGATTACGCAAGCCTATTCTTAGTTTTGGTGGTGTTTATCGAGAGAGAGATATTTGCAGCTATTGATAACGAAGCTATTTTGAAACGTTTTCAGAACATGGATACTCGTAGAATTCAATTATCTAGTTCAACAAATTAAAACTAGTACATGATGTAGCTTGATTTCTAAATTTTTTTCATAGTAAATTTTTTTTAATGTAATTGTTGTTCCTTTGGGGGGATCCCGCCCGCTTAACGCTTATAAAATAATGATCATCAAGAACAAGAAGTAATATTATTAAGTAGTACACTGCATGAACCTGTAATTTAAGCTTTTAAATATTTAATTCTCCATGCAAAACAATTACTAAACACACTTTTGATGAGAATAAAAAATAAAAAATAATATTTTCGTAACATTTTTTGATATTTTCACATAAAAAGTGTCGCTATAAATGTATAGCGACGGTGAAAACCGTTGCTATAGGATCTATAGCTACGATTTTTATGTGAAAATATTATTTTCTATTGTGAATTTATCAATTTCTTAAAAAATTATTAAACACACTTATGATGAGAATCTCCTTTAATTCTTTAATGGCAAAACTAAAAAAATATTCACTGTAGTTGGTAGGTTTTACTGATTACACCATTGAACTTTTAATTTTATAAATTATACTATTAAACTAATTATTATTTTGAAATTGGGTCATTCCGTTAAAAAAATAAACGGACGTTAATTTTTTATCTACAAAACTAATGAATTACCCACTGTAATTGGCACATTTTACATATTACACCATTGAACTTTTAATTTTTTAAATTACACCATCAAACTAATTAAAAATAATTATTTTAAATATTTTTAAAAATAATTATTATTTTAAGTAAAAAATATTAGAAACTTTTTTTTTCTTCATAAAATGAGTAGAGTTTCATAAAATATAAATTCAAAAAAATAAAGTGATTTTAAATTAAATTAATGTCTACTTAATTTTTAAATGAGAATGACCCATTCTTAATATTAGAATTTTTTAAAAAAATAAAAATAGAAATTAAAAAAAAAAAAACAGTAAAAGACAAATAAATAAATTGATTCAATTTTATCCAAAAAGAAATTAATAATTTTATAAATAAATATTATTTTCAAGAAAAAATTGGAAAATTCTTCATATTTTTAAAAAATGAGTAAAATTTTATAAAATATAGATTCAAAAAATAAACTTTATTTTCAAAAGAAAAAAAGTTTTTTTTTAAATCAAGAAGGTTTCATAAAACTTTAATTTTTTAAATCTATATTTTATGAAACTTTACTCATTTTATGGAAAAAATTAAAGTTTCTAATTTTATTTCTTGAAAATAATAATTATTTTTTAATTAGTTTAATGGGGTAATCTGAAAAATTAAAAGTTCAATGGTGTAATCAGTAAAATGTGTCAACTATAGTGGGTAATTCATTAGTTTTGTAGATAAAAAATTAGCGTCCGTTTATTTTATTTAACGGAATAACCTAATTTCAAAATAATAGTTAGTTTAATAAGATAATTTAAAAAATTAAAAGTTCAATTATATAATCAATAAAACTTGTCAACTACAATGAGTATTTCATTAGTTTTAACGTTCTTTAATTGTTACACTTGGAAAAGTCGAACATCATCAAAGTGACCCTAGTGATAGCCAATATCATGACAAACAGAATCTACGCCAAACTTTACCAATTTTTACAAGTAGAATTAGTTTTAATTAATTAAATAGGAGACATTTTTTTACTTTTTTATTTTTATTTTAATTAACGAGGGGCACATCTGGTCTGGCTTTTCCCCGTAGTACCGTTGAATGTTTGCGGCAATAGGTAGCAAATATAACGTTCAAGGCATGTTAATAATTCAACAAGTATAGGCATGTCAATAAGTATTGTTGGGCCATCGTTTTTTTTTTATGGGCCGAATTTATCGGGCTCCTCCTTGGATCACGTATGCTTTAAGTTATGGTTGGATCCGGCCATTTGGTCATTTCTATTATTTGGGCTTAGTCATTATATTGGCCCATTATACAAATTGTCACTTAACCCAACTTTGACCAGTAATCATTATGCCAAATGACAGTTGACTATTGTGTCTGCCACTTTGCTGCATGGCATTAATGAGGATGGGACTCAGATGATGGATGTGGCAAACAAAGAATAAAAGGTGTGAAAGTAGATCACATTTACTTTTATTTGAAGTGATAGGAAGTGAGGGAAAAAGGTGTCAGGAGGTGGTGGGTGGCACGGTAAACCTGGGAGTGGAGTATGCATGGGGCTAAGATCACATAAGAGGGTAAGTAATACACACATTTCAATAGGATTCTAATTCTATCTCTCGTGCACTAGATAATATTTTTCTCCATTGTTGACCTTGTGATCGCTGTCTTGACTCTCACGCCGGAGCTATCCTCGACTGGTCGGTAGCCGCCAAGCTTTTGGTATTGACTTGTTGGTATGCGGGGATATTGGACGCGTCTTGGTGATTGGGACGTGGAGAAAGATCTTGGCAGCGTTAACATTGGCGCTAGAAGGAGGGTCGAGTTCTAGTGTCTCGAATATTTTTCAATCACAAACCGTGTTTGTTCTACGTCGATATTCATGGTGAAAGTAGAACACCTACACTTGAAGGCAAATGTAGGGTCGCCAAAGTGAATCGACACCACGAGTGTCTGTCAATGATCGTTTGGGACCGGCAATAAGTGTTCATGCTAGCACAGCGTCCAAACGATCCCCTGAAGATTTTCGGTTGAAGATGATGGGCAAGGCTAAACGTAGGTTAGTCTTCCCTACTGATAAAGCGTCTAGCCACGGTCAGAAACGAGTAGAAGGCACTTCGCCTAGAACTTGATACCGAGAAGACCAAGATGAAAAAGCTTCACGACTGGCTAAGATGGCTGATGAGGCGGATAGAGCTATGGAAGTACTTGTGAAGCAACGATGGGATATAAATGAGCGCAGATGGCGGATGATGAGTTGAGAGATGAAGAACTCAGTTATAATCAGTCCGAAAAGCAAGGACACCGAAGTGGAAAAGAACCTGTTCATTCAGGACGAGAGTCTCGAGGCCGAAATCGAGAAAGAAGAAGATCCAAGCCCTACTCCTCAAAGATCGAGGAGGGTACATCACCCGTCGATTCTAAGGAGCAGGGACGAGAGAAACGAAGAGGTCGATCCAGGGATCGTACTCCTGAAACCACAAAGAAAGTCCTTGTTGTTGCACATTCTCGCCTCAGTGCCCGGGCACAAAGATGAAGCATATCTAGAGATCGTACTCCCGAGAGTCTACTGAGGGTACACCACCCTGTGGACACTCGTCATCGAAGAAGCCCTTCTAAAGTTGAAGGTTCTATTGTAAGAAACCGGTCTACTCAGAGGAGGAAGGAGTCACCGGAAAAGGAAGCATCATCTCAACCAGAAGGTGTAGAATATTTGGTTAAAGAGTTAAAAGAACTTCGGAAGCAGCTTGCCGAAGTACAAAAGACGAAGGACACTTCGGGAAAGAAGGCATCCCTTTTTCCATGGAGATTCTTAAAGAAAAAGTTGACCCCACCAAGAAGTTGCCCCATATTGAGAGTTATGATGGATTAGGGGATCCCTATGACCACAGACAGGCGTTCGACCGACTGATGGATTATTATGACTTTAGTGATCCGCTAAGTGTCATACTTTTGTCACAACACTTTAAAGGATGCCCGGCAGTGGATGGGGACTTTGCCCTCAGATTCAATTTCATCTTGGGCAGACATGTGCAGTAAATTTCATGCTCGCTTTGGGAGCAACAAAAGAAGAGGAAAACCAACTGGTTCGTTGGCTCAGGTTCGACAGTTTTCGAATGAATCTTTGGGTCAATATGTAAAGAGATTCCGTGAAGCAGTCGGCCAAGTGACAGACCTGAATGATCTACAAGCCGTTGGACTGTTTCAGAATGGGTTAGATCTGGTCAAATCCAGAGAAGTTAGTGAAGAAGTTGATGTTTCATCACCAAGAGTCTCTGCCGAGGCCTTTGACAAAGTCAAGGTTATATCGTGGTGGAGGAAGCCATGGATGACCTCAAACGCCCCGCTTGAATCAAGCTTACAGGAGACAGATCGGGATAGAACCGATAAAGACCGGAGAAAGAATGAAGGTAATAAAGACCGCTACGGGAAGGCGGGTCGAAAAAGTTTAACAATTGGAGGCAAGGTGGAGGACGTTAAATCCGCTCAAACTTTAGAGAGTGAATAGAACGTACACATCACTTAACACGCATGACGAGTACATTATCTTGGATCAAATTAAGAATCAACCTATTTTCGAACCACCTCGAGATAACATTAAGCCCGGAAAAGGAAATTCTCGTAAATATTGTGATTACCATCAAGCTTCGGGTCATGATACAAACGACTGTGCTAGTTTGAAGGACTTTATTGAAAGAAAGGTACAAGGCGGTGCTTTAATTCAGTATGTGACTGCTAGAACTAATCAACAGCAGGATAGAGGGCCTGTTCCCGTAGCTCAACGAGCTTCAAAGCAAGTGTTACCGGCTCGGAGCGACTGCAAGGCACGTGATAGATGTCATCACTGGGGGTACTTCTGGCAAATTCGTTGGAAAAAAGCGCCGAAGCTACTTGGATTCGGTCATGACAGTGGTGGGTACCTTCCCGAAGACTGATAGACCTTATCCGAGTTCGGTAATCTCTTTTACTGATGAAGATTACCCTTCGGAAGTCATCGAACCGCACGAGGGATCATTGGTGTTGACTGCACAAGTGGGTTCGGTAGATATTAAACGGATGATGGTAGATAATGGGTCTTCTGTAGATATTCTGTATGCCCACGCTTATCAGAGGATGCACCTAGATGGGCGAAAGATGGAGTTGGGACAGGAGGCTCCTTTATATGGTTTTAGTAATGACCCGGTTAAGGTGGCTGGAACTATTGAACTGCCAGTCATCTTCGGAACGGCCCCCCAACAGGTAGAAATTACTTGCAAATTTTATGTTGTACATGTAGATTCTCGCTTATAATGCTATTTTGGGAAGGCTCGCTTTAATTGCTTTGCATAAGTCGTGACCTCTATTCCTCATTTCAAAATCAAATTTCCTACGGCTCATGGGGTCGGCGAGGTGAAGGGGGACTTGGATCTGGCCAGAAGATGTTATAGAAATGTTGTAATCACTTCGGGAGTGGGAATATCGAAGCAGAAGCAGACCATGGCGATAGAGATCGAACCCATCACAGAGAGTAGTTCCGAACCATTGGTCATGCCGGTGAAGAAAGCGGAGGAGATAGAGCTCATTCCGCAAAGAGAACAAAAGACGGTGAAAATAGGTTCGGGTCTGCCGGAACCTCTCCGGATGAACCTCATGGAGCTCCTGCAAAGCTATGTTGATATTTTCGCATGGGAGCCTCAGGATATGCCGGGTAAAGAGATATCATTGAGCATCTATTTGGAGGTAGACCCGTCGAAGAAGCCAGTCTGACAGAAGAGGAGGATTTTCGCACCTGAACGTCAGCGAATAATTGATGAAGAGATTGCAAAACTGTTGGCAGCAGACTTCATCTTCGAGATTGACTACCCACAATGGATGGCGAATGTGGTGCTGGTACAGAAGCAAAATGGTAAATGGCGAGTCTGCATCGACTACACTGATCTAAATAAGGCTTATCTGAAGGATTTCTACCCTCTACCCCACATTGACCAACTAATCGATGCCACTTCGGGGTATGCTTTGTTAAGTTTCATGGACGCTTTCTCCGGATATCATCAAATTTCCATGTGTAAAGGAGGATATATCAAGACGGCGTTCATTACGCATCGTTCGGTATATGCTTATAAGAAAATGACCTTCTACCTCATCAATGCCGGAGCCACATATCAGAGGATGATGAACCATGTTTTCAGATATCAGCTGGGCAGGAATGTGGAGGTGTACGTAGGCGACATGATTGTCAAAAGTATGTTGGTACATAAACATCCGGATGATTTAGAAGAATTCTTTCGAGACAATTCACAAGACAATTTGAGATTGAATCCCACTAAGTGCACCTTCTGGCCTAGGGGTGGCAAATTTCGGGTTATCTTGTCATACCAAAGAGGAATCGAAGCCAATCACGAGAAGATTCGAGCGATCTCGAACATGAAGACTCTCTCACCATTTAAAGATGTTCAACGTCTGATTGGAAGGATTGCGACTTTGAGGAGGTTCATGTCCAAGTCGGCGGAAAGATGTCTACCGTTCTTTGATACATTGAAAGGGTCAAGAATGCAAAGACGTTTCAATGGACTTGAGTGTGAGGACGCCTTCGAGCATCAAGTCCTATTTATCTTGGCGCCTTTGTTGGTGAAGCCCGCTCTCTTTGAACCCCTATATTTGTACTTAGCGACTAGTTAGTTGGCGGTAGGAAGCGGTTTTGGTGCGTGAAGTTGGGGGTAAGTAAGACCGATTTATTATGTAAGTCATGTCCTTGAGATGTCAAACAAGGTACCGAACATTGAAAAGTTTGCTTTTGCTTTAATAACCTGCTAGTCGAAAGCTTAGGCAATACTTCCGTGGTAGATTGGTAATAGTGTATCTGATCGACCTTTAAAGAAGATTATGGGAAAACCCGAGGTGTCGGGAGATTAAGTTGCATGGGACGATGGAGTTGTCACAATTTTTCATTGAATATCATCCCCGAACCGCCATCAAAGGGCAAGCCTTGGCTGATTTTGTTGTTGAATGCTCGTTTTCGAAGTTTGATGAAGTTGTGGCGGTGAAGGATCTGACAGGCAGATTGCGATTCTTCTTCAGATGAGCGAGTTCTTTGGACGCCAGATGCGAGATGGGTCTTCTACCACGGACGTTAGTGGAGCAGTATTATTCGACGAGTCCGGAGGATTCAAGGTATAATGAGCCATCAAATTTCGGATTCAAAGCGACAAACAACGGTCGAGTATGAAGCGGTACTTTGCAGGTTACGATGGCAAAGAGTCTTGAAGTGCAAAGAATAATCATCTTTAGTGATTCTCGTTAATCGTTAAGCAACTTTCGGGGGGAATACGAAGCTCGAGGCCCAAAATGATCAAATATCTAATGAAATGAAGGAACAACTTCAAAGATTTCCAATCCTACGAGTTTCAAGGATCGAGCGTAGTATAACAATTCAATTGTCGATGCACTCTCCAAATTAGCCACTACGGATGTTAACGTCTTTGATGGGTCGGTTTATTTAGAAACTTTGCAACATCCTAGTGTCCATTATGAATCGGTAATGTGCATTGACCGAACCAACTGCTGGTTGACTCCATATATAGAGTATCTGGCAGATGGCGTCTTACCTTCGGATCGGATGCTCGCCAAGAAAATCAAGTATAAAAGTGCTAATTTTGTTCTGATTGATGGGGATCTGTTCCGAAGAGCTTTCTCATCTCCACTATTGAAATGTTTGACTCCATCTGAAGCTGAATATGCTCTTCGGGAAATACATGAAGGTATCTGTGGCGACCATATGGCGGCTAAGTCATTAGCCTATAAAGTACTTCGCCAGGGGTACTACTGGCCTACCATCTTCAAAGAAGCAACTGAGTACGTCAAGAAGTGCGAGAAATGTCAGCTCAACAGTCCGATCCCACATCAGCCACCAGAAGAGCTATACTCGATCCTATCTCCTATACCCTTTGCTGTCTGGGGGGTTGATATACTGGGTCCACTACCGAAGGCAAAAGGTCAAGTCAGCTTTGTTATAGTTGCCATTGACTATATGACCAAGTGGGTAGAAGTAAAACCACTTAGGTTAATAACGAAACAGGAATGCTTGAAATTTTTGAAAGAATCAGTAGTATTTCGTTTCGGGATTCCTAAAGTGGTAATATCAGACAATGGACGTCAGTTTGTGGGATCGAAATTTGAGGCATTCTTGAAAGAACTGGGGATTCAACACAGAAAGACTTCAGTGGCTCATCCACAGTCAAATGGACAAGTTGAAGTGACCAATAGAACGCTGTTGAATGGGATCAAGCGCAGATTGAATGAAGCCAAGGGCAGATGGCCGGAGGAGCTACTTAGCGTGTTGTGGGCTTATCGAACTACTCAGAGGACTACAATGAGGATTCACCTTTTAGGCGGCCTATGGTAATGCGATGCCTTAGTCCTAGTTGAAATTGGATCTCCGGTCTTCTGTCACCCAATTGAGAGAAATCTACAATGAGGAAGGGCTTAAGGCCAATCTTGATTTACTTGAAGAAGTAAGAAAGCGACCTTAATCAGGTTGGCGACTTATCGTGAAGAGTGGCTAAGCATTATAATAAGGGGTAAAATGTCGAAGGTTCAAGTGGGAGATTTTGTCCTCGGAGAGAAGTCAAGCATCTACACCTCGAGAATATGGGAAAGGCGATGCCAAACCTGGGAAGGACCGTAGTAAATAATGAAAGTCAAGCCGGAACTTATCGATTGAAAGCATTAGATGGGTTAGCAATTAAGAATACTTGCACGTTGGCAAAGCTTAGAAAGTACTTTCGAAGAGAAATGATGTCGAGACTAATGGAAGTCTCAGAATATTTATGTCATCATCAATAAAAGTTCCCTTTTTTCGAACAAATTATCTTTTATTCACGATCGGATCATCGAAGTTAGGAGGTTCGGTGGACTCGGCGCCATTCGATGGCAAACCTTTTTTCGTTAGGTTTGTAAAATTCAAGAACGCAATCAAATTGCATAAATTATAAGCGTGTAAAATCGAGTTTTAAAAATTTACAAACCATATACCCGGATCACCCTTTATGCACAATTATTAATTAAACGAAAAGATAAAGAATAAAATCATACCCTTGAAGATCGAGCTTCCTCAGGTACAAGTTCATCTCCAAATCCTTTCGCGTTCAACTTGAATCCACCGGGGTTTTGTTCCTTCCTTTGATCAACGTTAGCCACCCATATGTTTGGCCTCTAGAGGTGATCCACCAAGGAATAATAAAGATTCAAGAAAAAGGGTATTTGGCTCAAACCCTAATTTTCTATCTCTATAGAAAAGGGTACTCTCCAACAAATTGGAATTATTACGTTGTAAAAGTCAACAACCCATACCCATAATAAGACTCCTCTTATTTATAAATGTGGGCAACCCATCTTAACAATTAGGGAATTGGGTTTTATTTAATTAATTAAATTCTTTTAATTAATTAAGCTCCCTAATCTTATTAGGGATAATTAATTAAACTCCTTTAACTAATTTTTCTTCCTAATCCAATTAGGAATAATTGAGAGTACTTATATTAAATTAATTCCTAAACTCTTTTAGAAATTAAAATAATAATAATTGTAATAATATTAATAAGACTCCTCTTATTAATTTATATTTAATATTTATAAAATATTAAATAATAAATATTAAGCTATTTAATTTATTCTATCACCATAGATTAAATTAAATATACTTAACATATTATTACGATTATGCCATTAACTTCTTAAATAATTATTCTTCCTTTTATGGTGTGACCTTTTTAGTTCTCCATATTAAACCGGTTGTGAATAAATCAATTAGAAACAATTAATCTTATTTAAATAAATAAATTAAATAATTAATTTATTTAAATAAATAATATTTATTCTACAATAGGGATAAGCCTCCCTAGCGATCAACGACTTTCCGGATAATATAGATTTCAACATTAATCATAAAAGAACCTTTGAATAAATAGTTACCGTGACAATTCAATCCTTCCACCATACAATGTCCCAATTAAATATAAGACATGGAATTCTTCACAAGTCTTATTTTATTTAATTATATGTATTTCGATCCTTAAATGCACAACTCAAATAATGCAAATTAGAAACTCCTTTCTAATTTCATTTCGCCTTCGCCAAGGACTCATTGGGTTGTCATTTATCGAATCACATAGGACATTTCTCTTCTTTTATTAGAAGTGGTAGATTCTTTATTGATCATACATTATCTCCATGTACAACTTATTATACCCAAGCATACCCTTTGATATACCCTAAGGGTCTTAAGGAATAAGTCAAAGTATAACTTATCATACACAAGATACTATGATGATCTCAAGTCCAAGGATTACTTTCAGACTACTATCACTACGAGAATTCTATTGATGACAAATAAAACTCCATTAGGTATTCCTTAGCGAGCCACGTTCAATGAACTTATTCTCTAATAAGCACCTACATACTTGCTTTAGTGTCTCCACAACAAATGATCATGAGATCAATCATCCTCATCCAATGAGCAAAGCAATGTATGTACCAATCTATCCGGATTCACTAATCCCCAATTTAGTAATCCAATGATTGGGAACTATTTTAGTTTTAAGCTTTCTAAGAATTTAGATCTCATTAGAATGATCATCATCATTATTCTAAAAGCATTGCTTAAAACTATGGGTTTATCACATATTATAAAACAACATCATGTAGATAATTAAAAGCCTTTAATAAATTAATACTTTTTATTAATAAATGAATAAGATTGTTACAAAGTATATGCTTTATCATCAAACATGATTGGCTTGTGTGCATACTACTTTCATTTTCGGCAGGTGGTCCTTATGAGTTTGTCAGGCCCTTCGTGGTAGGCAAACGTCATTGGTGTTAGGAGGTTAGGGTGGACTCACTGGTCATTCGATGGCAGCCTTTTTGGTAGGTGGTCCTTATGAGTTTTTCAGGCCCATCGTGGTAGGCAAACCTCATTGGTGTTAGGAGGTTCGGGTGGACTCGCTAGCCATTCGATGGCGACTTTTTGGCGAGTGGTCCTTATGAGTTTGTCAGGCCCTTCGTGGTGGTAAAGCAAACGTCGTTGGTGTTAGGAGGTTCGGGTGGACTCGCTAGCCATTCGATGGTAGCCTCTTCGGCAGGTGGTCACTTAGACCTTGTCAGGCCCTTCGTGGTAGGCAAGTGTCATCTTTAAGACGTTGTCAGGCCCTACGTGGTAGGCAATTGTCGACACTTAGACCTTGTCAGGCCCTTCGTGGTAGGCAAGTGTCATCTTTAAGACGTTGTCAGGCCCTACGTGGTAGGCAATTGTCGACACTTAGACCTTGTCAGGCCCTTCGGGGTAGGCTCGTGTCATCTTTTAGACTTTGTCAGGCCCTTCGTGGTAGGCAAATGTCATCTTTTGGTTTTGTTAGGCCTTTAGGGGTAAACAAATTCCTGATGAAGCAGATATATCTCACACTTCGGTAACTAATAAGTATCCCTTTACTTTATTACCTAAATTTTTTCTAAGTGTTGAGTTCAGGAAGCTTCATTCTTACACTTCATCTTATCTGTTATATGGCATGTTTAGTTGTTACCTAACAATTCGAGTTCAGCCCATGAAGGGGTTTGTGCATCTTTTCACTTAAATAAATATTGGAGTATTGGCAGAAAATAAATATACCGAAGTCATAAGGAATGAAGCCATTTTCATTAATATTTAATTTAATTACACTATTGATAATTCTTACAAATACTGTAAATTAAAGACAGAAAAGACATAAACAGGAACATCAGCTTCAGGCGCCATCTTCTTCGTCTGAAGAATCGAGTAAGGATGGGTCCAGATTGGCTGCAGACAGCTTCTCCTTGCCACGACTTCGGCAAAGCTCGTAACTCTCGGAGTATATCTTCATTATTTCCCCGTTGATTTCGTCCGAGTTCCGGTACTCTTCGCATATTTGTTTGCGAAGGTCGTCGGTTAAAGGGGGCCCAAGATCCCGAAGAGCCTTAAGTTCTCGAATTTCCTCTTCGAGTTTGAGCCGCCTATTCATGTGACGAGTCTCTGCTGCCTCCAGCTTATGGATAGTCTTGGTCAAGATCTTCGCATCAGTCTTTAATTCCTCGATCTTCTCCATCCTTATCTCGCTCCTCTGAACCAAGTCAACATTCATTTTGACGATCTCCTCGTGCTGTGCTTTGGTTGACAGGTTCTTCCTTCGAGGCCTTCACATCTCCTTTGGCTTGGGCTAACTCTTTTGAAGACCTTCATTTGTATGAAGAAGGCATTCACGTTGAGTTTTCTCCTTCGCCAAGGTAGACTTCAGCATGGCATTCTCCTTCCTCAAGATCTCTTCTTCCGATTCGGCTTCGAGAGACCTTGGACGAAGACGTCCGAACACCGCATTGGCCTATGTGTATCCAATACCATTTGATCAGTTTTCAAATATATAAGTATGCAGATAAATTCAGAAATAAAGAAGATACTCGTTTACCTTCGCCAAGTAGCTCATGCCTTCGCTGAGTAGATCCCCATTCGAACTGTTCCCAAACCGATGATCGTCGGTTTCACGAACAAAGGTGTTGAACAGTTGGAAGGGAAAATGAGCATTGAGTCGGGGCCACATTATTGGAGAGGCCATGGCGTCCCGATCAGTTTCGGTAGTTGGTTGTCTTAGAGGAGAAGGTGGAGGTTCTTCGCGACTTGGTGAGGGGTCTGCGTGTATGGTTTCGGGAGAAGGAGATCGGGCAGGAATGCGTTCGGGAGTTGGCGAAGGGCGGGGAGATGAACCAGGTGGATGTCGATGGCATTTTCTTTTTTCGGGAAGGAGTGAGGATCGATCCGGTTGGTTCATTGTCGAGCACGTGGGTTTCGTGGATATGGTCGGGAGGTGACGGTAGAAGAGGTAGGGACTCAAGCTCTTGACGGTCGAAGGGGTTATCTTGGTTCTTATTTTTTTTTACGAAGGACCTTAGCCCGATCGTGCAAAGGAATATCGAGTAAGCTCCTCCTCACCGGGGTAGGTTCGGAGGTTGGAGGATTGGGATTGGTTGAGAAGGTTGTTTGGGGGTTGCTTGGGAAGTGTTTTGAGGTCACTTTTTCGGGGTTTGTTTCGATTGGGTGGTTTTGGATCGTTTGGCGGATCTCTTTCTTGGCGAGGTCCGAGGTTTTCTTGGGTATGTTGGGTTCGTCGGTTTGAGGTTCGTCGGTTTGAAGGGAAGAAGTTGGTGGGTCGGCGGTAGGGGGTTAACACGGGAAGATTCTTGACCGGATGCTCTTCACTTGCATCTCGCATTCATCCTCGCTAAAAAATCGTCCAGTCTCTCACCTCCGAAGTCGGTTTGATCGAGACACCTTGCAAAAAACCACGATCGTAACTGTATCACTTATATAGCTCGAAATTATGTTACAAAGTTATTCAAAACTTACATTTGTGGTTGATAACTTGAGCTTGTTTGGTCGAAGTGTGAAACTCCATTCTTTTGGAGGAATCTTCCTCAAGAAGTCGCCATCTCCCTCACCCGTTCTTGGATATGTCTCCAAAGTCGCAGAGACACAGTCGGAGGTAGTCCGACCGGAAGAGAAGAGATCTCGAGTCCCGTGATGAAAACCACTTCTCATGCCAACCCTTGTTCTTTGAAAGGAGTATTCATCAGGATCTCTCTCGAACACAGTGTTGGGTCGAGGAGATTGCTTGCTTAACACTTTGAAGCCTCGTTCTCGAGACCTACCGGTAAAAGAGGGTGAAGAAGATATCGACAGAGGAGCAATCCCTAGTTCATGGCAAAAGGCAATAAATGCCAAGATGTGGATGTAGGAGTTGGGCACTAATCGGGTGAAGCCCACTCCTATAAACCCTAGGAGGGTAATGATGAAGACATGGAGAGGTGGCGAACCCCTTTTCCGAAGAGTGGTGAGGCATGGCGACCCAATCGTCCGGTCGCTGGTATATACGCTCTTCAGGAGCAGGGGCCCTTATCGCGTACATGTCAGGAATCTGATAACAAGTCCTGAGCATGCATATTTCAGATTCCGTGACGGAGGAACGGATGTTGGCATTAGGGAATTGTTCCCCATTCTTGAAGAAATCAGAGGTAGAGGAGGTCAGAGAAGGGTTTTCCCCCATGGTGGTTGATTGGGGGTTGGAACTCGAACCCTCTTGGTTAGGGTTTGGGTTGGGAGAAACGATCTTGATAGGAGTTGCACGAAGAGGAGAGTTACGGCGGAGGGTTTTGGTCACCATTGTTAAGATTTTGTGAAGCAGAGAGAAAGAAATTTGCGAGAAGAAGAAAGCTCTAAGGTTCAAATTTCAAATTAGCGAGTAAAACCGTCTTTAATTGGTAAAGTTTACCTTTTATATCTTGTGATTTACGGTGAATTAAGGGCGGCACATTTAATTCATCGCAATGATGATGAATGGGAAGAGGTTTCGTCCGTTTTAGACCTAAATATCTTCACCTATGTGGGCTTGCGTCTATTGGGCTTCTCACTTCTATACCTGATAACAATTTGGGCTTTGGCAAGTTTCACTTTGGATCTCTTATGACTTATCATAGTTGGTTACGTCCTGGGCCTATACTGTTTATAGTCTTTCATTAAACACCCTGTTTAATGTAAGACTAGGGGGTAATGTTGGGCCATAATCCTTTTCCTTATTGGACCGAACTTATTGGGCTCCTCCCTTGGATCATGTTATGCTAAGTCATGGTTGGATCCGGTCACTTGGGTCATTTCTATTATTTGGGCTTAGTCATTATATTGGCCCATTATACAAATTATCACTTAACCCAACTTTGACCAGTAATCATTATGCCAAATGACAATTGACTATTGTGTCTGCCACTTTGCTGCATGGCATTAATGAGGATGGGACTCGGGATGACCGGTGATGGCAAATAATAACAAAGAAAGGTGTGAAAGTAGATTATTTACTTTCTATTTGAAGTGATAGGAAGTGAGGAAAAAGGTGTCGGGAGGTGGTGGGTGGTACGGTGATGCGGGGGAGTGGAGTATGCATGGGGCTAAGATCACATAAGAGGGTAAGTAACACACACATTTCAATAGGATTCTAATTTATCTCTCTCGGGCACTAGATAATATTTTTTCTCTCCATTGTTGACCTTGTGATCACCTGCATTGACTCTCACATGGAGTTATCCTCGACGTGTCGGTAAAGTCAAGCTTTTGGTGTTGACTTGTTGGTATGCGGGATATTGGGACGCGTCTTGGTGATTGGGACGTGGAGAAAGATCTTGGCGTTAACAAGTATATTAACGAGGGCACGTCTGGACGATCCTGTATTTTATATATATTCAAAATTCTCTTGTATTATTAAATTTTATAAAAATTTCAGTTAGAATAAATTACGAGTAATAATATATCTCTACCGACTTATTTCAATACCTCTTTTTCTGTTAGATTTATGAAATGAGTCTAAATTTAACATATTAAACATTAAACTTTCTAATTAAAATAATTAATAATAAAAACAAAATGACCCCAAATTCAAATAATAATTAAATATACCTTCACAAGATATTTGATTTATATAGGACAACTTATATACTATAACACTCTTCCTTACATGTATACGATATTAAGGGTTGTACGTGAGTTTCATAAATATGAGACAAGTAAGCAAACCCTATTGATAAGTGGTTATTAATTATGAAATGAGTAACTTTCACCCTTAAGAATGGAGTGTTGGTGAAAAATAATAACGTCAAGAAAAGTGTTTAATTAATTCGAAGATAATTTGATCTGATATCATTTTAGATTTATGAAATTGAATCAAATCTATATATAAAAATATTAAACACTTTAACTCAAAATTAATTAAAGGAAGAGTTGGCTATAATCATTATAAACTACAAATAGTAACTTTTACAAGATATCAATATGAGACAACTTATAAACTTTAGCATTCCTATCAAAGTGCTAGCTAGTTATACAAATTTGAAACTTATTTACTTTTCTGAAAGTATTTTTGAAAATTAATAGGCTTAAAATAAATTGGCACCCCAAATTTATTTTCAATTAAAACACCATAAACATTAAGCGAAAACATAATTTGCACCATATGCTCTATTTTCAGATCACTTAGTTGACTAAACTGTTAAAATGAAAGATAGAAATATGAAAGTTAATTACAAAAAAAACATTGAAGTATGATTGAAGTCCAGACTTTTCTAAGAAATTGGTTTAATAATACCTAAACTATAGCAATTTTAGAAAACAAAGAAAAACTCAAAAAAGACTATTATAAAATAAAAATATAAATATAAATTATAAAAAAATATTTAGGAAGTATACAAAAGAAGAAAAAGATAATTAAAATGAAAAAAAGAAGAAGACAAAATGACCAAAAATGGAGGAAAGGAGAAAAAAAAAAAACAAATTCTTAACTAAAAATAAATAAAAAGATCTTTTATTATTATTTTTGTGTTTTTCTTGGTTTTGATATTTTCTTTTCTTTCTTTTTTTTTCTACTTTTTTTTCATTTTATTTATTTTTACTTTCTCTTTTGTGCTTTTATATGTTTTTTAATAATTTTCTATATTTTAAGGAGCAACACCAATTCCTTAAATAAAGTCAGTTTTAAAATAAGTTGCAATAAGCCTATAACAAAGCCCAAGCTAGTAAACATTGATTTTTGATAAGTATTATTTTGATATATACACATACATGCATGCATGAATCTTACGATAAAAAGAGAAAAATCATAAAAAAAATATTAATGTCATATATATATATATATATATATATAATAACCTAAAAGAGAAATTTCCAATTAAATTATTTTAATAAATAAAAATATATAAAAAAAAAGTTTCTGTCTCGACTTTCAAACTTGTAATAATAAAAATCAAAAGTTGTAATTAATGTTTCTATACCGGAAATTCTAAGCGACTATAATTATATTAATCTTCATATTTAATAAAAATCAAAAAGTTGTAATAAAAGGTATTATGATTGTTCTGTAATTAATTTATGAGTTTCGGGTACGCAAAAAGAGGATTCTATCAACTTATTCAGACATGAGATAATAAGTTATTATGAGCTTGATATTATTTCACCATCAAAAAGGAAAAAAACTTTCATCTTCAAATTTCACTCATTTATTTTATTTTATTGCGTAAAATTCCACATAAATCTCAATTCATATTTGTCATAAATTTATTCATATATATAATTATTTCCCTTAATTTACGGAGCGCTTATTGTGTTTAGACCTCAAAATATATTTAAAATCATATATTTTAAACATAATTTATATTATTTAAAATCATATATACAAGGTTTTCATATCCGGATCAGATATCGAATTGAAAAAGGTACCGAGTGAATGGATCATTGGTTCAACTAGTGGTTGAACCATTATATATTGACCTAGTGATGTTATTAATATATAAAATATATATTATTAGTAATTAATAAAATTTTAAAAAATCTCATTTTTTGAACTAAAATATAAAAAATTGAGTTACAATATTACCAAATGTGATTAATTCTAATATTAAAAAAATTTTGATACAAAAAATATTAAAAAATAATTTGTAGAAATTGGTGGTCAACTGATTCTTGACCAAATTAATTAAATCGGACCGGAGTACTAACCTATTCTAATTTTTACTGTTGAATCGCGGATCCAATCCGAATTTAATAACAATGAATATATATTTAAAATATCCTATCCTATATCTTTCTTTGGCAAAATATATGAAAATGAGGTATGGTGTTGTCATTTATCTTTTTCTCTCTTTCCTCGCATTATTCTTTATGTGGTGAATTCAGTGAGGTTATTGCATTTATGAAGTGCTCACGGACCGAAGGCATGGTTTTAAAATCTGGATCTGTCAATTAGATCGATAAAAATCAGAACTTGTTTATATTACGGTTCGATTTTGGCCACTTAATTAGTTTGGGTCAAAAATTGGTTAACCCGATTGATCATCGGTCAAACAGTTTAATCGGTAAAATTAATTAGTTAACTCGGTTGACTCGACTTTAAATATTATTTTTTTATCAATTTTATTTTAATATTAAAATTAACTATTTTTAATAATATTGAAATTTATTTTATTTTATTTTAATTTATAAAAAATAATTTTTTAAAATTTTATTATTATTAATAATATATATTTTTATATATTAATTACAATATTGAATCAATAACAATTTAATCACGGATTGAATTAATGATTTATCTATTCAGTATCTTTTTCAATTTTTTGACCGATCCGTGCAAAACATTAGTGGGAGGCACTGATAATTGGGTCCGGGGGGTCTGGTACACATTGTACCGAACTAACGATCAAAATATGTGTTATTTTTTTTTTTATAATTTTTTTAATTTTTTTGTTTAAACTTGTTCTATTATTTTTTATTTATTATTCTGATAATTGTGATTAAAAAAAATTAAAAAAAATAACAATGTATCGGTTAACGACCGGTACAGCACCTCCCCCAATTACTGATAATTTTATTGGGGGGGGGCGTCCGGTGCCTTAACGACTTGTACGTCCGGTACACCTGTTTTATTTTTTTATTATTTATTTTATTTTAACCATAATTATAAAAATAATAATAATAATAATAGAACAAGTTTGAACAAAAAAATTATAAAAAAAGTATATTTTTTATTACAAAAACACTATAAACAAACGTTAGTCCGATATAAATGCACCGGACGCTCCACCCCCCCCCGGGGTGGATTGGTTGGGCCTTGGGGGAAAGATTTATGATGCGCTCAGGGACTGACTCTGTGAGGCACTGATAATTGGGGGGAAAGATTTATGAATCGCTCAGGGACTGGAGGCACTGATAATTGGGGGGACAGATTTATGAAGTGGGTTCCACCAAGTGTGGCTGTGGCAGTGGCAGTGGCAGTGGCACTGCAGTCATATCTCATATCTACTCGGGGTCAGGTCGCGCGAGAACAGCGCGGGAGCTGTTTCCCAATGTACACAAGAAGAAGGACCATGGCATGCGTCATAACTTTTGTCTGGGTCCAATTTCATCTTGTCAAACGTTAAATCTTGTCTCTTCACTACTTCTACCATTTATCTCCTAGCCTTTTATTTTATCTTAATAATTTTATCAACAAGTCTAGAGGGACATTTTGACCTTGATAAAATTGGCCCTAGCTCGCAGGGCGGACAGAATTGGTCCATAAAAATTGAGTTTTGGACTTAATTTTTTTAGTCCATAAAAATTTAAATCATTTTGGTCCGGCCCAAATTCAGACTGCCCCGTTGTGGCCCACCCGCGGATGACCCGGTCTGCGGGTTTTTTTTTAAAATATAAAATAATACTTTTCTTGAGAATTGAATTCTAGACCTCCCACACTCTTTAAACAAATGCTCACACCAACTAAGTTACAAGAATTTTTATTATAAAGTCACTTACAAAGGCTAGGTTTGTTTACATGTTTAGAGTATGGGAATGGGATTGAACCCTTAATTCTATTTTTAATAATAATAATAATAATAATATATTTATTTATTTATTTTTGTCATTTTTAGATAATCCTTATTTGAGTAATTTTTAAAATTTATATGAGATTTATCAAAGAGTGCATTAAATTTAATTTTTTCCCAAACTTGATAAACCCATTGCAATACATCACTGTTTTGACCTAGTAGTATAAAATAAATGTGGCTGGCTAGCTAGCTGGAATATTGTATTTTTAGTGTCCTTATCCGTAAGTTTTAGATAGATTTTAGTACAATTAAGGAATAAGTGTGCAATTAAAACAGTATATAATTGGACATTATGCGTTAATTAATATATATATATATATATATATATATATATATATATATATATATCATCAGCCTAATATTAAGTGGGAGTCATTTAATTAAAATTTATCTATAACAATCAGCCTTAGAGAGGAGTTTTGGGTCCCTCTCCCACGTTACCAAGAATCTCTATTCCATTTCTTGCTCAGTAACTCTAATCAATCTCAGCCTTACTTCAATTTGTTGTATATTTATTAATAATATTATTTCATTCATAACATTCAAATATGTAATAATGACAGTTTTATATCACATGTATCAGCGAAGGACGGAAAGAGTATTATATTGTTTTTGTTTTTCCTTGAATATTAAAAGTTCCAATTTCCGGTTATAATTTAATTTAAGGTATATAGTGGCTTTAAAATGAAAATCTTTGTAGCTTAGTTGGTTGAGCATTTGTTTAAGAAGTGGGGAGGTTTAGAGTTCAATTATCAAAAAAAATATTATTTTGTTAAAAAAAAAAATAAGCAATGGCTTACCCATTTACCAACTAAAGGTAGGCCTCATATATATTTACAAAAAAAAAATTGGGGCCACATTCTAGCGATTTTTTTTTGGTTTTTTTTTTATTAATTACCAAAAAATATATAGTATTTATTCTAACTGAAATTTTTATATAAAATAATATTTTAGATGTAATTTAGATACATATAAAAATTACAACTAAGACACTATTTTCTATAAAAAAATTCAATTAAAATAAATACTATACATTTTTAAGTTAATAAAAAAATGTCGCTAGAACAATGTTGCCCTTGAAGGACTCTAATTTTATTAATAATGACCAAAATATATTTATAAATAGCTAATGATATTAAAATTATTTGACTTAAAAATTAAAATCATTAATTATTAAAATATTTTATTGTTAAAAATTCTTTTAACAATAAAAATGAACATATTCATAAAATGGTAAAAAATATCAAATTATTTTTACTTTTAAAATAATTATACTACCCAATATTATAAATTAATTTACTGTTATTGATTTCAATTATACTATCTAAAATTATAATAATATGTATTTGATGTAATTGTAGGAAAAATATAATGGATGATAATCAATATATTTTTATCGTATTATATGTATTTTCTAAATTTTAAATAAGTCAAACTCGTGATATACTTTATCCGTTCTAAAAATTAGAGATATAATTTAACTTTTGAGGTCAAATAATGACATATTAAATTTGAATAATACTAGAGACACAAACTATTTTACAAATATTTTACAAACTGCTGATGTGTCATACTCCACATCAGCATATTATGTGAGGCCAAAGACTATATTGAAGCAATTTGTTGATTAATATGTTGAGGTGGAGTATGTCGCATCAGCAGTTTATAAAATATTTGTATAATATTTTGTGTCTGTAGTATTACTCATTAAACTTTATAATTGGTATGACTCATAAAATTTTAAAATGACATAAATTTTGTTATATATTATGCAAATATAATAATTATATTAACTAAAATTTAATAAATATATAATAATTTAAAATTTAATATCAAGCGATTTAATTTTAAAAATTAAATTATATATTTAATTTTTAAACCCATGAGGGAGTACTTGTGTATGATGAGCTTACTAGTAGCCAAACTTATTTGCAACTATGTATATATACTAGTCGTACTACCCGTGCCTCCGGCACTATATACGAAGGAAGGGAATGAGAGATTGTCGGCACTAGAGAATGGAGGAGGCAGAGGGTGAGTTCGGGAGGAGGAAGAACGGAGGAGGATTTAGGAGTGAGAGAGCAATTTTTTTTCCTTTGAAGTTAAAGAGGATATAATAGACAGTGAGATTTATCCCAAATTTTAGACAATTCTAATCGTTTATTAGGATGAGCGGGAAATTTAAAATCAGTTGTATTTTATTAATTAGAAATATATATATAGGAAGGATCCTGTCCGGGAGCCCGGACAGGCTTAAAATGCGGGATTTTTTTTAATTTTTTTTGCTTTTTTTTTAAAACAACTAAAAAAAAGTTTAATATTTTATGGAACTGAAATTTTTCCATAATACAGTATTTTTGGTGTGATTTGGATACATATAACAAAACAGTCTATCTGTACAGTCTGTTTTTTTAGTTGTTTTAAAAAAAAAGCAAAAAAAAAAGAAGAAAAAAAATTCGCATTTTAACAAAATACGGGACTCCGGATTGGATCCGGACTCTCTCTCTATATATAAAGGAATAAAAATGGTGGAGCATGTTTATAAAGAATATATACTTGAGATGAAAGTAGAATGCTATGAATTATGAGGCCCTAGAACTAAAGTGAAATACACGTTATTTAATTTAGACTGTGTTTGGAGAGATGAGGCCAATGGTCCTATCATGGGCAAAAAACATCTTTACTCTAATGTATTCGTCGAGTTATAAGTATTGAATCATTGTACTTTAAAAATAAATACAATTTATCCACTAAATTTTTAAAAAAAAATCAAATTGGGTCATTCCGTCCAATTTTTTGAATGGACGTCAAATATTTTTAGACGTGACATTGAAAAAAAAATTAAAAAACATTATTTTCTTATGTGGCAACACAAAAATAAAATAAAATTATTAATTATGTGAAAAAAATAATAATTAAAATAATAATAAAATTAAAATATATATTTAATGCATTTTCTTTATAATTTTTTCTTTTCCTTATCTCTTTTCGTTTCTTTTAATTATAATTTTTATTTTGAAAATTAATATTAATATTAATACAATGAAATCATTAAATTTAGGCTTAAACATAAAAGAAACATACTATTAAAAATATTAAAACCTATTAATAACTAAACATAAAAACAAAAAACAAAACAAAATAAATAACAAGACCAAATCAAAATAAAAAAAAATGATCAGTTGTGTGCTTCTTCTTCCTCTTAAAATTTCCAAATCAAAAATACCAGATGCATATTCAAATCCAGAAACTTCATTCAAAATTTGGAACTAAATTAACTCATAGATGCCAAATCCCATCAATAAACAACCCCTAATTACTAACCAGAGATAAATCAAATAATCTGGAAAGGCTGAACCATGAAACCCAAAACCCATGCTTGCATCAATTAATGACAAAATTGATATCTAAATCATACCCATTAACTGCAATAACAATTACTATCAACAAATGAATTTAGCACAACCCAAGCCATGACTTCTTTTGGGTTCAACCCACCACCTATAGCTCTAGCAGAGGTGGCTTCTTCTGCGCCAACGAGTTGACCTTGGAGAGAAATCCAAGCAAGCTGTTTTTGTGCTTGATGATGAGGACATGTCTAGCTTGAATTGGAATTGTGACGTCTTCAAAATAGGTCTACACAACCCATTCTGAGTCGCCAAATACATGGTACAAAATCCAAATACAATCTTCTTATTTACAATTATTAAATTGTCGTGCAAAATACGATAACAAATAAGCTGTGAGTTTCAATACAAATAACATTACTCACACACCAAATCAATGACACTTTACATAAAGGTACAGTCGATAACTATTTTAAGAATTAAAATCTTTGGAAAATGCTTAAGGAAGTCTTCATACATGGGAGGCCATGCATCTAAGTTATAATAGATATCATAGGACTTAAGAATTAACCTTGGTTGACCCAATAGACCCCAAAGAAGAACGAGAAGATTACTATCATGTTCATTCCAATGGTGTGTATCTTCTTGTCATGTAATTATCTCCATTGTCTCAAACTGAGAATTATATTCCAACCATACTCCAAGATTATATAAATAATTCTCATATATATAGTCAGCAAGTGGATGCGTACAACCATATCTTATGATAACACGAATTTGATACCGAGTCTTATGTGTTTTATTGACTATTAGGATTGTGTGGTAATGTGTTTAGGTTATTTTATAACTGTAATTAGCAATAGTTAATGTGATGATATTATTCTAATTGGGAGATCGATATTATCAATATTAGGTCTTTCAGATGAAGCTAAAATAGATTGCATAGCAGTAGTCGATGATGCAGGCAAGTTCTCAAATTTTACTTTTAATTAAGCAAGTTCTTTAACTCAAACCTGAGTTATGATTCTTCAATTATGCTAGTGGTTAATCCTTGTTGATTACATCACGTCTATGATTTATTGATTCACATGTTGTGCATATTGTATATGTTAATCAGGTATGAAAGGCTGATCACCTTCATTACCATTTGGTCCAGTTGATTTATTCATGTTCTTTGTTGGCCATTCATTTTTATTATCTCGGTCATTTAGTTATGAAAATTGATTCATGCTATTTCACAATTGTTATATTGTTGAAATTCAGCCAACTTATTATTCATTCTTTGAATCATGATATATCTTTCTTTGAACTTTAACTTGCTGGGAAAACTTGTTGCTCACCCTTGCTATATCATGATAAACATTGTAGATTAGGACGAATACATCGGATACAGGCGAAGGCAAATGACATTGTATGTCGAGTAGGATATTGAATTCAAGTAATAAGTTAAGGTTATCGACCTTGGGGATTATGTGTAAAGTTTAATGTATAAACAATTTATGTTTATATCTTCCTCAATAGTTATAGAATTAGTATACCAGGTTTGTGGTGATTAGTACCCGGATTTGGGGATGCTACAGTTGGTATCAAAGCTGTAGATTATAAACCTTAGGTAGGGTTACCTTAGGCTAATAACCGCAGTGGGATAAGGATAAGGACTAACTCGATCAAATAGAGTTAGTGCGTCAATAAGATTCAAAGAAGAATCTCGACAACTTATAAAAGATCCAGAGTTACCTAACTCTGATAAAAAAAAATGAACAGTAATAATGAAAAGATAGAGTCTAAAAGACTAAAAGTATACGAGGAAAGGAGATCGTAAAACAAAACGATCATAACATAGAAATGAATCATAATATAATATGATGAGATCACACCATGATCTGATAAGGTCATATCAGGAAGGAGGATCAATCAAATGATTGAAAATTTTACGGAAAAATTGTTGTGTTTCAGTTGTACTATGAATTGGTATTGTTCCAACTCAGAAAAAAGGTTGGGGGTGATGAAATACGGATTAAACAAAATTCGTATGGAGTAAGTATGGAGCTAGGATTATGTGGGATTTCAATTGAGGACTCATGTCAGCAGCTGAGTTGTGTGATTCCTTGTATGGGCGGAGAATTTGTACTTAGTTTTAGAACCACTTAGCTTCCTATATCGATATAGTGGTTAAGTTGAACAATTCTTTGTATGGGCGGGAAATTGTCCTTGGTGTAACAACCGGTTAGCTTCCTATATTGATTAGTGGTCGAGATGACCAATTCTTTGTATGGGCAGGGGATTGTGTTTGTTTCGATAACCACTTAGCTTCTGTTATTGATAATCATTGAAATGTTGTGTCGCGCTATTTTCTATATACCTGTTGAGAAGGTCCTTTTTTCATGCGAGTTTTTAGAACTCATACTTATGGTAAGTTTGTGACTCATAATTGTATGGTATATTTTTGAACCCCTAAGCATATGAACAGTTCCTGATTGGTTCTTGAACTACGTATTTCTAGGATAAGCTCCAAAACTCATATTATTGTGGAAAGTTCCTGAACTCATATGTGTGGTAAGTTTGATGAACTGGGGTATAGCTAAGTGTGAATGAAGTATTGAGGATAATAGGAATAGATAGAATTATTAAGAAATGGATCATTAGTGGAAGCATAGGTATTCCAAATCTTCAAGCTATGCTAGACTTCAAAATTTTTGACATTAAGCTAAATATATGTGCCTTTTAAAAAAAACGAATTTTTACTCTCAACACATAGTGACAACTGTGTATGTGTGGACTTCGGGACACTGACACATCATTAACCGTTGAGATGATAAAATTGATTTGCAATAATTTTTGAAATGTTTAAAAAATAGTCTATGCTACTTGTTTCGACTAGACAATAATGATTTGAAAATATCAAAATGAATGTTATTTATCATTAGTGCATCATGTAACTTGGTGCAAAGATGATAAAAATGATGGAGTTATAAATGTAGAAGTACTTAGTGTTGAATGCGATCAAAAAATCATCATTCCACTATGGTATGATGTATTATGACAAAGTCACACCATGACGAAATCCTCAAACAGGCTATAAATATAGTACAGTATCAAGATGTCATAAACTATTTTTAGAATTTTAAAGATAATTAATTGCTAATGGGGTTTGGCCATACATGTTTCGATTGAAATTGAATTATTGGTATGAGTCTAAGCTATTTGATTCAGCTAGACCAACGTTTATGAAATTCAAAGCGTTCTTTGAAAATTTTCCCAAATTGAATTGTTTTGGTGCGAAATCCTATAATAAGACTGAGGTAAACATCCCAAAATTGGGAAACTTTTGTGCGCCCAAGGCAGTTATGATGAACGGAAAAATCGTTCTAACAGGTAGTACTTGATCAGTACAGGACATGACGGTTTGCGAATGAGTATAAACCTTTTCGAAAATGAAAGTTCATGGTCTATATGACTCCTCAGCACAATTTGAAAATTTTAACTTTTGGGAGTGATGTTTTGGGTATTATGTGATGATATATAGGAAATAGTATGAACTCGTTGTGTACGGGTAGAATCTGATATGGTTGAATAAAGGTTGTATGGAAAACCTAGTTTTGGTGAATGAAAGGAGTATGGTGTAGTATGCTGTAATTTCAGGGACGAAATTCTTAGAAGAAGGGGTGAATGTGACAACCTGAGAATTTATAGAATTTATAAAATCTTAAAAGATTGAATAAATGTTAAATAATGAAACCTAGACTGGAAATAAGATATGAATTTTAGAATTATGTGAAGAATTTGTATAGATTTAAAAATTATGTGAAGAACTTATATGGTTAAGTGTATGAGTGTATATGATTTTGTGTATAATGATTATGTGTGTATAGTATATGGTTAAGGGTCAATTGTTGATCAGATAAGTTATAATGATAAAAAACCTTAATGTTATCTTAAGAACATCAATGTTCAAATAGTAAACCCTAACGATTGGTTAGAAACCCTAATTCTAGTTTTGGAAACCCTAATTTCAATTCAGGGAATCCTAAACCCTAACCGGGAATATCAAAACCCTAATTTGGGAACTCTAATGCTAAGTATTAATACATAAGGGTTAAAAGTTGTGGGATATATATGAAAAGACCAAATTACCTTTCAAATTGCATGGGAAATTACCAAAATACCCTTAATAGGTGTGAAATGACTCAAATGCCCTTTTTTAAACTTTAAGTAAAAGATTTTGTAAATCTTGGTGAGTCACCCTTTGGATAATGGCATGTGCTTAAAATGGACACAAATCAGCCAACAAGTGCCACCTAGCAACATCCATATACATTGAATCAATGAATTAAAAGATTAAAGTAAAAATATCTTTGTTTTACTTCTCATCTTAGCCAACCTTTTCCCTCCCTACAAATTTCTAAATGTTGAGAGAAACTAATTGTTATGTTAATCCAAGAACAACTCTTAGCAAGCCTAGATCATAATCAAAGATTAAAAATCAAGATTGGAGCATTAAAAGGTATAAACCCTAGCTCTATATAAATCTTTATGATTTATGTTAATGTTGTGATTTGTTGTTTAGAGTAGTGTTTTAAGATGTTATTTAGTGATCTATGATGTTACATCATGGATCCATAACATCTAGGTGCATTAAAATAGGTTTTTAAGAATTGACTATGAACCCTAATTATATGGCCTGACAGCCTAATGTCAGAGGCCATAGATCTTTGTGTGTTAGATGTTAGGTTGGATAAGTGTTATATTCATGTTCTATGCCATGAGGAGAGTAGACTGGAAGTGGAATCAAGTCCATATCATTTCTAGATATCAAGTTATTGATGTTCAAACATGGTTGACCGAGCACAAGTTTTGGAAATTTGGGCAACCCAGAAACCCAAAACTGTTTGATAAGCTTTTGCAGGCTTCTGATCTTGCAAGTGTTAAGTAGTTAGGCCATGTTAGTGTATGGGTTTTGTGGACTGACATATAGACTACACAACCATGCCATTAGAACACCTAGATCATGAACATAATCAAAGATAATGATGGTCAAAATAGGGTTGACCAACTGCCTGATGAACAATTCTAGAAAACCCAGAATTTTTAAGAACAGTTTCTGGCTGGTACTTTGACCAAGCCAGATCTTGTTCATGTGATGTTGTTAAGCTACAAAAGTGTATTACTTTTGTACCTTGACATACATACTACATAGTTGTGACACTTAATCACACAAACAAAGCATAGAATCCAAGTTATTCAAGCCCAAAACTGGACCCTTAGCACTGCCTGAGTTTCTGGGCAACCAAGAAACTCAAGAACATGTCTGACAAGCTTTGTGATGGCTTGTATCTTCTTGTTTGATGTAGTTTGGACATGAACTTAGTTTGTGCTTGTAGTATTACATCAATACTACATCCTTAACACCTTTACATGCTTAGAAAACATCAAGATCATAGATCTAAGTGTGGTCAAAGTAGGTACCCTGGTGACTGAGTTTGAATGTTCTTGAGGCTCAAGAACATCTATAGTGACAGTTTTGTCACTATAGACCCCTTTAGAGACAATTTATTATAAAAATTAATTATTTTGATTAAATAATTATAATAAAATGATTAATAATTATGCAAAATTCATAATTAATTTGTAAAAATTATCTTAAAGCATAAAATTAATTTTTGATAATTTGAGATATATTTCATTAATATTTTAATATTTTTAAATATTAATGATATTTAATTTATTTAATATATATACTAAGTAAATTACTTAAAAATGATTTTAATATTTTAAACATCATTTGAAATTATATTAAAGTGTTAGAAAATATTTTATGTTATTTTGAATGACTTTTAATATTTTGGGATGAATTTCATTAATAATTTAATATTAATGATAATTGATTTATTTAATAATTGTATTAAATAAATTATGGAAAAATTGTATTAAATTATATTAAAGTGTTAGAAAATATTTTAAGTTATTTTGAATAACTTTTAATAATTTAGGATGAATTTTATTAATAATTTAATATTAATGTTTATTGATTTAATTAATAATTGTATTAAATAAATTATGGAAAAATAGTTTTAATATTTTAAAAATCATATAAAAATGATTTAAAGGTTTTAAAAATGTTTTAAATTATAAAACATAACTTTTAATATTTTGTCATGAAATACATTAATATTTTAATATTAATGGCAATTATTTAATAATGGTTTTAAATATTTAAAATCATTTAAAAGCGATATTAAGGTATTAAAAATACTTTGAGTTATTATAAATAAATTATAATATTATGTTAAGTATTTTATTAATATTTGAAATTAATTAAATATTAATAATAATGAAATTATGTGGTATTTAAATCATTTAAAAATGATATTAATGATTGAAAAATCATTATAAATGATAATAATTATTTGAAAATTATTATGAGCTTTTGAAAAATATTTTGACTGATAAATAAAATATTTTAAATAATATTGAAGCGTTTAAGTAGAGTCTTATTGATAATATGCTTGATAATTATCTAATTAGGTAATCGGGATGTTAAAATAGTACCGAACTCAGCTCAAACAAAAATAGTTTGACTTGATATTGAGTCTTATGTGTTTTATTGACTATTAAGATTATGTGGTAATGTGTTTAGGTTATTTTATAACTGTAATTTATAATAGTTAATGTGATGATATTATTCTAATTGGGAGATCGATATTATCAATATTAGGTCTTTCAGATGAAGCTAAAATAGATTGTGTAGCAATAGTCGATGATGCAGGTAAGTTCTCGAACTTTAATTTTAATTAAGCAAGTTATTTAACTCAAACCTAAGTTATGATTCTTCAATTATGCTAGTGGTTAATCCTTGTTGATTACATCACGTCTATGATTTATTGATTCGCACGTTGTACATGTTGCATATGTTCATCAGGTATGAAAGGCTGATCACCTTCATTACCATTTGGTCTAGTTGTTTTATTCATGTTCATTGTTGGCCATTCATTTTTATTGTCTCGGTCGTTCAGTTATGAAAATTGATTCATGCTATTTCACAATTGTTATATTGTTAAAAGATAACCATCTTATTGTTCATTCTTTGAATCATGATATATCTTTCTTTGAACTTTAACTTGATGGGCAAACTTGTTGCTCACCCTTGCTATATCATGATAAACATTGCAGATTAGGACGAGTACTTCGGATACAGGCGAAGGAAAATGACATTGTATGTCGAGTAGGATATTGAATTCAGGTAATAAGTTAAGGTTATCGACCTTGGGGATTATGTGTAAATTTTAATGTATAAATAATTTATGTTTATATCTTCTGCAATAGTTATAGAATTAGTATACTAGGTTCGTGGTGATTAGTACCCAGATTTGGGGATGCTACACAAAGTATCCCTATGCTCACAAGAAATACACACAATATTATAGAAGAAGAATTCTTTGATTCTGGTGTAATTTTCATTTCTTAACTAAGCATTCTATTTATAGAAGAATGACATGGTACTATTTGAATATAATCATGGGTGAACAGAAGAAAACTCACGGGCTCAGTTCGGCTGAATTCGTCAAAAAATTGATTTTGCTATTCATCATTATGCAATAAAATATTCTAATAAAATAAAAAACTTTATATAAAATATAATATATTCTATTTATAATCTAATAAAACTAATAACTTTATATATAATATAAAAAGTATTCTGTTTTATAAAAAAAAAATTTGTTTTATATAAAAAGTTTTCTGTTTTATATAAAAAGTTTTCTATTTTATTACAATTATAATAATAAAAAAACAAAACTGAGATAACTTTCTACCAACGATTTTAAAAAATGAGTAAGTGGGGGTCTATGTAATAAGCCAAACTTAAAACAAATACTTCATGAAAACCCCTCTATTTATATCAAAAATTGAATAAATATTTACCACAAATCACTTATCTTCAATAAACACATTTTTAATCTTTCAACAATTATTCATAATTAATATTATAACTCACAATATTGACAACCAGATCATTCCTAGGAAAGAGGGGAGCTTTCCGATAAGGACTTCTCCTTATTGGCGCGTAATTAAATAACCTAACCCCTTTCCTCGATAAAACTTTATAGACATTGCCAATAATGCAAATAATAATATGAATAATTATGTCATCTCAATTATTGATTTAATAATATAAAATATTGTGCAGATGACACTCTGACAATAATTGAATAAATAATATGAGATACTATGCAGCAACTACTGTGACAATAATTGAATAAAACTGAGTGACTTCTTAAGTAAGCATCAATAATAAGAATCTTTGTACAATCTGGTGTACTCTCTTTGTGCAATCACGCGTATTCGCATACTTTTTTATCTTTGGGTATTTCAACAGTTAACGGTAAAAGTTTTGTCGTTATTTTTATAAAAAGGTTATTTCTGTCTCTTTCTATATCCGACAGTTATTCCGTTATATGGCGTCCACCAATGATTGTGCCATCGTACGGATATTTCCCGAAAAAAAGAATATTTTAAGACAACTTGTTTACTTGCAAGATTTTCACATATCTCCCATAACTATAGCATTAAATCAAATCCACAACTTATTATTCAAAATAACATTTAGAGAAAATTAAATCTTTATTCATAAAAAATTGGAGTACGTACCTGGAGAAAATTTAATCTTTATTATTCAAATCTTATGAAATTTCTTCCTCGAAATTGATGTACGTACCTGGTATGTCGAAGAGGTGAAGATGCCTTGTTTTCATTTTAGATTCTAACTCCCGGGTCATTTCCTCAATATCGTGGTTTCTCCATAAAACTTTGACTTGAGGTATAACCTTTGAGCGTAGAATATGTTCTGTTGGGAGATTGCATATTTAAAATTTGATGTTGAAAGTTAATATTCATGATTATATGTAAAGTCCTTCAAAAGAACACATGTACAAGGACTTAGTGATAGATCAAACTTGTTAGGTTGATCTGAACTTTAATGTTTATCATTCTGTAAATGAATGTATAGAAGAAAAGATCAAAGCTGTTAGGTTGATCTATATCTTGAGATGTAATAGATAGAGCTTCCTTCAATCGTGTAGTCTATCGAGATGATTAGAGATTCTGAAGAAAGGCGTGGAATCATAGTGTGTATACGCTTTGAAGGGCCTCTCGAAATCGTAGAATGGTCCAAAGCGCCTCTGAGAGCCAATCGGAGAGGTCGTAGTGTGCTCTCGAAAGCATAGAGTCTGCAAGACAAGCAAGTAAAGATCGTAGTGTACCAATACTTATGAGAAATCATAGTGTTCTCGTTTAGCAGTATCAGATCAAGCACCAAGGTGGCAAGACACCACGATCAGAATCGTAGATCTTCATCTGTCTCTGTCAGAAGCATCGAGCCTCGTCCATTTGTTTAAAGATAAATCACAACAAATATGGAATGAGCTATAGACATTGAAGTCCTCGAGAGTCCTAATGGCATAGCAGTCATCCTTAGTATATAACAAAGAAACATAATGAAGAAGCTAAGGAAAGTACTCTGGGTCAGCAGAAAACACCTTTTCAAGTGTTAGGTGAAAAATCAGTCTGCTGTGTCAGTGGGCTAGTCTACTAATTAGAAGTTGCGCAAAAAGTCTCCATCAAAGCTCAGAAATGTCAAATGCATTTAATGCTTCAAAGGGTGTCTTCAATGGGTACATTTCAAAGACATCATATATACAAAGCTTCAGCAGATGAAAGATTTAAGCAAGTACTGAAAAAAATGCTGAAGAACACTCAATGCTCAACTCTACGATCTGAAAAAGAAAGCTTGCTCAGCTACTCAGTTCTTTCGAACTCAAGCTTAACAAAAACTGAGTAGCACCATTCAAGAACTCAACTACCATCAAGTGAAGTAAGAAGTTCCAAGTCAGAAGGACTTGAAGAGTTCTAAGAGAACTGAGAAGTACCAAATCTGTTGGACTTGAAGAGTTCAATAGTGAACTAAGGAGTTCCAAAACTGCTGGTCTTGAAGGAATCTATGAGATTCAGGAGTTGTAAAGATATCCTTAGTGGATTTCCTACTCGAGGAGTAGAAGAGTGGACTAGGAGCTTTGAATGCTCTGAACCACTTAAAATCATTATGTCTCTTATATTCTTGTCATAACTGTTATAACTGCCATAACTGCTTTACTCCTATTAATTCATTATATCTTGAAAGGAAAACAAACATCTTAATTTCGCCGTGTTTAAATCATTATCAAAACTAATAAGAATTTTGATTAAAAGAATTTTTAAAATATCTATTCAACCCCCCTTCTAGATAACTATTGTGCCTTTGGGAACTAACAATTGGTATCAGAGCAGGTTCTATCAAACATCCTACAAAGCTTAAGTAGATCCAATGGCATATCTGATAAGCGAATCAAAGACTGGAGGAGGCAGCAAGCCGCCTATGTGCAACAAAGATAAATTCGCCAACTGAAAAGTTCGTATACAAGCCTACATGGATTCAATAGATGAAGATCTATTTGAAACTGTTCAAAATGGGCCCTACATTCCTACCAAGCTTGCTCCTACAGCAGACGACCCAAACAAAATTCAGATCAAGGTTAAAGAAGAATGGACTGACAACAAAAAGAAAGCTATCCAACTCGACAAAAAGGCCAAGAACATTTTGTTCCAATCTGTAGAAGATGACCTATTTGAGAATATGGTCAATAGCAAAACAGGAAAGGAAGTATGGGAAGCATTGCTCATCATGCATGAAGGAACAGAAGAAGTTAGAGAAAATAAGAATTCTCTCTTGACTCAGCAATATGAAATGTTTGCACCCGTTCAAGGAGAAAATGTCACTTCGACCTACGAAAGATTCAATGTATTGCTTAACTCTCTCCGAGCCTATGGAAAGATCTATCCAAATAAAGATCTAATCATAAAGTTCATGAGAGCTTTACCTAGCAAGTGGGATGCCAAAACCACTGCCATCAAAGAGTCAAAGAATCTCCATGAAGTGACTGTTCAACAGTTATATGGCAACCTTCTCATGTATGAACTAGAGCTGACTCAACGAGCAGAAACTCTATCTAAAGGAAGAAAGAAGGACAAAGGGGTTGCTCTCAAAGCAACAGATAACATCTCCAAAGCCAACACTAAAAATGACTCTGACTATGATGAAGATGATGATGAGGACTTTCCTATGCTGGTGTGAAGACTCAGAAGGTTCATGCGTTAAGGCAGAATCAGCAAACCTAAAAAAATCAACAACTACAACAGTTAGAAGCAAATAAATGACTTATGCTACAACTGCAAAAAGTCTGGCCATTTCATTGTAAACTGCAACAAGCCTTTTAGAGAAGAACTCAAGAAAAGATCAAATTCAAAGAAAGAATTCAAAGGCAACAAGAGGCTCCAGAAGAAACATAAATGTCTTGTGGCCGGAGGATCGTGTAGTTACTCAGACAATGACTCAACTCCCGAATCTGGAGATGATGAAGTTCCTCAAGTGGCAAATCTTTGTCTGATGGCCAAACATACAAAGGATAAGAAGAAATCTGACATACATGAAGTAAGTATAGATGAGGTATTTGACTTTAACTCTCGATGTAGACATTGATGACTTAAGAGCTACGCTTCTACATGTATAACATTGGCATAACATGGTTGATCTGCATCTAAAATACTCTCATGAAAAATGGTTAGGAGTTTTGTCTAAAGATTACTCTCTCTCTTCTAAGAATAAAGAAAGAGAAAGTTAGAATCAAGGAAGAAGGAACTGGAAATAGCTCTTCTAAAGTATTAACTGGACTCTCTCCAAATTTGAAGCTAAGAATAAGTTCTTAAATGTGGAAAAGATAATGAACTTAATGCATGCCTGAAAGAGAATCAAGTTTGACCTCTAAAATTGAGGAACTAGAAAGGACAATCTCTACATGGAATAAATCTTCTTCTTCCATGGACTCCCTGATCTCCAGTTAGAGAAGTGCATCTGACAGAACAGGTTTAGGTTTTGGGGAATCCACCTCAGAACCATATGTGGAAAAGATAAAGGAAACTAGCTCTAGTAATGTTTCAAGTTTTAGTAGAAGCATTATATTTGTGAAATCCTCACAGAAGGAAGAACCATTCCAACCCTCCTCTTCAGATCCAATTTAGATTTCAAGGAATAAAGGATCTCATGCTGGACTAGGTTTCAGAAGAGAGAAGAGTAACTCAGTCTCTACTCTCCAACCTCAAAAGGGTCGTAGAGTCAAGTAAAATCGACTCCACGAACCAACTGAGAAGGAATAGTAGAGTTAAGCCTCACTTTTCACAAAGCATGAAACACAAGAACACATGGGAAAAGGAGAATAAGTATAAAGGAAGAATTGTTGAGAACCCACATAAGTCCAAATGGAGAAAGAATCCACACACACATACAATCATGCATTATATTAGATGTTTTGTATGTAATAGGACTGGTCATAAGGCTGCAATATGATACCATAATCCTATGCATGTGAGTCCCAGAATTAAGCAAATTTGGGTTCAAAGGGTATTAAAAAAGTAGGACCCATGCAAGTATGGGTACCAAAATGAGAGTTTCATCTTACCACAAGAACCAAGCTCCACAATCACAACCTGATATCTGGATAGTGGATGATCAAGGCACATGACAGGGAACAAAGCCCTTCTATCTAATTACATAGAGAAGAAAGGTTCGTCAGTCATCTTCGGAGACAATAGCTCTGGCAAGACAAGAGGATATGGCTCAGTTGGGAATGGTGCAGTATCCTTCAGCAAAGTAGCCTATGGAAGGTTTACAACATAATCTTCTGAGCATAAGCCAACTCTGCGATAAGGGTCATCAAGTCACTTTTCTCAACAATCAATGTCAAGTCAGAGATCTGAAGACATCCTCTATAAAGCTGACTGGAACAAGAGAAGGAAATGTCTATACTGTCAATCTTGATCAACTAAGCTCGGATGAGACAATATGCTTTCTGGCTAAAGCAACTGAAAAAATGAGCTGGTTATGGCATAAAAGACTATCTCATCTCAACTTCAAAAGCATGTCTAAACTGGCCTCCAAGGATCTAGTAGCAAGCTTACCCAAGTTCAGCTTTATCAAGGAAAGGCCATGCAATGCCTGTTAGCTTGGAAAGCAGACTTGAAGCTCATTTAAGAGCAAAACTGTCAACTCAATTGACAAGCCTCTACAACTGCTTCACATGGATCTAGTTGGGCCAATTCCAACAACAAGCCTTGGAGGGAAGAGATACTCACTGGTCATAGTGGATGACTACACCAGATTCACATGGGTGTTCTTTCTAAACTCAAAAGATGAAATGAGCTCCCAACTAATAAAGATGTTCAGACTGGTGATGAACGAGAAAGGGGAGAAAATTAAGGCCATAAGGAGTGATCATGGCAGAGAATTCGACTTCACTGAGATGCACCATTTCTACACAGACATGGCATCAGTCATAACTTCTCAGCTCCACGAACTCCTCAACAAAATGGAGTAGCTGAGAGAAAGAATAAAACGTTGATAGAGGCTTGAAGAACTCTACTACTAGCAATGACCCATTTGCTGAATACTTACGGGTAGAAGTCATCAACCTGCATACTACACGAGCAGAGCAGATCGCTTATACACTCTACGATAAAGAAGACTCCCTACGAACTGTGGAAAGGGAGAAAGCCAAATGTCAGCTACTTTCACGTATTTGGCTGTACATGCTACATTCTCAACAATGAGAAACAGTATCTGAAAAAGTTCCAACCCAAGTCAGATGAAGGAATCTTTCTCAAATATGCCACAGACAGTAAGGCTTATAGAGTGTTCAATAAGAAGACACTGAGTGTTGAAGTCTCGATCCACATCATCTTCGATGAAACAGACTTAACAGTATCTCAAGACACTACGAACGACAATTAAGATGAGGTCATTGAGCTCAACACCACGATCGTAGTCCCAAAAAATGAAATCGTCGAGCCAGAAAAGGAGAACGTAGAGAGAACTACGCAAGACAACGAACCTCCACATCAAGAAGCAGAAATTGATCTTGAAGATCTCAGACAAGAAGGCATCAGGTTAGATGTTCCAACAGGAAATAGATGGGAAAAAGATCACACTCAAGACTTAATCATTGGAGATCCAAATGCAAGGGTCAAAACAAGAGTAGCCACTTAGAACGAGTGTTTCTATCTGAGCTTTCTATCACAAATGGAACCAAAGAAGATAGAAGATGCTATGAAAGACTCCAGTTGGATAGAAGTCATGCAAGAAGAACTGAATAAATTTGAAAGAAGCAAAGTTTGGAGATTAGTTCCAAGACCAAGAAACCATCCAGTCATTGGCACCAAGTGGGTCTTCAGAAACAAGATGGATGAAGATGGAGTAATAACAAGGAATAAGGCAAGACTAGTGGCCAAAGGTTATTCTCAAGAAGAAGGCATTGACTACGACGAGACCTTTGCACCTGTTGCCAAATTAGAAGCCATCAGAATATTTCTTGCCTTTGCTGCTCACATGAAATTCAAAGTCTTTCAAATGGATGTCAAAAGTGCATTCCTGAATGGTGAACTTCAAGAAGAAGTATATGTGGAACAACCTCCAGGTTTCATCAATCCAACTCTCTTTAATTATGTCTATAGATTAGACAAAGTCTTATATGGTCTTAAACAAACACCTAGAGCATGGTATGAAACACTAACTAACTTTCTTATTGAAAATGGATTCACTAGAGGTAGAGTAGATACCACATTATTTCTTAGAAAGCATAAAGATAAAGTCTTATTAGTTCAAATATATGTTGATGACATTATCTTTGGCTCTACTTATGAAAAATTGTGTAAGAGAT
Organism: Panax quinquefolius; assembly: GCA_020205615.1. Taxonomy (NCBI): domain Eukaryota; kingdom Viridiplantae; phylum Streptophyta; class Magnoliopsida; order Apiales; family Araliaceae; genus Panax; species Panax quinquefolius. The sequence continues at coordinate 94,514,714 of CM035161.1, forward strand.
TTGCCAAGCTTATGCAGAGCAAGTTCGAAATGAGCATGATGGGTGAGTTGAACTTCATTCTTGGATTGCAAGTAAAGCAGACTGATGAAGGAATCTTTATAAACCAAGCCAAGTAAATCAAAGACTTAATTAAAAAGTATGGCATGGAATCACCTCTCCCATTAAAACCCCAATTTCTCCAGCAACCAAGCTTGACAAAGATAGAAAAGGTAAAAGTATTGATATAACTCAATACAGAGGTATGATAGGATCTCTTCTATATCTAACTACCAGTAGACCAAACATAATTTTTGCAACATGCATATGTGCTAGATTTCAAGCTAATCCTAAGGAATCACACTTAACTGCTGTAAAAAGGATTTTTAGGTACCTAAAAGGCACACCTCACTTGGGGCTTTGGTATCCCAAGGAGTCCTCTTTTGAACTAACAGGATATACAGATACTGATTTTGCAGGATGCAAAATAGATAAAAAAAACTCAGCTATTGGCACCTGTCAGCTATTTTGCATGATACTAGTGGCACGTGTTAGCTATTGGGAAACAGACTTGTGTCCTGGTTTAGCAAGAAGTAAAACTTCAAGATCTCGTCAACCATGAAGTTGAATACATTCTTTCTTTGGCAAATTTGTTGTGCTCAAATCTTGTGGATGAAAAATTAACTAGTAGATTATGGGTTTGATTTCAAATCTATACATGTTCATTGTGATAACACGAGTGCCATAGCAATAACACACAATCCTGTCATGCATTCTAGGACTAAGTATATAGAAATAAGATATCATTTTATTAGGGATCATGTTCAAAATGGAACCATATATTTCTTGTGGCGCCCCAAAATAGGTATACATCACCCATTACGAGTTGTCAATACATGAATGTAAACAACTACAACTTTATTATTACAACAAAAGCTGTGAGTTTAAATACAAATATTATCTTCTAGACAATATTTATACTCAAATAAATCCTCATCACATTTATTGATACATTATTTTACAAAAATGGTGAGGACTACTAAACAATCCTTTCTAAAACCTTCATTCCATACCCAGACTGTACTCGCTATATTCTCGCCTCCACGAGAAGAATGGAACAAAAAGGAAAAGGGTGAGCTCAACTAGCTCAAGTAAAGAATATTATGACTAAGATAATATACAACAAATTATCGTTAGTCTTCAACGAGGAAAAATTTAATAGAATCTGATAGACAACAAATTTTCAATCAATATTCATAGTTGAAATAATAATTCATTAGAAGAGTTAAGTAGAGAATGCAAACTACTATCTTCTATGTATGAATTTAAAAGTTCATCGTCTATCTTTTATCCTGTAACAACAATCAATATACATCAGAATCAAATATTCATCTTTGCACTACTGAGCCAAAGATATTCATCGATTAGTCATATTCATTTAAAACACATTCATCATCTTTGCACTACTGAGCCAAAGATATTAATCAGTCGATCATGTTCATCTCAACACTGTTCATCTTTGCACCACAGCCAAAGATATTCTTCAAATCATTCATCTTCGCACTACGGGCCAAAGATATTCAATAATATCATCATTTAAGACCGAGGATGATGAAAATATTTTTAAAGAACGAATCCAATTGAAACAAAATGACAAGGATTAAGGATTAAGGATTCGTACTTTGTTTTATCCATGTTCAACAATACCCCAAAAATAATCACGATTGGTGTAAAATTCAAGAATGATCAAAACATGGATACAATCAAAGCTAGTATCCAAAATAGATGTTTTGGACAAAAAGAAAATTTTCATTTTTTGATTGAATAGTCTTAGTATTCGTGAATAGTGCCAGTATCGTGAATAGTCTTGAAGTATCGTGAATAGTAACTCAAACACCAAAAGATAGAAATTCCACAAAAAAACATTTTCACGCTTCATAAATAGTACTCGTGAATAGTAACTCGTGAATAGTAACTCATGAATAGTAACCCATGAATAGTAACTCGTGAATAGTAACCCCGACATGAAAAAGTTCCAAATTTGATAAAACTTCGGATCAACATTTCAACATAATGATATTGAAGAAATAATATCATTCATTAAAAAAAATAATATCCCTTACCTCGAGGAATCGATTGCCGGAAGGAAGGTCGGAAGTGATCTTTGAATGAAACTTATCTTTGAACAAAGAACTCTCAAAGTATCTAAATACTCACAAAATCGCTCAACAATATAGAGAGAGAAAGAGAAAACTTTGTTTACGGTGTGATTTTCAATTCTAACAGCCCTCTATTTATAGGAAAATGTTAGCCGTACCAAAGCGGACTTGACCGCCACACGATGGCTTTACACCGCTACTATTGCCACCCACCACATTTGAAATAAAATTCAGCACATTTCTTCACCAACCACAAGTGGGGCCCACTCAATTCTAGAATTTTCCACCAAAATCAATTATAAACCTAATTTTGAATCCGACACCTCTTAAAATTCACAACAAATCATTCGTGCATTTTAACGGTTCAAAATTTGTGGACATATACTCAACTTATGTATGTATAACATACCCAAAAATTACCACAATCAGCGGTGGGATTAAAATTATAATCCCATGAATATATCTCAAAACCCACGATTTAATTTTTAATACCTCCGAACGGTAAAATCTTGATAAAACACCTCAACAATAATTTCTTCATTTATAACCACATAAATAAATCCATCATTTATATCCACATAAAATAAATATTTCTTTATCATATGAATCAATAATTAATTATTCACAAATAATATTACGAATCACAATTATGACAATGACGGTAGTTTTCAGGAAGAGGGGCTTTAGATAAGGATTTCTCCTTCTTGGCGCCATGCAATTAGGTGACCAAACCTCTCCTGAGCAGAACTTTCTAGACATTGCCAATAATGCTATCTAATAATATTATTCAAATAATATGAATTATTGATCCGATAATGGAGATAATGTGCGGTGACAATTATTGAACAACAATAATATAAAATATCAACGCAGCAATTATTGAATCAATAAAATAAAATATTGAGCGGTAACTCTTGTGAAAATTATTGAGTAGTGCCTTCTTACGTAAGGATCAATAATTCAACAATCTTTGCGCAATACTGGTGTACTCTTGTGCAACCACGCCAGTATTCAGTATTTTAACCACCGGGTATTCAATGACCTTTTAACGCAGTATAACTACGCCGTTATTTTTAACCAACTTATATTTGTCGTTTTCTTCATCCAATCGCTTTCAGTTATGGGGCCCACACATGGTCTGCTTGCTAGTGCATACGAATATTCCCCGACAACGATCGAATATTCCACGACCAAACGAATATTCCCAAACAACAATGAATATTTTATAACCACTTGCTTATTTTGAAATATTTGCGTATTTAACCCTTAACTATCCACATTAATCAAATCAACCCTTACTATTTCAAAATAATAAATAATGGAAATTCCTTTTATTTAAAAAAAAATTTTGGGGTCTTACAACCTCCCTCCTTATGAAATTTCGTCCTCGAAATTGGCGACGTACTGGTGTTTGAAAAGATGAGGATACCTCGCTTTCATTTCCGTTTCCAATTCCCGGTCATTTCCTCTATAGCATGATTCCTCCACAAAACTTTAACTTGTGGTATGACCTTTCTTGGCGTAGGACATGCTCCTTCCTATCCAAGATCTTGATAGGTACCTCCTCACACGTTAAGTCTTTGGCTATCTCGTCCGGTTTCTAACTCTATAACGTGGTTCGGGTCTTTCACATATTTACTGAAATACGAGATATGTGAAACACATTATGAACACGAGACATACTTGGAGGTAATGCAAGTCTATAGGCTACATTTCCTATTCGATCAAGAATTTGAAATGGACCAATAAATCGTGGATTGAGCTTTCCTCTCTTCCCAAATCTTGTAACTCCCTTCCATGGAGCAACTCGCAACAATACATGATCCCTACATTAAATTCCACGTCCTTTCGATGAAGATCCGCATAACTCTTTTGTCGATCTTGAGCCGTTTGTATATCGTTGTCGAATCATTTGGATCTTTTCGGTGAGTCATATACGTCTTAACTCGGGTCCCAACAATGTTGCTTCACCCACCTCATCCCAACATATTGGAGAACGACATTTTCGTCCATATAATGCTTGAATGGAGCCACACCTATACTTGCTCGATAAGCTGTTGTTGTAGGAGAGAATTCCACCAATGGTAAATACTTATCCCAAGCGCCCTTGAAGTCTAGGACATGAGTCTTAATAAATCTTCAAGAGTTTGAATAGTCCTCTCGATTGTCCGTCCGTTTGGGGATGGTATTAGAACTAAATCGCAAAATCCGTGCCCATAGCTTTTTGCAAGCTAACCCAAAATCTTGAAGTGAATCTTGGGTCACGATCCGAAACTATGGATATAGGCATGCCATGCAACCTCACAATCTCATTTACGCATATACTAGCAAGACGTTCAAGGGAATAAGTCTCCGTATCGGCAAGAAATGAAAGCAGACTTGGTTAATCTATCAACAATAACCCAAATAGCATTGATGCCTTGAGAAACCGTAGGAAGACCCAGAATGTGAAATCCATGGTAATGTGTTCCCACTTCCATTCGGAATCTCAAGTGGTTGCAGCGGACCCTTAGGTACTAGATGCTCCGCCTTTTACGTTGGCAAGTTAAACACATCGAGATAAACTTTGCAATCTCTCTCTTCATATTATTCCACCAAAATGTATGTGAAGATCACGATACATTTTAGTACTTCCAGGATGGATTGCAAATGGTGTATTGTGTGCCTCCATCATAATCTTGTACTTCAAATCAGTCGTTAGGAACACAAAGTCTAGAGTGGACTCAAGTATTCCTTCTTCATCAATTCTCGCTTAGGAATAGCTCCTTCTTGTACTTTCTTCTTCATACGCATCATTTCCGGATTCGGTGGCTTGAGCAACCTTAACTTTTCTATTAAAGTTGGCTCTGTCGTATACTTGACATCATCGCACTTTTCGTTCAGCATATGATCTTCTACTCAATAAATCGGCTACCACGTTTGCTTTACCAGATGGTATTGAATAGTGTGATCGTAGTCTTTCAATAGCTCGAGCCAACGTCATTTGCCGCATGTTGAGTTCTTTTTGAGTGAAGAAATATTTAAGGCTTTTATGGTGCGAATATATCTCCACTTTCTCCCCATATAGATAGTGCCTCCATATCTTTAAGCGCTGAACGATTGCCGCTAACTCTAGATCATGAGTAGGATAATTCCTCTCATACTCTTTAAGTTGTCGAGGCATAGGCTATGACTTTCCCATGTTGCATGAGAACACATCCTAACCTTTTGCTGAAGCATCATTTGTAGATAACAAATCCATCAAGAACCGGATGGTATTGTTAGAACAGTCTTTGAAATAAGTCTCCTCTTAAGCTCTTGGAAACTTTTCTCGCATTCTTCGCCCCCAAGCGAATTTCATTATCCTTCGAGTTAATTTGAGTTAATGGAGTAGCGATTAGAAAAACCTTCCACGAATCTCCGATAATAACCAAACTAAGCCCAAAAGCTACGATTCAACTTGATCACCGACTTGGTTGCTCCCAACTTTGTATTGCTTCAATCTTCGCGGATCAGCGGATACTCCATGTTTTGACACCACATGCCCAAGAAAGGCTACTTCCTCAAGCGAACTCGCATTTCTTCAATTTGGCATATAGTTGATTTTCACGAAGCCTTTGGAGTACCGACTTCAAATGGTGCTCATGATCTTCACGACTTTTGGAATATATAAGGATGTCATCAATAAAGACAACAACGAATCGATCCAAATATTCCTTGAATACTCGGTTCATCATATCCATGAAAGCCGCGAGGAGCATTAGTTAGTCCGAGAAGACATGACTAAGAATTCATAATGCCCATACCGAAGTTACGAAAGGCGATCTTTGGAATATCCTCGATTCTAATTTTGGTGATGATATCCGGAGCGAAGATCGATTTTTGAAAAGAATTGTGCCCCTTGCTGTTGGTCAAACAAGTCATCAATACGAGGTAGAGGATACCTATTATTCTTGATGGTGACATGGTTCAATTCCAGATAGTCAATACAAAGTCGCATACTCCGTCTTTCTTTTTACAAATAAAACAGAGCACCCCGAGGGAGCGTCTAGGGCCAGATGAAACCGATGTCCAACAATTCCTGTAGTTGGACCTTTAACTCCTGAAGTTCAATAGGAGCCATTCGATATGGGGTTTTAGAAATGGGCTTTGTACAAGGTTCAAGATCAATAAAGAATTCAACTTCACGTTCTGGGGGTAGACCGGGAAGTTCTTCGGGAAATCGTCGGAAAGTCAATAATAGCGGGGAATATTATTCAAATTTGACGTGTCTTTATTCAAATCCATAACATGGGCTAAGAAAGCTTGACATCCGTTTTTCAATAAACGAATAGCTTTATGATTAGATATGATAGTGATTGATTTTAATGGTTTAGTTGTTTGAATTCGTACAACAGGTTGGTTAGGAATATGAAAACTAACAACCTTACGAAAACAATCAATTTTGGCATGATGAGTAGTTAACCAATCAATCCCTAAAATCACATCAAAAGCAAGTATCTTTAAAGAGATAAGGTCAACAGGTAAGGTGATGGTGCCAACTTGAATCAAACAAGATTTATAAACAGTGGATGTGATGAAAGTTTCTCCAACGGAGTTTCCACGAGATAGGTCAAAGTCTAATTTCTCCGAGTCAAGTTTAAGCGTTGAGCACATGCGAGGAGAGATAAATGAATGGGTAGCACCGGTGATCAAGTAAGGTATAAACTTCGCAAGAATTTATAAATAGCTTACCGTGATCACCTCGTTTGGGTTACTCGCATTATGACCGGTCACAACAAACGCTCTTCCGGAATCGTTGACTTTGACTTTTACGGGACGGTCTTTTGAGTCACCGTCCTCAATGAACTAGGTTTCGCTACTGCGTACAATCTCGGCGATATGTCCTTCCTTTCCACAACTATAGCATACCTTGAATCTGTTAGGCGGTTTGACCCGATATGTCCCTTTTTCCGCATTTGTAGCATATGGACCGGTGGTCGTTCTCCTCCTTAGAACCCGATTCTTTGCCAAGACGCTTGTCGTCTTCACATAGTCGTCGTTAAATCTCCTCTTTTAAAATCTCCTCGACTCGCTTCTTACATTTTCATGACCATGATTACCACCGAGTGGTTACCATTTCTGTCCTCAAATCTGTTTCTTTCTCCGCAGAGTTATCATTGATACATTGGACCGCTATCTACGTAATGATCCTCCGGTTATGGTCTCTCGATTGGACTGTACTCGTTATCTCATTTCTAATAATTGAGCCACATTTACAACATCCGAATAAAGAGAAAGTTTATGAGAAATGAGATATCGACGTATCTGGGGTTTCAAACCCCTAAGAAACATCCGCGTCATCGTTCCTCATTCTCCACCAAATGAGGTGCAAACACGGATAACTCGCAAACTTTGCCTCGCATTGAGACACCGTCATGTTGTTTTGCTCTAACTCGATGAACTCCACTTCCTTCATATGACGAACACTTTCAGGAAAGTATTTGTCATTAAATAATCTCAAACGTCTCCCAGAGATCTTTGAGTGCGTACGGATGGATGGCACGCTTCCGCAGACTCCCACCCAATCTGCTTCGCCGCCACGGAACATAAAGGTGGCGAATGGAACCTTCTGTTCCTCCGTGCATCCCAAGACATCGAATATCTTGGTAATTTGCTTGACCCATGTTTCCGCCATGATCGGATCTCGCTTTCCCTTAAATTCACGGTGGTCCCAACTCTTTGAGCTTGCCTTGGTTGTGACAACCCGTGAATTGCTATCATTTCTCTCTGTATTTTGAACACGAGTCTCCTCGTCGATTTTTGCATGGCTCGCAAAAAGCTTCTAAACATCCCCTCGTTCATCATACGCTTTCGGTGGTGTTGTTTCACGGGAGGAACATTGCCACTGTTGCCGCGTTCTCTCCTCGTTGGTAAATACTGAGCATCTCCACGGTCTCATTTACTCCTTTGTTAATATTCTCGATCGACATTCTCAAACATCGTCATAAAACAAGGGTTAATTAAGAAATCAATATATCACATAATATCCCTATATCTTGACCCAACTAACAAATAAGCTTAGGTAGGACACACTAGCGAAGGATTTACTCGTCTCTCCCTCCTAGTTCTATTCCCCGATCTCCGCCAGGAGATCATATCCTAAGCTCGATACCAACCGTGACGCCCCCAAAATAGGTATACATCACCCATTCGAGTTGTCAATACATGCATGCGAAACAACTACAACTTTATTATTACAACAAAGAAAGCGTGAGTTTAAATACAAATATTATCTTCTAGACAATATTTATACTCAAATAAATCCTCATCACATTTATTGATACATTATTTTACAAAATGGTGAGGACTACTAAACAATCCTTTCTAAAACCTTCATTCCATACCCCAGGCTGCATTTCGCTTATATTCTCGCCTCCACGAGAAGAATGGAACAAAAAGGAAAAGGGTGAGCTCAACTAGCTCGATAAAGAATATTATGACTAAGATAATATACAACAAATTATCGTTAGTCTTCAACGAGGAAAAATTTAATAGAATACAATAGACAACAAATTTTCAATCAATATTACATGGTGGAAATAATAATTCATTAGAAGAGTTAAGTAGAGAATGCAAACTACTATCTTCTATGTATGAATTTAAAAGTTCATCGTCTATCTTTTATCCTGTAACAACAATCAATATACATACGGAATCAAATATTCATCTTTTGCACCATGAGGCCAAAGATATTCATCGATTGGTCATGTTCATTTAAACACTGCTCATCTTTGCACTCTGAGGCCGAAGATATTAATCGATCGATCATGTTCATCTCAACACTGCTCATCTTTGCACTACTGGGCCAAAGATATTCTTGAAATCATTCATCTTTGCACTCAGGCCAAAGATATTCAATAATATCATCATTTAAAGGCGAGGATGATGAAAATATTTTAAAGAACGAATCCAAAGTGAAACAAAATGACAAGGATTAAGGATTAAGGATTCGTACTTTGTTTTATCCATGTTCAACAATACCCCAAAAATAATCACGGTGGTGTAAAATTCAAGAATGATCAAAACATGGATACAATCAAAGCTAGTATCCAAAATAGATGTTTTGGACAAAAGAAAAATTTTCATTTTTAAATTGAATAGTGAAATGATTCGTGAATAGTCATGAGTATCGTGAATAGTCCAGATTATCGTGAATAGTAACTCAGACACCAAAAGATAGAAATTCCACAAAAAAACATTTTCACGCTTCATAAATAGTACTCGTGAATAGTAACTTCGTGAATAGTAACTCATGAATAGTAACCCATGAATAGTAACTCGTGAATAGTAACTTCTAGCATGAAAAAGTTCCAAATTTGATAAAACTTGGATCAACATTTCAACATAATGATATTGAAGAAATAATATCATTCGAAAAAAAAATAATATCCTTACCTCAAGGAATCGATTACCCGGAAGGAAAGGTCGGAAGTGATCTTTGAATGAAACTTGTCTTAATAAACGAACTCTCAAAGTATCTAAATACTCACAAAATACGCTCAACAATATAGAGAGAGAGAGAAAACTTTGTTTACGGTGTGATTTTCAATTCTAACTTAGCCCTCTATTTATAGGAAAATGTTAGCCAACCAAGGCAGACTTGACTCCACACGATGGCTTTACGCTACTATTGCCACCCACCACATTTGAAATAAAATTCAGCACATTTCTTCACCAACCACAAGTGGGGCCCACTCAATTCTAGAATTTTCCACCAAAATCAATTATAAACCTAATTTTGAATCCGACACCTCTTAAAATTCACAACAAATCATTCGTGCATTTTTAACGGTTCAAAATTTGTGGACATATACTCAACTTATGTATGTATAACATACCCAAAAATTACTACAATCCAACGGTGGGATTAAAAATTATAATCCCCGCAATATATCTCAAAACCCCACGATTTAATTTTTAATACCTCCAATACGGTAAAATCTTGATAAAACACCTCAACAATAATTTCTTCATTTATAACCACATAAATAAATCCATCATTTATATCCACATAAAATAAATATTTCTTTATCATATGAATCAATAATTAATTATTCACAAATAATATTACGTAATCACAATTATGATAACCGGTAGTTCGGGAAAGAGGGGCTTTCCGATAAGGATTTCTCCTTCTTGGCGGCGCAATTAGGTGACCAAACCTCTCCTTGATGAGAACTTTCTAGACATTGCCAATAATGCTATCTAATAATATTATTCAAATAATATGAATTATTGATCCGATAATGGAGATAATGTGCGGTGACAATTATTGAACAACAATAATATAAAATATCAACGCAGCAATTATTGAATCAATAAAATAAAATATTGAGCGGTAACTCACCGTGAAAATTATTGAGTAGTGCCTTCTTACGTAAGGATCAATAATTCAACAATCTGTGCGTAATATCGCAAAGTATTTCTGCAACCAACCCGCGTATTCGTATTTTAACCACCGGGTATTCAACAATATTCTTTACCTGTAATAACTACGCCGTTATTTTTAACCAACTTATATTTGTCGCTTTTCTTCATCCAATCGCTTTTTAGTTATGGGCCCACACACGGTCGCTACCTTGTAAATACGAATATTCTCGTGAAGCAGTCTGAATATTCCACGACCAAACGAATATTCAAACAACAATGAATATTTTATAACCACTTGCTTATTTTGAAATATTTGCGTATTTAACCCTTAACTATCCACATTAATCAAATCAACCCTTACTATTTCAAAATAATAAATAAAGGAAATTCCTTTTTATTTAAAAAAAATTTTCGGGGTCTTACATTTACAATACATCCCTACTGAAAATCAACTTGTTGATGTCTTTACAAAGCCTCTAGATGAATCCAGATTTAATAAATTAATAAGTCAACTAGGCATGCTAAATTTACAACCATAAAATCTATGCTCTAGTTTGTGCTAACCATGCAGATATAAAGGCTATGTTCAAAATCATAGACATGACCAAAGAAAGTTCACGATCGTAGAGTTGCAGTGATATGAAAGACCACGATCGTAGAGCTTTCTCAATATAACAAAGAAGCATCCCGTGATGACAAAGTTCCAATAAATCAAAGCAATCCCTCTGTCAAGCGCCTTAGGGACAAACCTAACCCTTAATTCACTCTAAGAGGTTGGCCCTTCCTGAGATACCTTAACTCGAGAGAAATGCTAAGTCAAAAGCTCATCACAAGGACCAGAGCAGATAATGTTCGTAGAGCAAATACAACAGTGGACTTAACGATCACAATGACAATCTCAATGACCGTAGTGCTACCTCGATGATCGTAGTTCTCTCAAAGAATACACTAGCTCAGAAGGAGCTAAGGGAAAATTAATATTTTACACCTAAGAATAAAATCGTGGAACCAAGCAGAACTTAACACATACCCCACTAAGCAAATTGAGAGGAGGGAAGTTACAAGTATAGTTTGAAAATACCTTTTTGAAATTAGAAGTTCAACAAGCTTATTGCTCTCTCTCTCTACTAGTAGAAACCCTAGCTTTCAGAATTGATCAACCATCCTTAGTGCAAAGAAATCAATGGTGGCTTCAAATATTATCACTAGTTATCGACTCTATTTTGATGAGTTCAAGACAGCTGACCTCAAATTCCACAAAATTTTATCTCTGGTAAAGAAAGCTAGTCTTGAAGAAGCCCTGGGCACCAGCACATAGATCTACCCAAAGCTAATAAAGGAGTTTTACAGCAATGGAGTTCTTGAGAACGACACCATCACCACAAAAGTCAGGGGATTACAAATCAAACTCAAGGCTGAAGATATAAACTGGCCCTAGGCTTCAAGTCAAAGGGACTCCTGTTGATAGAGGTCATCAACTTCCATGAAGGACTGAAGAGGATGCATCACAAAAATAATGAGACTGTAAAGGGGTACAAGAAGAAGGAGTTTCCCCAAAAATATGATTTTTTGGCTGACATTGTTGGAAAATGTGTGAGACCCCGAATTTTATGAAATTAAAGTATTCAATTTTCTTATAATTATTTTATTTAGTAAATGGTTAAATTGATAAAAGGTTAAAGTTAAGGGTGATAAGTGAAAATTTTGGAAAGTAAGCAAGTTGTTATAAAATAATCAGTGATAAAAGTATAGTAATACGCGTGGTTACATAGTAGCACACGGTATTGTACAATATCTTTGATTATTGATGCTTACGTGAGAAGTCACTCAGTTATACTCAATTATTACTTACTGATAATTCTTTGCATCATATATCTCTATATTATTGATTCAATTATTATCACGAAGATCATCCGCATAGTATGTTATATTATTAAATCAATAATTGAGACGACAAAGTTATTCATATTATTATTTGCAATATTGACAATGTCTAGAAGTTCAGTCAAGGAGAGGTTAGATAATCTAATTACTGGCGCATGATGGGGAGAAATCCTTATCGGAAATCCTCCTCTTTCCGGAGGAGCGAATTTGGTTGTTAAATATTGTGAGTTATAATATTAATAATGAATAAGTTAGTGTTGATTAAAGATGAAATTGATAGTTCCATTGTGTAAAAATTATTAGTGTTAGTGGAAATCGACATTTATTTCGATAATAATTAATGTCTGGAGGTTATATTGACCAATCAGGTAATTAATCGGATAAATGAGAAATTAATTATTATTAATTCACATACTTATAACTATTTATTCACATGTGTGTACTATTGATTCACATGCATGTACTATTAGGGGAGTTGGTACAAGATTGATAATACTTGCATGACTAAATTAAAAATAGAGGTATAGATGAATGTACTATACTGTAATTAGTTTTTTCACATGATTATACTATTGAGTCACATGAATGAACTATTAATTCACATGATTTACTATTAGGGGAGGTGGTGCAAGTTTGATAATACTTGCAGGACTAAATTAAAAATGAAGGAAAAGATAAAGGTATTGTACCTGTAATATTTTGAGCCCCAAAATGTGCAATTATCGAAACTATATTTTTCTATAAATAGAAGTTCATTATTCTTTCATTCTCACCAATTCACTAAGTCTCATGAGAGCAATTATAGAGAGAGAAGCTATAGAGAGAGAAGCTTTAGAGAAAAAGAAGAAGCGAAGTCTGCTACTTCACTATTCCAGTATCCAGTCTTCTTTTGAGGTAAGGGGTATTATTTATTTCATATTCTAAAGAGATATTATTTTTCATATTCGTATGAATATTATTTTCGTTCAATATTCATAAAGAATATTATCTTCGTTCAATATTCGTAGGAATATTATCTTCGTTAAATATTCGTTGGAATATTATTTTCGATTCAGCAGTTGTAAGGGATGTTATTTTGTTGATATTAAGCGAAATAATATTTTCTTCCATACTACGTAGTATGTAAGTAATATTATTTCATTTCAGATTTTGAATTCTATACTCATTTTGTTGAAGTTTTGGCTTCTATACTCCATGAAATTAGTAGAATATCCTTGATATTTGCGCTTCATCCAGTATCTTTTCATGAAAATATTATTCTGAGCTTTCTTGATAATTATTGATCTTTTCATGATGAAGTACTATTCACGGGTTACTATTTACCCGGTTACTATTCACTCAAATATTATTCACTCGGGTATTCGGGACACTTTTCATGTGAAGTACTATTCACGAGTTACTATTCATGGGTTACTATTCACCCAATTACTATTCACCCAAATATTATTCACTCGGGTATTTGGGGTACTTTTCATGCTGGGGTACACGAAGTACTATTCCCGAAGTACTATTCATAGGGTACTATTCACGGGTACTATTTACCCAAAAAATATATTTCTTTTCTGTCCAAACTATTTTTGGTGCATGAATATTATTCTTGAATTTTAGTCCACAAAGCATTGGCCTCATTATTATTATTAGTAGACCCCTCAAGAGGTGCTTATTGACGTGGTTGTCTTCTTCTAGGAGGCATCTTCTGTTAAGATATACGCTTATTAGTTCATTACTCAACTTCTTGGGTATTTAAAGTTTAACTTAAACATTCCAAGATTAAAGCTATAACACATAACATTTCAAATAAACTCTAAATATTTTTTTTATTCATAACGTTTTATAACATGTTAAAGATAGCATAACCGCTATACACATTCAATTTCCTGAACTAGACAAGTTTCAGGATTACATATTCATACTATCCCTTTATTTATCTCAAAATAAGGGATTCACAGCTTATTTATTCACATAATTAAACACATACTATTATCACTCTTATTCTATCTAGGCATATTAAGACGTCGTAAGGCTTCTCGACGCACTTCCTCCATGATATGATACGCCGTTCTACGATCCATCACGAACCACGACGAGTCTTCAAACTGAGGTAGGTAATAATAGACTCGATCCTGGGCCCTATCGATCGCAGAATCAAAAGCGTAATCCATCTCATTCATCTTGGCCTTCTTCACTTGGACCTTAGCCTCTGCACTGTCTGCACATTGAGTCGCCTTCATCCAAGCGTCCTTTGCTCTTGCACGCTTAGCTAATTCCAATTTGAAGTCATCCTTTAATTTCTCCATGTCAGTCTTCATCTTCTCGTTTACTACCAATAGGTCTTCATGCTGACCCTTTGTATAAACCAAGTCCCACTCTGTGTTTCAAAGGCGTGAGTCGAGTTCCTGAATCTCTGAATCCTTCTCCTCCATCGTAGCATGATGCATCTTAACCAACTCCTTCAGCTCCTCAACCTTGTCCTGTAATTCTATATTACGGTCGTACAGAGCATCATACATCTCTGCTGATATGGAGTTTGGTGGAAACTCCTCAGGATCCTCTTCCTCATCCTCCTCCTCTATCTCCTCAGAACTATCCTCCTCGGGATCGGTCACAGCCTCACCCTCTTGGATCAACTGTTCCCGCACAACATGAATATCTCGGGGTTCGTCATCCTGAGGTATCACCTCCCTAGTTGGACTGGATCCTCCATCGTTAGACATATTGATAACAAAATATTTGAAGTTTTACTTAACATTTTTGATACTTGCGAGCACATAAGTTATTAACACATAACATATAATGTCTTTTATTGTTTATCTTCAATGGATACCTTAATCATTCCTTAAAACTCGATAAGAGTTGGACACCTCTATATTTTTTATTTCCTTAAAGGTTACTTCCTAAGGTTTTCTCCACCTAAGGTTCATAACCTAAGGCTTTGATACCAACCTGAGACACCCCCAAATTCAGGTACTCCATTTCCACATAATTTGGTGTTCACTATCCAAAACCATTACATCTAACTACCCATCATAAAGGATAAAGACATAATTTAAATAACTTAAACAATAATCTCTCCCATTAAAGGGTTACATCACCATCTCAAAATAATCCCAGATAATCTAACCTTAAATTTATTACATCAGTTTGCAGAATACATCATAAAATAAAACAAGTCTTGAAACGTAAAACATTTAAATAATTTCTCATAAGTCTTCAGCACTTAGACAATTTGCCCTTTCCTTTGCTAGTAGACGACTCATCAACTTTCTCCACTTTCGCTGCAGTGTTAATTGCAAGAGTGAGCAAACAAATGCTCACTGATATAGAAAGTAGTAATAATAACAACATGAGAATGAACAACGAATGCTGAGCAATAATGAACTTGTCTACAAATCAAAAATAGAAAACAAGTTCGAACTTCAATATCTGAGGGTCTTAAGACCACGAACTATGTCTCCGGTATTTAGGTATTATTACCTTAACCTTAACAGTCATTTAGACTATATAGACCCTTTTTAATGTACTTAGGGGGATCAGCCCTTTGTACCATGTATTGTGCACAAACATCTAAACGTTACACGTACAAAATCCCCTATATTAGGGATGTTCGTCTCAGCTTGAATTTAGAACTTCCGCACTAAAGAAAGTTTAGTTTGGAACTAGCTTATCAGTGTTTCTAGAATTTTAGAACACTATTCAATTATAGATTAACTTAATCAACAAGAGTTTGCTTACTAATTGAAGATCTAATATAAGAATGTATAACCGAACAAGGCTATTAAAGTCAAAGGTCGGATATCAACAATATATAATTGAATAAACATGATATACATGAAAAGTAATGTATCCAAAAGAGTTAGAACAATCTCATTTGAATCGACGTAATAGAATAATATATGTTTTGTATAATAATTAGGAAAGTGAAACTCGCTCGATGTAACGAATTAGGTTACAAGAGCTTGTTCAATCATACATAAGAATAGAATCAATAGTCTTGCTCAATAAAATTTAAGAACTTGCATTCATTAACAAAAGAATGAAGTTAGAAAGCTTCCTCAATGTAAAGAGTTAAGGATTAGAAACTTGCCTTGTATGTAAGCTACACAAGTGTAAAATATTCTTCAATTACCCTATATATAACATTGGAATCGCAATAGCAATTAGTTGTATGAATATTAGCTTTAGGGTTTAAACCATCATTTAGGTCATAACCCTAACCTATCCCCTAACCATGTAGGTTAACATACTTAACGAATCTGAAATCTCATTACGATCTAATATAACTTAATCGTTCATCTCTAACCTTTGAAAACATCACTTTTAGTTTCATTATATAACTCAATTAACAAACACTTAAAAATCTTTTACACTTTGTATTACAACACATTGAAATCTATTATTATAGTTTATACTATGTCTTAACAACATTAACATGCATGCTAAACTAATATAAGCCCATTATTACATAACTTTGCGTATAGTGAAGTCACCGCTGGGCTCGAGAAAATGGCGGCAATTGCTTCTTCTTCTCATCCGACTTGCACTGCCAAGTAAATGCTGCGTTCTTTGCTCACCAGAAGAAAACCCAGCATGTAATTTACACTGCTTTTGATTTGTGGTGACTAGCGCAACAAGGCCACACACAGACAGAATGACGTGAAGAAACTTTCTACTACCAGTGAAACCCAATTCAACCATTTCCTACAGAAATCATAAAACCTAGCAACTAAAACTTTGTAATAGCATAGCTACACATGTTAACCAACATTCTATATAGAAAAACATTATATAAACACAAATTTGAAGAATCAAAACCCCCAATTTCCCAAATTTCTTCAATTTTGACACTATTAGCGAATTCGATCACCACGAATTCGTTCTCCATCAAATGACACGATTCCAGCTACGCCGCTTTCGTTTCTTAATATACAAACATATTCTAACTTCAATTTACATATTAAAACACATATAGGGAACAAAATTTGATACTTTCTAAAGCCACATCATATAAACATATCACTATTATTTATTTTTCTTACTACAAACCCAATTTCATGTTTTTAATCATCAAATAACACTTACATATGATAGATAAAATATTATAAATCATAGATACATGTATATGTATCAATCCACTTGATTTAGAAATTTACAGAAAATAATCCTTGAAAACTCAAAGCATGAACAATAGGAGTAGAGTATACCTTTAATCCTTGATTATATACTAGCGAAAGATGATAACAAGGTTTAGCAATCCTCTCCTTCCTCTTGAAATCTCAGAGAATTCTCTCTTTAAAACCACTGAACTTCTCTCACCCTCTATGTTTTCTCTTAGCTTAGGATATAATATGCAAATAAACTGTTATAGCCTCTTAATTTAACGCATCAGGTTAAAACCAAAGAGTTATGTTAGTTGGAATAAGCCAAAGGCCACAAGGCCTTGTTTGGTAAACCAAAATTTCCCCCAACTAGATTATTTTTTTATATTATTTATATTATATAGTTACTTTGTGTCACATTCTAGTTAATTAAATAACTTTAGCTTAATTAATTTAAATAACTTGTAATGGTAAAAATAATCTCTATTATAATTATATTTATGAATAATAAATAATTATATATATAATTTAATTAATAAATTAGACACATCACTTTATTTAATTTATTTACTTCCTTTAATATTAAACAATTCATTTAGTTTAATTATTTTCTTACATATTAAGCAATTGATTTAATTTAATTATTTCCTTAAATTAAATCCTTCAAATAAAATTATCATTACTCAATTTAATTAACACTAACCAATTTAGTTACTCAGTTAATTCACCACAATTCATCAATTATTTATTTTCCTCAATAAATAAATTATTTAAAATATTTATTTAATTTAATAAATATTTAAATTAAATTACAAATTTCTCGGTCGTTACATTGCCAATGAGATTTCTCCTCATCGTCGGCAACCAAAAAAATTTTGTTGCTATATTTTGTTGCCTAATATAGGCCACATTCATTGGCAACAATTTTTTTCCGTTGCGTATTTAATACATTTTTTTTTGCAATGACTAATAAATTGTTGTCCATAATTAAGACAAACACAATAAGCATGCCTCTTTTTCCCCCCAAAACGCATCATTTTTCATTCAAAATTTTTTATTTATTTAGACACAGTTTTATACAGTGAAATGTTTCACTTCATTCGTCTCAAAATAAATGCCCAGTTTTATTTTTTTTAAAGTTATAATTTTTGAAATTAAAATTGAACACATATAGATATATGTTCTAATTTACAAAATTAAAGTTTGTAGTTAATTGGACGTAGTTTATAATGATCATATTCGCACACTTATAATTTTTAAAAAAATAGCTTTAATTTCTAAAATAATTTATATGAATTTTTCTTGTAACTCGTTATTTTACATATATACTTTTTGACAAGGGATGGGCAAGAAATCAAAATCGCTCCCGAAATTGTACCAAAAATCGACTAAAGTGCATCGATTAAGTCGCACCAATGGTTCCGGCATAGACCAATTAAGTTGCACCAATGGTGTGTAAGTTCTTTTTTAACTCCCCTTTTCAAAGGTTAAAATGCAAAGTCGACCACTGAACTTTAGGAGTTTTTGGATATTGAGCCATTTTCTTTTGGTCAACGTAAATTGAGCCCCTTTCTATTAAAAAATTTGGACTTTGAGCCCCATGCGCCACATGCGTGTTGACCTGCGTACGTAGCGCCTACATGGCACACGTGCCAGATCTGACGTGGGCATAAATTTGGACTTTGAGCCCCATGCGCCACATGCGTGTTGACCTGCGTACGTAGCGCCTACATGGCACATGTGCCAGATCTGACGTGGGCATTTTTTATTTTATTTTACACGTGGATGAGCTGACGTGGCAATTTTCGAACTCTATCCCAAAAAATATGTCACTACACATATTCAAACTTGAGACCTCTAATTTGAAATTTCGGTCCAATGATCACCCGAGCACCATATGCCTAGCTGTTATTATTTCACAAAGATTAATATTTATAACTAAACAAATCATTTTCCCCAAATTAAAAAAGATCCCATTTTCTTAGATGTCCATAAGGTGTAGCTTAAGATTGTAGTGTTACTGAAGTTCTAGTTTGAATTGTAGCTATAATAGCCCTGCTCAAGGAACAAAACTGCTTCCAACTTTGGGATTCGGCTTCTAATACTCTTTCCTTTTATATCACATTTGATTTTCATTGTAATTAAATTATAAAATTTTAATATTCAAATTGTAAGATAAATTTTTGAAATAGAAATTTGTTACTTTATACTCCCCCCTCCCTTAAAAACTAGCTTATATCATACTTTTCTGGTCAAATTTACTAATTTTAAAGCTAAAATTAATCATATTCATTTATATTTTCAAAATCTTGAAAATTAGAAGTATTTGTAAATTCAATATAATTTTTATGATTATAGTTCTTGCACCTATGTTCAAAAGAAAATAGTATAAATTTTGATTACAAAAATAGTTAATTTGACTTAAAAGTGAAATTAAGCCAATTTTTGAGAGATGGATGGAGCAATATTTTTTTATGCAGTTTATAATATTAACTATTGCATTAATTAAAGTTAAATAAATTCATATTATTATTAATTTTTAAGATTTTACAAATTAAACTAGAATATAAATTAAATGAAACTTTTTTTTTTTGTAGAAAAAAGGAGTAGAATTTTAGGAAACTAGGGTTGTATCATGCAAGCGTGCTGCTGCTTGTGTACTGTGTGGAAAGAATAACATTGTTTATTTTATATATTACTAGCATTTAAATCTTTTCGAAGTCTTGTGGTATAATAGTCATATAATTAATTTTTCATCATATATTTTACATAAAGTAGCAGAATTTTATTTCTAAACTTAATAATCTAATCATATGATTCGTGGTTATAATATACTAACATTTATTCCAGTGCAAAACACGTATTCTTGTTTAAAAACTATTAAATAACTGATGTTTCCTATTTAATTTTTTTATAAATATTTTATTAAGTAGAGTACTGAACTGTTATATATATAAATTTTATAATTGTTTCATATTGTTGCCCTATATGTATATTTGTATCATAATAATGTTAAAACATTAATATTAATTAAAATAATTCTCATAACTTTGATTCCTTTTAAAACTGTACTATAACTAAAAGTAAATTTTTATAAATGATTAATAATAAATATAAATTTGTTAAAAGAATTCTAAAAATAATTTATTAAATTATTAAAAAACTTTATTATAAATTCTTATGCCGTAATATTATTAACAAATACAAATTAAAAGTTATATTGTTAGAATTGTAAAATACATTTAGGTAAGATCAATATTCTTCTTAAAGAAATTGTTTCCTTTTGAAATGAAACAATTTGGGAAAATGAATTTTTTAGTTATAAAGATAAATTCTTGCAAAATAATAATAGCTAGTCCTGTGGTGTTTAGGTTGTCATTGGACCAAAGTTTCAAATTAGAGGTCTTGAGTTCAAATATGCGCAGCGACAACCCCTAAAATTTAGTGGTCCACTTTGCATTTTACCCCTTTTTCAAATTCTCCTTTTTCTCGACTTGTGAATTTTTTTATAATCAAATATTAATTTCTTTTATATCTTGAATTAGATGGTATTTGGCAATGATTTATAAGTTGGTCAAACTATGTTATAAATCATTTGTTATTATTTAGTGTTTGACAATAACTTAAATTTTAACCTTTTTTGACTTATAAGTCATTATTAATTTTGTTTATACTTCATGTGCTATATTTTTTATGTATTAGATAAATTTTACTATATATATATATATATATATATATATATATATGTGAATAAAATTGTTTCCCTTCTTTTCTGTGTTTTTAATTACTTACGGCGATAAAAGACTACAATTTTCGTATATTCTTTGTTAATTGCATAAACTCTTTCAATCTGTTTTGACATTATAGTCGGGTTTTGAACTTATCGGAAAAGGTTGGTGATAAATATCTTTAGGGATACTCTAGGTATGTTCCAATTGTAACCCTTCTTTTCTGTGTGTTTTTAATATATATATATATATATATATATATATATATATATATATATATAGAGAGAGAGAGAGAGAGAGAGAGAAGGATCGATCAAGCGATTCCCTTATCTAACATTCCTCCTTAAATAGTACTCCTTTATTAAAACTACGTCGTTTTGGAGTTTCTTTTAAAAAATAAGTGGGGCCGCGGGTGGTATTTTTGTAAATAAAAGGAAAGCAAGTGGAACCACTGTAAAACCCCAAATTTTATGAATAAAGATTTAATTTTCTCGAAATAATTTTTTTTTGAATATTATGGTGTGAATTTGAGATAATATTATAGTTGTGGGTAATATTTATAAATTTTGTAAAGTAAGCAAGTTGTTATATAATATTCGTTTGGCCGGGGAATATTCGTTTCAACATGGAATATTCATACGACGACACAATCATTGGTGGACCCCACAACGTAATTATTGTCGGAATGAGAAAACGATAGAAATATCTTTTTATGAAAATAACGGCGGAAGTTTTATCGTAACTGTTGAAATAACCGGTATTAAAAAATACGATGTCTACGCGAGGTTGCATAGTAGCACAGTATTGATTATTGATGCTTACGTGAGAAGTCACCAGTTATACTCAATTATTGCTACGAGAATTCTTTGCATCATATCTCTCATATTATTGATTCAATTATTGTTACTGAAGATCATCGCATAATATTTTATATTATTAAATCAATAATTGAGATGACAAAGTTATTAATATTATTATTTGCAATATAGGCGATGTCAGAAGTTACTGTCGAGGAGAGGTTAGGTAATCTAATCATTGCTTGATAGGGAGAAATCCTTATTGGAAGCCCCTCTTTCTTTCAGGAACGACACGATTGTTAAATATTGCTAATTATAATAATGATGATAAATGTTGTTAAAAATATTGAGGAAATTTTTATGAAGTATTTATTGTACATTTTTTTTATTTTATGGACCCCTATTTACCCATTTTTCAAAATAATCGGTAGAAAGTTATTCAGCATAATAAGGTGGGGGCAACATGTGGGGCCCACGTGTGGAAGAAATGGATGAAATGAAAATGGGGTGGGGGGGGGGGGAAACGTATATGGAGGGTAATTAGTATTATATATATATATATATATATATGTGTGTGTGTGTGTGTGTGTTTATATATAACATGTGTTTATATATATATTTATATTATTAAAATTTGTTTTATATGACATTATTGAAAATCAGGTGTCTGAATTTAGCCAGTGAATTATTTAACTGTTGATCCGTGAATTTTTTTTCTAAATAGTATCCTTCCATTCTCTTATAAATAGGATGCTTAGTTAGAATTGAAAATCACACAAGAATCAGAGAATTCTTCTTCTATAATATTGAGCGTATTTCTTTCGAATTTTAGAAAGCTTTGAGCGTAGAAAACAGTGAAAGTTTTCTTCAAGAATATCCCCTCTATACCAGTTGGAATACTTTTCTTTTCAAGGTAAGGGGTATTATTTAGTTCATATTCTGAAGGGATATTATTTTACGTATTCGTATGAATATTATTTTCGTTCAATATTATTTATTTCATATTCGCTTACGATATTATTTTTCGTATTCGTAAGAAACTTTATTTCGTTCAATATTCGCAAGAAATATCATATTCGTAAGGAATATTATTTTTATTCAATATTCGTAAGGAATATTATATTCGTTTAATATTCGTGAGGAATATTATTTTTATTTAATATTCGTAAGAAATATTATATTTGTCCAATATTTGTAAGGGATATTATTTTTGTTCAGTATTCGTATGAAATAATATTTTCTTCCATACTCTGTAGTATGTAAGTAATATTATTTTGTTTCAGATTTCGAATTCTATACTCGTTTTGATAAAGTTTTGGCTTCTATACTCATTGAAATTAGTAGAATATCCTCGATATTTGCGCTTCATCCAGTATCTTTTCATTGAAATATTATTCTGAGCATTCTTGATAAGTTTTAACCTTTTTATGCCGGAGTACTATTCATTGGGTACTATTCCTGAATTACTATTCATGGGGTACTATTGACCCAGGTACTATTCACTCGGAGCACTATTCATGACAAAAATTGATTTCTTTTCGGTCCAAATTATTTTTGATATAATATTATTCTTGAATTTTACACCACAAAGCAGTATCATGTTGACAATTTGAACATTATTGAATTCTGGATAAATTAAATTATAAATCTTTAAAATTGATCCTTGATCTTGTTTGATTGAATTCTTATATCATTGTCATCATCCTCATGCTTATATTATGTTGAAAGTTATCTGTGGCCCGTAGTGCATAGATGGACTTGGTATGATTATGGCCAGGGATTATTCAGTATAATCATGACCGTAAAGTTACAAATGATGTGATAAAAGCCCTCATTGGCCCGTAGTGCATTGATGGACAGTTGTTGGCATGATCATGACCATTGATAAAAACACAGATATCTTTGGCCCGTAGTGCATGGATAATTTATGGTCGTGATACTAAAGAATATCCTTGGCCCGTAGTGCAGGGATGATTCGATGATGTGGATTATTTATTGTCGAGTCTCAAATGATAAAGTTGATAAAAACTTTTTAAATCATAGAAGATAGTAGATATCATGCTCTACTTGACTCTTCTAATGGATTGCTTATTCCGCTGCAGTTAACCTTGATGTCTATTATATTATATCAGTTTAACATTGTTAAAGGCTAACGATAACTTATTCTGCATTATCTTAGTCATAATATTTTTCTTTGGGCTAGTTGAGCTCACCTTTTACTTTCATTGTTCTCTTGAAAATGAAAGCGTGGACGGGACTAGTCGGAAAAGCGAGTGATTGGTCCAGATGTTTGCATTAGTAGTCCTCACTATTCTATAAAATAGTGTGATAATAAATATATTGAGGACTCCATTTGAGTTTGAATACTGTCTAGAAGACAATATTCGTGTAAAAACTCTCAGCTACGCTTTTGTCGTATTGTATAAAAGAAGTTTGCATTTGATTTATGTACCATGTATTTGGCAACTCAGAATGGGTGATGTATACCTATTTTGGGGGCGTCACAGTTGGTATCAAAGCTTAGGGATATGATCCCTGGATGGGATGTGAGATAAGAACTAGGAGGGGAGAGACGGGGAATTCTTTCGCTAGTATAACCTACCTAAGTTTATTTAGTATTTAATTGGTCGGTCAGAGTATAGGGATAATAAGTGGCATGTCAATTAACCCTTGTTTTATGGCAGTGTTTGAAAATGACATATGAAATTGTTGAGATCATCAATGAAGCACATGAGACTGTTAAGTCACTAATGATCAATACCCAGGATAATGTGCAACATGAAGACAATAATCCTTAGGTAAACAACAACACCGATCAAATGATGAACGATGGGATGTTCAGAGGCTTTATACAATTCATGCAAAATCAGGCGAGAGAGACTCTTGTTCATAATGCAGGTAGAGTAAATGGCAACTCACGGTTGGTCACTGCTAAGCAGTTCAAGGAGCTGGGACCACCAGAGTTTTTGGAAAAGCCAGAACCACTTAAGGCGGAGACATGGATAAAGTAGATCACCAAGATATTTGATATCTTGGAATGCTCAGAGGAGCAAAAGGTTCCCTTCGCCACCTTTATGTTGCGTGAAGAAGTAGATCTTTTGTGGGAATCTGTAAAACGTACCCAGCCTGACGCACTGAAGATGTCTTGGGAGAAGTTCCAAGAGTTGTTCAACGATAAGTACTTTTCTGAAAGTATTCGTCACATGAAGGAGGTGGAGTTTACCAAGTTGGAGCAAAACAATATGACCGTATCGCAGTACGAGGCTAAATTTATCGAGTTGTCCCGATTCGTATCCCATTTAGTTGATAATGAAGGGAAAATGACGCGAATATTTCTGCGAGGTTTGAGACCCGAAATACGTCAATACCTCATTTCTCACAAATTGTGTTTGTATTCAAATGTAGTGAATATGGCTCAGTTATTGGAGCGCGATAATGAGCCAGCCCAACCAAAAGATAACGAGCAACAACACGATAATAATCGTACCGGTGGTAACGGTCATCGGAACAATGATAACCATCGTGGAGGAAATTATCATGCCAGAAATGGTAACCACTTCGGTGGTAATCATGGACAAGATAATAGAAGAAATGATTCAAATGGAAAATTCAAGAAGAGAAGATTTAACGATGATGGGAAGATGTCGGCAGCAACACCAACACTAACAATAAATTCTAGGAGAGGAGAACGACCGCCAGTTAGATGCTACAGATGCGGAGAGGAGGAACACATAAGTCCAAACTGTTCACAGCCTTCCAAGGTATGTTTTCGTTGTGGAAAAGACGGTCACATAACTCGATTTTGTCCTGTAGTGAAATCAAATCCAGCTGCGACGGTGGCACCAAAGGCGGATACGGACAAAACAAAGTCGGTGGTTTCAGGAAGAACATTTTTCGTGACTTCTCAAAAAGCGAGTAACCCAATCGAAGTTATCACGGGTTAGTTAATCGTAAACTCTTGCGAAGTCTATACCTTGTTAGATACCGGTTCTACCCATTCTTTTATTTCTCTTACTTACGCTTAACGTTTAAATTTGACTCTAGAGAAGTTAGACTTTGACTTATCTGTTGAAACTCCGTTAAAAGAAACCTTCGTTACACCCACTATTTATAAACCTTGTTTTATTCAAATCGACACTTTCACGTTACCTATCGATCTTATCTCTTTGAAAATACTTGCCTTTAGGAATTGACTGGTTAACTATTCGTCATGCTAAAATTGATTGTTTTCGTAAGGTTGTTAGCTTTCATATTCCTAACCAACCTGTTATGCGAATTCAAGAAACCAAACCACTAAAGTCAATCATTGTCATATCAAGTCATAAGTAAAGATCCCTGAGCCTTGCGCCTTTCGCTGGTGACTTCCTTGTGTGGAATACACCGAAGCCAGACTTTTCATAGGCAACACCGTGAGTAACAGTGGCAAGTTGATAGGTATCAATATGACGTGTTATCCAAGTCTTGGATGAGAGTCACAGTTTTGAATGATATTTCTATTGTTAATAAATTTCCTGATGTATTCTTGAAGAACTTCCTAGCCTACCCCCAAAGTGTGAAATCAAATTTTGTATTGATCTTAAACCCGATACAAAACCCTCAAATATTTTTTTCACCCAAAACGAACGTAACATGCGCCAAAGACGCTGGCTCGAGCTGTTGAAGATTACGACCATGCTATTCAATACCATCGTGGGAAAAGCGAACGTGGTAGCTGACGCGTTGAGTAGAAGATCGTATGCGTCTACGAGTGTGATGTTGTTAACATAAAAACCCATTTCGTATAACTTACAAATGATTAAGATAGAGTTAAAGATTCTCGGGACCCACGTGAAGATAATGAATATATAATTATAATCGACTTTAATCGATAAATTTAAAGTTGCTCAAGTCATAGACTCAGAACTGATGAATGTGAAGAAGAAGGTTCAAGAAGGTGTTATTCTAGAAGCAAGAGTCGATGGAGAGAGGAAATCTCAACCCTCAATTTTATTGGTCTATTTAAAATCCTCGATCGAGTAGGAACTGTGGCCTATGGACTCATTTTACCGCCAAATATGTTGTGTGTTCATAACGTTTTTCACGTATCGATGTTACGTAAATATGTGGATGTCCCGAACCACATTATTAAATTAGAACAGGATGAGATAGCGGAAGATTTAACGTATGAGGAGATACATGTTAAAATCTTGAATAAGAAGAAATATATTCTACGCTCAAAGGTTATACCTCAAGAGTTAGAATCTGACGAGGTATCCTCATCGATTTAAGATACTGTGTAATGCGACGTAAATTTTGAGGGAAAAATTTCATAAGGACGGGAGATTGTAAGACCCGAAATTTTATGAATAAAGATTGAATTTTCTCAAAATATTTTTTTTTTGAATATTATGGTGTGGATTTGAGATAATGTTATAGTTGTGGATAATATTTATAAATTTTCCAAAGTAAGCAAGTTGTTATATAATATTCGATTGGTCGGGGAATATTAAATGCAACCGCTTACAATCATTAAGTGGACCCCTACAACGTAATAATTATTGTCGGAATGAAAAATGATGAAGTATCTTTTTATGAAAATAACGGCGGAAGAAGTTTTACAGATTAATTGTTGAAATAACCGGTGTTAAAAGAAATGCGATGTCTGGCGTGGTTGTATAGTAGCACACGGTATTGATTATTGATGCTTACGTGAGAAGTCACTCAGTTATACTCAATTATTGCTACAGTAATTGCTACATCATATCTCTCATATTATTGATTCAATTATTGTCACAGTATCATCTGCATAATATTTTATATTATTAAATCAATAATTGAGACGACAAAGTTATTAATATTATTATTTGCAATATTGACGATGTCTAGAAATTTTGTCAAGGAGAGGTTAGGTAATCTAATTGCGCGCCAATAGGGAGAAATCCTTATTGGAAAGCCTCCTCTTTCCTGGGAACGACCTAGTTGTTAAATATTGCGAATTATAATAATGATGATAAATGTTGTTAAAAATATTGAGGGGATTTTTATGAAGTATTTATTATAAATTTTGCTTATTTTATGGACCCCCATTTACCCATTTTTCAAAATAATCGATAAAAAGTTATTCAGTATAATAAGGTGGGGGCCACATTGGGGCCCATGTGTGGAAGAAATGGATGAAATAAAAATGGGGTGGGGTGGGGGTGGAGTGGGGGAAGAGGGAAGCGTATCACGGAGGGTAATTAGTATTATATATATATGTTTATATATAACATGTGTTTATATATATATATATATATATATTATTAAAAAAAAATTTATATGACATTATTGAAAATCAGGCGTCTGAATTCAGCCCGTGAGTTATTTAACTGTTGATCCATGAAATTTTTTCTAAATAGTATCCTTCCATTCTCTTATAAATAGGATGTTTAGTTATAATTGAAAATCACACCAGAATTGGAGAATTCTTCTTCTATAATATTGAACGTATTTCTTTCGAGTTTTAGAAAGCTTTGAGCGTAGAAAACAATTAAAGTTTTCTTCAAGAATATTCCCGCTATACCAGTTGAAATACTCTTCTTTTCAAGGTAAGGGGTATTATTTATTTCATATTAATTCTGAAGAGATATTATTTTACGTATTCGTATGAATATTATTTTTGTTCAATATTATTTATTTCATATTCGCTTACGATATTATTTTTCGTATTCTTAAGAAATTTTATTTCGTTCAATATTCACAAGAAATATTATATTCGTTTAATATTCGTAAGGAATATTATTTTCATTCAATATTCGTAAGGAATATTATATTCGATTTAATATTAAGTAAGGAATATTATTTTCATTTAATATTCGTAAGAAATATTATATTAGATTCAATATTTGTAAGGGATATTATTTTTGTTCGAAGATTAAGTATGAAATAAATATTTTCTTCCATACTACGTAGTATGTAAGTTGTAAGACCCCAACTTATTATTAATGAAATTTAATTTTCTCTATTTATTATTTTGAAATAGTAAGGGTTGATTTGATTAATGTGGATAGTTATGGGTAAAATCATAAATATTTCGAATAAGCAAGTGGTTATAAAATAGTCATTATTATCGGGAATATTCGTTTGGTCGTGGAATATTCATGCGTCAA
Source organism: Panax quinquefolius (assembly GCA_020205615.1). Classification (NCBI taxonomy): domain Eukaryota; kingdom Viridiplantae; phylum Streptophyta; class Magnoliopsida; order Apiales; family Araliaceae; genus Panax; species Panax quinquefolius. The sequence goes on from CM035161.1 coordinate 94,543,872, forward strand.
GGGAATATTCGTGAATGATTTGCCGCAGTCTTTTATGGGACCCATAACGGAAAGCGATTGGATGAAGAAAATGACAAATATAAGTTGTTTATAAATAACGGCGTAGTTGTTACCGTTGATACTGTTGGAATACTCGGTGGTTAAAACACAGTAGCACACGGTATTGCACCAATTATTGATTCTTACGAAGGCACTACTCAATAATTGTTACAAAGTAATTCTCGCTCAAAGATTTTATTTTATTGATTCGATAATTCACGCATTGATATTTTATATTCTTTGTTGTTTCAATAATTGTCATTACACAATTATTTTTTATTATCGAAGCAATAATTCATATTATCTGAATAATATTATTAGATAACATTATTGGCAATGTCTAGAAAGTTCATCTAAGGAGAGGTTTGGTCACCTAATCAAGGCCAAGAAGGAGAAATTCTTATTGGAAAGCCCTCTTTCTGAGGAGCGGCTACCGTCACAAGATCTTGTGATTCTGTAATATTATTTGTGAATAATTAATTATTGATTTATATGATGAGAAAATATTGATTTTATGTGGATATAGATGGAGAAAAATTTTAAAATGACAATTGTTGAAAATTAATATTTTATCTTTTTACGATAAAATAATTCATTTAAATATATTATTTTAATAATATATTAACGGTGATATTTTTATAATGAATGTGGGATATATGAGTATATGAGGAGGAAGAGTATTTTTGTGGCATTAAATTTTTAACACATATTTTGTGTGTTGGTGGACACAATTATTGACCGAAATTTTATTATAGCCTGTAAAATCGCCCGTTTGTGGATTTCGGTCAATTTTTGTTTAAAATTTGGAAAAACATTCTTCTGCAAAGTTGTAGAGAATTGAATTTCCTATAAAAACTCGCGAGATTCGAATTTTCTGATAAAAGGGCTATTTATTATGAATTATTGAAGTTCCGAAGTTTCGAAATAATTGATTTTTGGAAGTTTAAAATATTTTTAATTACAAAAACATTTTTTTTCATTTTTGAAACTCATTTAACATGTGATTAGGAGGCTGAATTCAGATTGTTAGTGTGCGTATGAAGTTGTGGAAAAATTATAATATTAATTTATTAAATTTTGTACTTTGGTGTTCTAAGCATTTTCCTATAAATAGGGTGCTTAGGTTAGAATTGAAAATCACACCAGAAACTGAAGTTTTCTCTCTCTATATTATCGAGCGTATTCTTGTGAGTATTTTGAGTATACTTTGAGTATTTCTATACGGTGCAAGTTCAAGTCATAGCCTATATCCGGTGTTTCAGCTAGAAATACTGATCTTTCGAGGTAAGGGATGTTATTTTATTCGAAAATGATATTATTTCTTCAATATCATTATGCCGAAATATTGGTTGGAAATTTTTACCAAATTTGGAACTTTTTCATGTCAGGGTTACTATTCATGAGTACTATTCACGAAGCGTGAAGATATTTTTTGTGAAATTTCTATCTTTTTTGGTGTGAGTTCTTATTCACGATATCGTCACTATTCACGAATAACGACACTATTCAATTAAAAAATGAAATTTCTTCTTTTTGTCCAAAATATCTACTATGGATACTAGCTTTGATTGTATCCATGTTTTGATCTTCATTCTTGAATTTTACTCCAATCTGGTTATTTATGAAGTATTTTTGAACTGGGATTATTTAAAGTACGAATCCTTAATACTTGTTCTTTTGTTTCACTGGATTCATTTTCTTTAAAATATTTTTCATCATCCTCAGTCCTAAATGATGATATTACTGAATATCTTTGGCCTATAGTGCAAAGAGGAATGATTTCTTGATGAATATCTTTGGCCCGTAGTGCAAAGATGAATAGGTGTTGAGATGAACATGACCGACTGATTAATATCTTTTGCCCAGTAGTGCAAAGTTGAGCAGTGTTTAGATGAACATAACTAATCGATGAATATCTTTGGCACTGTAGTGCAAAGATGAATATTTGATTCGAGATATATATTGATTGATGTTACAGGATAAAATATCGACGATGAACTTTAAAATTCATATATAGAAGATAGTAGTTTGCATTCTCTACTTAACTCTTCTAATGAATTATTATTTCATTGCGAAGATTGATTTAAAAGCGGTTGTCTATTGTATTCTATTAGATTTTTCCTGTTGAAGACTAACGATAATTTGTTGTATATTATCTTAGTCATAATATTCTTTTATTGGGCTAGTTGAGCTCACCCTTTTCCTTTTTGTTCCATTTTTTTCTTCTCGGGGCTAGAAATGTAGCGAATACTAGTGGGGTATGGAATGAAGGATTCTAGAAAGAGTTGTTTAGTAGTCCTCACCATTTTTATAAAATAATATATCAATAATTATGATGGGGATTTATTTGGGTATGTATATTGTCTAGAAGACAATAATTGTATTTAAACTCACAAGATATATATGTTGTCGTATTTTGCACGACAAATGTATTAATAAAGTTGTAGTTATTTACGTACCATGTATTTGGCGACTCGAGAATGGGTTGGATGGAATGGACCTATTTTGGGGGGCGTCACAGTTTATATATCGAGCGAGCTATATGATCTCTGGCGGAGATCGGGGAATAGAACTAGGAGGGAGAGACGAGTAAATCCTTCGCTAGTGTGTCCTACCTAAGCTTATTTGTTAGTTGTTAAGTATATAGGGATATTATGTGATATATTGATTTCCTTAATTAACCCTTGTTTTTATGTGATTTGAGAATGTCGATTGAGAATATTAATGATGGAGTAAATGAGACCGTGGAGACACTGACTCACCAACGAGGAGAAGCGTCAGTCGGTGGCAATGTACCTCCTATGAACAACACCACTTGAAAGCGAGATGATGAACGAGGGGATGTTTAGAAGCTTTTGCAGTTCATGCAAAATCGACAAGGGAGACTCGTGTTCAAAATACGGGAGGAAATGATAGCAATTCACGGGTGGTTACTGACAAGCCAGTTCAAAGAGTTGGGACCACGCAAGTGGGAAAGCGAGGATCCGATTAAAGGCGGAGCGTGGGTCAAACAAATTACCAAGATATTCGATGTCTTGGGATGCACGAGGAATGAAAGTTGCATTCGCTACTTTTTATGTTCGTAATGAAAGCAGACATCGGTGGGAATCGTGAAGCGCACTCCATCAATTTATTGCATCAAAGATGTCATGGGAGACATTTCAGAAGCAGTTCAATGACAAGTACTTCCACGAAAGTATTCGTCATATGAAGGAAGTGGAGTTTATTAGATGGAGCGAGAATAACATGGCGGTGTCCAAAGACGAGGAAGTTCGTGGAGTTATCGGTTTGCACCTCATTTGGTGGAGAATGAGGAACGATGACGCGGATGTTTCGAGAGGTTTGAAACCCGACATACGCCAAGTATCTCATTTCTCATAAATTTTCTCTTTATTCAGATGTTGTCAGCAGGCTCGATTCTTAGAGCGAGATAACGAGATACGTTCAACCGAGGGACCATAACCGAGGATCATATCAAGATAGCGATCATCGAATAACGATAACCAACGGAGAAAGAAGAATACGGACAAAGGCGGTAACCACTCTGGTGGTAATCGTGGCCATGAAAATAGAAGAAGCGAGTCGGGAGGGGATTTTAAAAAGAGGAGATTCAACAACGACCATGTGAAGACGTCGGCCAAAAGAGTAAACCGGTTCCAAGGAGGAGAAAGACCACCGGTCGTATGTTACAAATGCGGGAAAGAGGGACATATCAGCCCAAACTGACCATAATAGTTTAAGGTATGCTATAATTGTGGAAAAGAAGGACATATCGCTCGAGATTGTACGATATCGAAACCTAGTCCAATGGGAATGGTGACTCAAAAGACTTTCCCGAGAAAAGTCAAAGTCGGCGGTTCTCGGAAGAGCGTTTGTCGTGACCCAATCAAAATGCGAGGAACCCGAACAAAGTTAGCACGCGGGTTAGTTAATTATAAATTCTTGCGAAGTTTATACCTTACTAGATAATCGGTTCTACCCATTCTTTTATCTCTCTTGCTTTGCGCTTAAACGTTTGAACTTGACTACGGAGAAATTAGACTTTGACCTATTTATGGAGACTCCATTAGGAGAAACTTTCATTACATCCGTTGTTTAGAAATCTTGCTTGATTCAGGTTGGCACTATCACATTACCTGTTAACCTTATTTCTATAGATATATTTGCTTTTGATGTGATTTTAAGGTTAACTACTCATCATGCCGAAATTGATTACTTTCGTAAGGTTGTTAATTTTCATATTCCTAAGCAACCTATTATTCGAATTCAAGCAATCAAACCATTGTAGTCAAAAATTTTCATATCAAGCCATGAAGTCATTCGTTTATTACGGATGTCAAGTTTTCTTAGTCCACGTTATGGATTTGAATAAAGACACGTCAGATTTGAATAATATTCCTGTTGTTATTGATTTTTCCTGACGTATTTCCTGAAGAATTTCTTGGTTTACTCCCAAAGACTGATATTAAATTTTGTATCTACTTTGAACCTGGTACACAACTCATTTCTAAAATCTCATATCGAATGGCTCCTATTGAACTTCAGGAGTTAAAAATTCAACTATAGAATTTGGTACTTGAGCCTTTATCTGGTGACTTCCTTTGTGGAATGCACTGAAGCCAGACTCTCCGTAGGGGACACCATTTTAGTGCGATAGTAAACTGATAGGTGTCATTGTAACGTGCTATCCAAGGTTGGGATATGAGTCACAGTTGAGAACAACCTAAGTCGGTAATCAAAATACGTAGCTTTTTCAGGCTTAGTTGGTTATTATCGGAGATTTGTTGAAGGATATTCTCGAATCGCTATTCCATTAACTTGGTGACTTGTAGAGATACAAAATTCGAATGGAGCAAGGAATGTGGGAAGAGCTTCAAGAACTCAAGAGGAGACTCGTTTCAAAGACATGTTACGACCATGCCATCTGGAAAAGCGAACGTGGTAGCCGGCGTGTTGAGTCGAAGATCATTATACAATCTGAGTATGATATTGTCAAAGAATCATTTCATTATAATTTACAAATAATAGAGATGGAGATGAAAACTCTAGGTACCCACGTGATGATATCTGAGTATAATCGACTTTAATCGATAAAGTTAAAGTCATTCAAGCTACACACCGAGTTGATGAATTTGAAGAAGGAGGTGCAAGAAGTTGTTATTTCAAAAGCGAGAATCGGTGAGGTGAGGAAAGCTCAAACCTTCGATTTATTAATCCATTTGAAATTCTCGATCGAATAGGAGGCGTGGCCTATAGACTCGTTTTACCGCCAAGTATGACGCGTGATCATACCGTTTTTCACGTATCGATGTTACGTAAATATGTGGACGACCCAAACCACGTCATTGAGTTAGAACCGGATGAGATAGCCGAAAACTTAACGTACGAGGAGGTACCTGTCAAGATCTTGGATAGGAAAGAACATGTCCTATGTACCGAGGTTATTCCACAAGTTAAGATTTTGTGGAGAAACCATGCTATTGAGGAAATGACCTGGGAGTTGGAAACGGAAATGAAAGCGAGGTATTCTCATCTTTTCGAAACACCAGGTACGTATGTCAATTTCGAGGACGAAATTTCATAAGGAGGGGAGGTTGTAAGACCCCAACTTATTATTAATGAAATTTAATTTTCTCTATTTATTATTTTGAAATAGTAAGGGTTGATTTGATTAATGTGGATAGTTATGGGTAAAATACGCAAATATTTCGAATAAGCAAGTGGTTATAAAATATTCATTATTGTCGGGGAATATTCGTTTGGTCGTGGAATATTCGATCGCTGTCGGGGAATATTAATGCGACAGTAGCGGTCTTTTATGGGACCCATAAGAAAGCGATTGATGAAGAAACGAAAAATATAAGTTGTTTATAAATAACGGCGTAGTTGTTACTGGTGAATCTTGTTGGAATACTAAATTGGTTAAAACACAAGAAGATGCTTTGCAGTATTGCACCAATTATTGATTCTTACGAAGGCACTACTCAATAATTGTTACAAGATTATTCTTAAGATTTTATTTTATTGATTCAATAATTGCTTCATTGATATTTTATATTCATTGTTGTTTTGATAATTGTCATTACTAAGTATTTTTCATTATCGAAGCAATAATTCATATTATCTCGAATAATATTATTAGAGTAACATTATTGGCAATGTCTAAAAGTTACATCTAAGGAGAGGTTTGGTCACCTAATTGCGCGCCAAGAAGAGAAATTCTTCTTTGGAAAGCCCCTCTTTCTGAGGAGCGGCTTGGTTGCCAAGATCTTGTGATTCTGTAATTTTATTTGTGAATAATTAATTATTGATTTATGATGATGAGAAAATATTGATTTTATGTGGATATAGATGGAGAAAATTTTAAAATGACAATTGTTGAAAATTAATATTTTATCTTTTTACGATAAAATAATTCATTTAAATATATTATTTTAATAATATATTAAGCAGTAATATTTTTATAATGAATGTGGGATATATGAGTATATGAGGAGGAAGAGTATTTTGTGGCATTAAATTTTTAACACATATTTTGTGTGTTGGTGGACACAATTATTGATAGAAATTTTATTATACTTTGTAAAATCGCTTCGCTTGTGGATTTCGGTCAATTTTTGTTTGGAATTTGGAAAAAATTCTTCCGCAAAGTTGTAGAGAATTGAATTTCCTATAAAAACTCAAGAGATTCGAATTTTCCGATAAAAGGGCTATTTATTATGAATTATTGAAGTTCGAATTTTCAAATAATTGATTTTTGGAAGTTTAAAATATTTTAATTACAAAAACGTTTTTTTTTCATTTTGAAACTCATTTAACATGTGATTAGGAGGCTGAATTCAGATTGTTAGTGTGCGATGAAGTTGTGGAAAAATTATAATATTAATTTATTAAATTTTGTACTTTGGTGTTCTAAAGATTTTCCTATAAATAGGGTGCTTAGGTTAGAATTGAAAATCACACCGTAAACCGAAGTTTTCTCTCTATATTATCGGCGTATTCTTGTGAGTATTTTGAGTATACTTTGAGTATTTCTATACGGTGCAAGTTCAAGTCATAGCCTATATCAGGTGTTTCAAATTAGAAATCTTGATCTTTCGAGGTAAGGGATGCTATTTTATTCGAAAATGATATTATTTCTTCAATATCATTATGCCGAAATATTGGTTGGAAATTTTTATCAAATTTGGAACTTTTTCATGTCGGGGTTACTATTCATGAGTTACTATTCATGAGTACTATTCACGAAGCGTGAAGATGTTTTTTTGTGAAATTTCTATCTTTTGGTGTGAGATTCTTATTCACGATATCGTCACTATTCACGAATACGACACTATTCACCAAAAAATAAAATTTCTTCTTTTTGTCCAAAATATCTACTATGGATACTAGCTTTGATTGTATCCATGTTTTGATCTTCATTCTTGAATTTTACTCCAATCTGGTTATTTATGAAGTATTTTTGAACTGGGATTATTTAAAGTACGAATCCTTAATACTTGTTCTTTTGTTTCACTGGATTCCTTTTCTTTAAAATATTTTTCATCATCCTCAGTCCTAAATGATGATATTACTGAATATCTTTGGCCTCAGTGAGTAAAAGATGAATGATTTCTTGATGAATATCTTCTACCAGTAGTGCAAAGATGAGCAGTGTTGAGATGAACATGATCGATCGATTAATATCTTTGGCCCATAGTGCAAAGATGAGCAGTGTTTAGATGAACATGACTAATGATGAATATCTTTGGCCGTAGAAGTAAAAAGATGAATATTTGATTCCGATATATATTGATTGATGTTACAGGATAAAATATCGACGATGAACTTTAAAATTCATATATAGAAGATAGTAGTTTGCATTCTCTACTTAACTCTTCTAATGAATTATTATTTTCGCTGCGAAGATTGATTTAAAACTGGTTGTCTATTGTATTCTATTAGATTTTTCCCTGTTGAAGACTAACGATAATTTGTTGTATATTATCTTAGTCATAATATTCTTTACTGGGCTAGTTGAGCTCACCCTTTTCCTTTTTGTTCCATTTTTCTTCTCAGGAGGCGAGAATGTAGCGAATACTAGTCGGGGTATGGAATGAAGGATTCTAGAAAGAGTTGTTTAGTAGTCCTCACCATTTTTGTAAAATAATGTATCAATAATTATGATGGGGATTTATTTGGGTATGTATATTGTCTAGAAGACAATAATTGTATTTAAACTCACAGTATATATGTTGTCGTATTTTGCACGACAAATGTATTAATAAAGTTATAGTTATTTCTATACCATGTATTTGGCGACTCGAGAATGGGTTGGATGGAATGCACCTATTTTTGGGGCGTCACATAAGTAATATTATTTCGTTTCAGATATCGAATTCTATACTCGTTTTGATAAAGTTTTGGCTTCTATACTCCTTGAAATTAGTAGAATATCCTGGATATTTACGCTTCATCTAGTATCTTTTCATGGAAATATTATTCTGAGCATTCTTGATAAGTTTTAACCTTTTTATGCAGGAGTACTATTCACGGGGTACTATTCCCGAATTACTATTAACGGGGTACTATTCATTTAGGTACTATTCACTCGGAGCACTATTCATGGCAAAAATTGATTTCTTTTCGGTCCAAATCATTTTTGATATAATATTATTCTTGAATTTTACTCCACAAAGCAGTATCATGTTGACAATTTGAATGTTATTGAATTCTGGATAAATTAAATTATAAATCTTTAGAATTTATCCTTGATCTTGTTTGATTGAATTCTTATATCATTGTCATCATCCTCATGCTTATATTATGTTGAAAGTTATCTGTGGCCCGTAATGTATAGATGGACTCGGTATGATTATGACCAAGGATTATTCGGTATAATCATGACCGTAATATTACAAATGATATGATAAAAGTCCTCAATGGCATGATCATGACCATTGATAAAAAAATATTATGACTAAGATAATGCAGAATAAATTATCGTTAGCCTTCAACAATGTTAAACTGATATAATATAATAAACAACAAGTTTAACTGCAACGGAAATAGCAATCCATTAGAAGAGTCAAGTAGAGCATGATATCTACTATCTTCTATGATTTAAAAAGTTTATCATCAATTTTATCGCTGAGACTCAGCTTAATAAATAAACCACATCATCGAATCATCACTACACTACGGGCCAAGGATATTCATTAGTATCACGTCCACGAATTATCCAGGCACTACGGGCCATGGATATTCGTGTAATCATCAATGGTCATGATCAAACCAACAACTATCCATCGATGCTCTATAGGCCAATGAGGACTTTTACCACATCATTTGTAACATTATAGGTCATGATTATACCGAATGATCCCTGGTCATAATCATACCAATCAATAATCCATCTATGCACGTAAGCCAAAGATGACTTTTATCACAATATAAGCATGAGGATAATGACATTGATATAAGAATTCAATTAAAAGAAAGCAAATGATAAATTTTTAAATATTTATAATTTAATTTATCCAGAATTCAATAATGTCCAAATTGTCAACATGATATTACTTTGTGGAGTAAAATTCAAGAATAATATTGTATCAAAAATGATTTGGACCGAAAAGAAATTATTTTTTGTCATACTTCGGGTGAATAGTACCCGAGTGAATAGTACCCCATAAATAGTACTTCGGGAATAGTATCTCATGAATAGTACTCTGGCATAAACAGGTTAAAACTTATCAAAAATGCTCAGAATAATATTTCCATGAAAAGATACTGGATGAAGCACAAATTTCAAGGATATTTTACTAATTTCATAGAGTATAGAAACAAAACTTATCAACGTGAGTGTAGAATTATGAATACGAAAAATGAAATAATATTAGTTACGTACTACTGAGTATGAAAGAAAATATTATTTCATACTTAATATTGAACAAAAATAATATCCCTTATGAATATTAAACAAAAAATAATATTCCTTTCGAATATTGAACGAATATAATATTCCATACGAATATTAAATGAAGATAATATTTCTTGCAAATATTGAACGAAATAAAATTTCTTACGAATACGAAAAATAATATCGTAAGCAAATATGAAATAAATAATACCCCTTACCTAAAAAAGAGAGCAATTCTAACTGATATAACGGATATATTCTTGAAGAAAACTTTCATTATTCTCTACACTCAAAGCTTCCTTAAACTCTAAAGAAATACACTCAATATTATAGAAGAAGAATTCTTTGATTCTGGTGCGATTTTCTTTTCTAAACTGAGCATCCTATTTATAGGAGAATGGCTGGGTAATATTTGGACGCACAGTAAAGGAAAGTTCACGGGCGAAAGTTTTGAAATTCACGGACGAATTTTTATTATACTATGCAGATACTATGCATAATAAAATATAATATATTCTATTTTTCATAAAAAACAAAACTTATTATAATATATATATATATATATATATATATATATATATATATATATATAACAAAAGTTATCCCTCTCGTGACCATTCCAAGATTCCCCCATTGATTTGATTTTTCTTCCACACATGGGCCCCACATGTGGCCCCCACCTTTATTATATATATATATACTGAATAATTTTCTACCGATTATTTTGAAAAATTGGTAAGTGGGAGTCCATATAATAAGCAAAATTTACAACAAATACTTCATAAAAGTCACCTCAATATTTTTAACAACATTTATTCATCATTATTATAACTCGCAACATTAACAACCAGATCGTTCCCACGAAAGAGGGGGCTTTCCGATAAGAATTTCTCCCTATTGGTGCAAAATTAGGTGACTAAACCCCTTTTCCTCTACAGAACTTTTTAGACATTGTTAATTATGCAAATAATAATATGAATAACTTGTCATCTCAATTATTGATTTAATAATATAAACTATTATGACAATAATTGAATCAACTAACGTGAGATACTATATAGTAATTACTGTGACAATAATTAAAATAAACTGAGTAACTTCTCACGTAAACATCAATAATCAATACTGTGTGTTACTATGCAATCACACGACATTCGCACCTTTATCATAGGGTATTTCAACAAGTTAACGGTAGAAAACTTTTCGTAGTTATTTTCATAAAAAGATTTTTACGTCCTTTTCTAACTCTTATGATGAATTACATTTGTGGAGTCCACCAATGATCTTGGCCATTGTATGAATATTCCCCGATAAAACGAATATTTTCCGACCAATCGAATATTTTATAACTTGTTTACTTTGTAAAATTCATAAATATTACCCACAACTATAATATTATATCAAATCCACACCTTAATACTCAAAAAAATATTTCGAGAAAATTTAATCTTTATTCATAAAATTTGGGGTCTTACAACGCACATACATATTCTTTTCAAAAATTTCTTGTCAAAATAAATAAAATATTAAACAAAAATATTTAACTATTTATATATAAAGTAATTATATATATATATATATATATATATATATATATATATATATGTAAACAAATATTCATATAAATATTTATAAATTTATCTCTAATATTCATATAAATATTTATACAAAATATTTATATCTAAAGTTTATAAATTTTAGATGAAATATTTATAAATTTATAAATAAATATTTGTTTATATATTTATTATGTTTTATGAACTAAAATGTAATAAAGTTATTTAAAAATGACTTATAAGTCATTCCCAATAAGTTAGTTTGACCCATATTAATGTAATATCAATTTTATCCCTATTTTATGTAATTTTTTTTATAAAAAAATGAATTTATAAAAAATAAGAGTAAGATGCAACGTCACTTTAATTGGCGTTACAATTTTTATTTTTATTTTTTATAGCTGAAGACTTATATACTCCTTCATTTCCAACGCCGATGACAGAGAATAAACATAAACAAATATTGATGTTTGTAAACAAGTACAAGAAATAAAAGAAATTAAAAAAAAAGAAGAGAGATTCCAACGTGATGTTAAATATTACTCTTCTTTTTTATAAATTTGCTAATAGGAACATAAATTAATAAATCTAATAATTATTTTTGGCCAAATTAGAAAAAAATCTTAATAATTTTTTAAAATATTATCAAAGAGACAAGAAAGAAAATAAGAAAAGGTCATTATGTTATAGTAAAATAGTTCAAAAAGATGAAAATGATATAATATAAAAAATGAAAAATCTTTGAAAAATCTAAAGAAATGGAGGAATAATTGGTAAAAAAAAATAATTTTTTTTTATTACTTTTACAAATAAAAATTAAGATTTTTACAAAATCTCTCATATAAATTGAGACTTATTTAATAAGAATATTGTTAAATTATTAATTTTACTCGTCAAAATATGAATTCCAAAAAAAAAATCATCATAAAACCCTCCCTCTTCCTTTCTTCCCAAAAACCCACCTTGCCAAATCCGCCCAAAGATGGCGTCCCTTTCTCTCCTCCGTTTCTCTCTCCCACCACCAAAAACTAGGAGTGATCATTCGGTTATAATCGAACCGAATAGGCTATTCGGTTATAACCGAATACCGCATTAACCATAATTTTACTATCCGAACACTAACCAAAATTTTAAACTAACCGAATTATCAAATACCGAATTACCGAATTATACATTCAGGTATTCGGGTAATAACCGAACCTGTGCTCTTTTTAAAATTAAAAATACAACAGCAGTGCATCATCACATCAACAAATTAATTGTCCTTAAGGGAAACATTAATAGTATCTAAAATCCCCACTCTTGTTTAATTATCAAGAAGGTAAGAGTATCCCTCTTCTTCTAGGTAAAACCTACAATATTTATCTCAGGTAAAAAAATAAGAGATTGATAAGAAATAAGATCAACTGCCGATCAAATTAAATAATTCTTCTTAATATCTTATGTAAGATAATTAATTAGACATTTCAGATTCAAAACAAGATTACTGTGCAGAAGGGACCCGCTAATGGCCATCAGATGTGGATGCTAACAATCAACTTCAAATTGATGACCACAAATAAACTACCATCACTAAACTGCATTTGAAGCTAGTATGGGCTTCTAAAATGACGTGGTGGACTCTCAGGATGGATTCGTGGATAGGATTTGAGTAAGCATAGTGGGGATAGCTGCCGATTATCGAATACCCACCACCACCGGCCACCGAGACGCAGATCTGCGATTGCGAAGGCCAAACGAAGGGAGACCATTACTCCGTGAGAGCCAAGAGCGGAGCCACGGAGGCTGGACCACCGGAGCAAAACTAAGAGAGAGACTTGAGAGAATAGAGGGAACTGGGAAGAGGAATCGAGAATGGAAGGGAGGCTTGAGAGAGAGACTTGAGAGAACAGAGGGAAGAGAAATCAGGAATGGAATTAAGGGGTTAGGGCAAAATAAATACAGTACAGACTATACAATTATAAAATCATTATTTTTTAATTAAGTAGTTTGGTTATTCGGATACCCGAATAACCTATTTTTTAAAACCATACCCGAAACCGATTATCAAAAATTAATTCGGATATAACCAAAATTAGTAAAAAAACCAAAAAACCGAAATAATTTGATTAAAAAAATTCAGTTGTGTTTGGTAATTCGGTTTTATCCATTTTTTGCTCACTCCTACCAAAAACCCTAACCAGAAACAAAACCCTTCTTACCTCACCCTCTCAAATCAATGCTCCACATCCTTTACCTTCCCCGCTCTGGCTCCATTTTTGGCTCCCAAATTCGGCTCCGCCCATTTCATGAAGAACCCCATCTCATCGTCATAACCAAGATCCTACAATCCTACCCTACCACCGACCGCCTACTCTCCACCAGTGGCCTACTCCTTCCCTTTCTTGTGACCTCCAATATGGCGCTTCCTCTTTGCCCAAGACCCTGGATCCCAGGTTCGGCCCTAGAACCCTTTATGCCCTTCCTCGGCCTCTACCGCTCTATCCCTTACGCCACCACGCCGCTTCCTTGCTCAGACATAGGCGTGGGTAATAAAACCTAAATTTGAGCCAGACGCGAGGTTCAATGCGATGTGGTGGTTCTTGATGTTCGTTGGTGTTTTCGATCGTCGATAGAGCAAATTTTCATCCGTGCGTGCCTTTGGAATAGGTATTAGGCCGATGGTGTTGTCAGTCATAATGGGTGGGTTGTTTGTTGTGTTGTGTTTTGTTTATAGTTTGGTGTATAGTGTTTTGGGCCGGACACAATTTTTAGATGTTGGTCTTTCAAGATTGAAAAGGTTCCCGAATCCCAACTCTCTTGGGACAAAGGTATTATCGAACCTATGAATTATTGTCCTTCATCTCTTTTTTCCACCTAAAGCCATCTACTAATAATATTCAAACTTATTCAAGATGAAGCGGTCAAACCAAGAGAAGGCTTCAAAACTTGTAAAGAGGGTATGTTGTTATTTTTTATATATTCAATAGTGATGAATTTCATTTTAATGGATGAGAATAGAATATAGATGATTAAGCGGAGGGTCGCATTAAAAAATCTTACTACTTTGTCGTGTAATTACTTGTCTTGATGTGAGGACAAATGATAAAGGTGATCTTGTTGTAACCAAAGGAGATCAAGATGATGCAAGAGAGCACACAAAGGAGAATGAGGTATAACAAATAAGTTTTATATCATTACAATATCTCTTTGTCGTTATATGACTTATTACTAGTTAAGATGATATTCGTTGGACCTTGTAATAATCAGAGCAACTTGTCATTGGACATCAGTATCACATATTATTAATATAAACTGTAAAAGAAAATATCATATGAGTAGCTGTTGTGGAAGAACTCTTATGTGCCCCCTTGAAGAATATCCTTTCATTGATCCTGATTCTTGGAGAGTCTTTGTAGCCCATAAGTTTACTGAAGAATTTAGGGTACATTTTCTTCATTTTTATTGCAAATAAATCACTACTTTTCAAAGAACATAACCACCTTTTCCTTCATAGTTTGTATGAATTATATAAGAAATAACAAGAAAGACGTGCACAAAATCAGTATAATCATCGCTTGTCACGCAAAGGATATGTTGGATTGGAGGATGAACTGGTCAGTACAAATTTTGTAATAGACTTAATTATTTGTCCATGTTAAATGAGCTTTCTTGAATTATTGTTTCTTTATATGAAATAGCTGGAAAAAATGGAGGAAGATGACATGAATCGATCAACATTGTGGAGGAAAGGCCACGAAGATAAGTCTAGGAATATTACAGATGAGAAGACTGCTGGGAAAGCAAAGGAAATGGTAAGAAAATTTAAGTGTCTAAATTAAAAATTTATTGTCTCATTATCTAAAACTATAAGTGTGCACTATCATTACATTGTCTGAATGTCAAAAATTGACTTGCTAAGTATTGGCTCGGATCAGCACTGACATGGGTGCTACTATTACTTTCTGAATCCATTGGCCATTTCTTTGGAACCACCAAATTCCTACAAGAATTGGGAGGTAAAAAAGAATCTCTTAGTTGTTAGTAGAAAATAGTAATACAATTTAACTTAAGAAATCCTCTAATAAAATTAGAGCTATAAATAAAAAAGAAAACTGCACATACCCTTCAACCATGCATGAATAGTGAAAAAAATTACGTGAAACATTATGCTCTTTTACCATCATGTAAAAATATTTCCTTCCCTTTTCTACCATACCCATATGCCCACATGCAGATAAAATAGAAACATATGTTACTTCAGTTGGGTGTTGTTGGGCCATGATACTTTATGTAGTGGGCCAGACTGGATGGACTTATATATTGGGTCTTGAAGATATTGGGCCAGTTTGGTGGACTGACCCATTAGATGAAGTTTGGCTTTGACCGATAATCATGAGGAGTATAACAGTTGACTGTTATCTCTGTCATACATTAATGTGGATTGGACTTAGTCACGGCATGACAAACAAAGTGATGGATGTAAGGTGGGTTTGCACAACGCCTACCGAGGTCACCCAGATTGGGAACTATGTCAGGGGAGAGTGGGTGGCACAAGAAACCGAATTTCTGAGTATATATGAGGAAGGATAGCACACAATAGGAGGTAACTGATATTTTTCTCTCTCAAGATACTAGACATTATTTTTCCTCTGTTGTTAACCTTGTGATTGCCTGTATTGACTCTTACGCTGGAGCTATCCCCCGACGGTCCAAGCCGTCAAGCTTCTGGTATTGACGTGTTTACTGTGCAGGATTGGACGTGCTTTATGTGATTGGGGCGCATAGAAAGATCATGACATTAACATTGGCGCTAGAAGGAGGGCTGTTTTCTAGTGTTCTTGAGTTTTCAATCACAACTTTTTAGTTGTTCTACGTCCAAAGTTATGGTGAAGAGTAGAAAGGTTACCCCTGAAGGACAACTGATGGATGTGAGTTCGTCTATACAATGAATGTTTGTCAAAGAGTGCTCATGATAGTACGGCTTCAAAGAAATTTTCATAAGGTTCTCGTTCGAGAGCCTATGGTGATGCTAAAAGAAGATTGGTTTTTGCTACCGAGAAAGGATCTAACCATGGTCAGAGACGAGCAGAAGGCATACAGCCTAGAACCCGACACCGGGATGGTCAGACCAATAAGGCTTTTAAGCTAGTCAAGATGGCAGACGAAGCTGACAAGGCCCTAGAGGTTCTTTTGAAACAGAGGGAAGACATTGCTGAATAGTTGCTTCGTATGGCGGAGATGAAGGACGAAGCGTTTAGTTATGATAAGTCCGAAGGACAGAGTGGGTCCACGAAAAGATGAATAAGGAGAGAAAAGGAGCTTGTACACTCTGGTCATATATCTCGAGGCCGACCTCGGGATCGAAGAAGATCAAGAAGCCACACACCTGAGAAATCGAAGAGGGCACTCTACCCTATCGGTTCTCGGGATCATGGTAGAAGTAGATGAAGAAGCAGGTCCAGGGAGTATACACCCGAGAATACAAAGAAGGTACACCATCTTGAGTATTCTCACCATAGTGACAGAGTTCCACATCGAAGTAGATCTAAAAGTTGCACTCCCGAGAATCCACTGAGGGTATACCGCCCTGTGGATACTCATCATCGGAGAAGTCCATTTAGAATTGTGGGTTCAGAAGACAAGGGTCGATCTATTCAGAGGAAGAGGAGTTCTCCAGAGAAAGAAGTCTCTTCGCAACCGGAAGGAGTGGAATTTCTGGTCAAAGAATTAAAAAAACTTTGGATTCATTAATACAATTGTAATGCAAAATACTAAAATACGTATACTGTTTGTTTAAATACAAATATTATCTTCTAGACAATATCCACACTCAAATAATTCCTCTTTATAATTATTGATACACTATTTTACAAAATAGTGAGGACTACTAAAACAACTGCCTTGAAACATCAATCCACACCCCGTCTAGTTCTCATTATATTTTCGTCTCCTGAGAAGAAAAATGGAACAAAAAGGAAAAGGGTGAGCTCAACTAGTCAGTAAAGAATATTATGACTAAGATAATGTACAACAAATTATCCTTGGTCTTCAACAGGGAAAAATCTGATAGAATATAATAGACAACAATTATAGATCAACAACTGCAGCGGAAATAATATTTCATTAAAAGAGTTAAGTAGAGAATGAAATCTACTATCATTTATGAATTTAAAAGTCCATCATCAATATTTTATCCCTGTAACATCAATCAATATACATCTTGAATCAAATATTCATCTTTGCATTACGGGCCAAAGATATTCATTTGTATCACCAGTTGGTCGTGTTCATCTCAACACCTGTTCATCTTTGCACTACAAGCCAAAGATATTCATCAGGTAATCATTCATCTTTGCATTACAGGCCAAAGATATTCAGTTATATCATCATTTAGGACTGAGGATGATGAAAAATATTTTTAAGAAACGAATCTAGTGAGACAAAAGAACAAAGATTAGGGATTCGTACTTTAGATAATCTAAGTTCAAAAACACTCCATAATAAACCATAGTGGAGTAAAATTCAAGAATGAAGATCAAAACATGGATACAATCAAAGATATTAACCATAATAGACATCTAGGACAAAGAAGAGAAAATTTTATTTTTTGGTGAATAGTGCCGTAGTTGTCAATAGTGTCGTATACGTGAATAGTAACCTCGACACAAAAAGGTAGAAATTCCACAAGAAACATCATACTTCGTGAATAGTACTTGTGAATAGTACCGTATTCGTGAATAATGTCGTATACGTGAATAGTGCCATATACGTGAATAGTAACCTCGACATGAAAAGGTAAAAATTTCACAATAAAATTCATACCAATATTTCAGTATAATGATATTGAAGAAATAACATCATTTACGAAGAAAATAACATCACTTACCTCAAAAGGACAGTACTTCTGACTGGAATATCAGATATAACGCTGAAGGAAACTTGCACCATATAGCAACACTCAAAGTATTGAAATACTCACAAAAATACGCTCGATAATATAGAGAGAGGGTGTAATTTTCAATTCTAACTTAAGCATCCTATTTATAGGAATAAAGCTTAGAACACCAAAGTTAAAAATTTAATAAAATATTATTATTTATTAAAAATCATACGCACAATTTGAATTCTGATTTCAACACATTTACCACACATGTGGGGCCCACCCAATTGTAAAAAATATTTTTCTTAAAATAAATATTTTAAACTCCAAAAATCAATTATTCCGGAACTTCAATAATTCATAATAAATAGCCCTTTTATCAAAAAAAATCAAATCTTATGTCCATTCCATAGAAAATTTAATCCTTTACAACTTTTTAGCTTTAAGTTTTTCCAAATTCTAAACAAAAATTGACCGAAATCAACATACAGACGATTTTGCAAGCTATAATCAAATTTCAGTCAAAAATGGGGTCCACCAACATGTTTAACATATTTTTAGCATTTATTGTAACAAAAATACTCTTCCTTCTTATTTATTTATATATCACACATTCATTGTAAAAATATCACCATTATTATATTATTATCTTATCGCATTATACATTCATAATGTAATATAATAATATATTTGAATGAATTATTTTATCAGAAAAGATAAAATACCAATTTTCAACAATTGTCACTTTTCTAAAAATTCCTCCATTTATATCCATATAAAATAAATATTTTTCTTATCAAATATATTAATAATTAATTATTCACAAATAATATTACAGAATCACAATAATGACAACCAGGTCATTCCCAAGAAAAAGGGGGCCTTCCGGTAACGATTTTCCCTTACTGAAGCACAATCAAATAACCTCTCCTAGACATAACTTCCTTAGACATTGCCAATAATGTTATCTAATAATATTATTCAAATAATATGAATTATTGATCCGATAATGGAAAATATCATGCAAAGTTGATAATTATCAAACAACAATAATATAAAATATCAACGTAGCAATTATTAAATCAATAAAATAAAATATTGAGCGAAGAATTATCGTAAATAATTATCGAGTAGTGTCTTTTACATAAGAATCAATAATTGGTGCAACATCAGGCGCCATCTTGCAAACACCGCACTTTATTATTGTGTTTTAACCATCGGGTATTCCAACAGTGTTAACGGTAATAACTACGTCGTTATTTATAAAAACTCATTCTTGTCGTTTTCTTCATCCGCCGTTATTTATAAAAAACTAATACTTATCATTTTCTTCATCCGACAATTTTCTGTTATGTGGCCCACAAATAGATGCGCCGTCGTACGAATATTCCCCGACAGCAAAAATATTGCACAACCAAACGAATATTCTTCGACAACAATGAATATTTTATAACCACTTGGTTATTTAAAATATTTGCGCATTTTACCCATAACTAACCACATTAATTGAATTAACCCCTTACTATTTCAAAATAATAAATAGAGAAAATTATATTTTATTTAAAAAAAAATTAGGGTCTTACTACAATGACCCAAATTGCATCTATGTCTTGAGAAACATTGGGAAGACCAATAACAAAATCCATGTTAATGTGCTCCCACTTCTATTCTAAAATTTCAAGTGGTAGCAATGGACCTTTTGGTACTTGATGTTCCTCCTTGACACGTTGACAAGTTAAACACCTTGAGATAAACTTCGTTATCTCTCTCTTCATATTACTCCACTAAAATATATGTCGAAGATCACGATACATTTTGGTATTCCCAAGATGGATTGCAAACGGTGTGTTGTGTGCCTCCATTATTATTTTATACTTCAATTCAGAGTTGTCAGGAACACAAAGTCTGGAATTGACTCGAAGTATTCCTTCTTCGTCAATTCTTGCTTCTGGAATAGCACATTCTTGCACCTTTTTCTTCATACGCATTAGCTCCGGATCTATAGCTTGAGCAGCTTTAACTTTATCGATTAAAGTCAGTTCTACTTGTATATTTGACATCATCACGTGGGTCCCTGAAGTTTTTAACTCTATCTCCATCCTTTGTAAGTCATAAAAAATGGGCCTTTGCGTTGACAATATCGCACTTGTACCCGTATATGATCTTCTAATCAACGTTTCAGCTACCACATTCGCTTTTCCAGGATGGTATTGAATGGTATGATCGTAATCTTTCAAAAACTCAAGCCAACGTCGTTGCCGCATGTTGAGTTCCTTTCGAGTAAAGAAATATTTGAGGCTTTTATGATCCGTATAGATCTCCACTTTCTCCCCATACAGATAATATCTCAAGATCTTTAGCGCAAACACGACTGCTGCCAACTCTAGATCATGAATATGACAATTTCTTTCATATTCTTTGAGCAGTCGTGAGGCATAGGCTATGAATTTCCCATGTTGCATGAGAACACATCCTAAACCTCTGCCTAAAGCATCGCTATAGATGACAAATCCCTCCGAACCCGATGGTATTGTCAAAACAGAGTGCTGAAATGAGTCTCCTCTTGAGTTCTTGGAAACTCTTCTCATATTCCTTGCTCCATTCGGACTTTGTATCTTTTCGAGTCAGCTGAGTTAATGGAGTGGAGATTCGAGAAAATCCTTTAACGAATCTCCGATAATAATCGATTAAGCCCGTAGCTTACGATTTTCTATTCATCGACTTAGGTTGCTCCCAACTTTGTACTGCTTCAATCTTTGTCGGGTTAACTTATATTCCATGATTCGATATCACGTGCCCAAGGAATGCTACTTCCTCAAGCTAGAACTCGCATTTCTTCAACTTGGCGTATAACTTGTTTTCACGACGCTTTTGGAGTATCAGCCTCAAGTGTTGCTCATGATCTTCACGGCTTTTGGAATAAATAAGGATGTCATCAATAAAGACAACGACAAAATGATCCAAATATTCCTTGAATACTCGGTTCATCATATCCATGAAGGCAACAAGAGCATTAGTCAATCCAAAAGACATGACTA
This sequence comes from Panax quinquefolius, assembly GCA_020205615.1. Classification (NCBI taxonomy): domain Eukaryota; kingdom Viridiplantae; phylum Streptophyta; class Magnoliopsida; order Apiales; family Araliaceae; genus Panax; species Panax quinquefolius. The sequence goes on from CM035161.1 coordinate 94,565,265, forward strand.
GGAATTCGTAATGCTCGTACCGAGTTCTGAAAGCAGTCTTTGAAATGTCATCAGTTTTAATCTTCAGCTGATGATATCTGGAATGAAGATTAATCTTTGAGAAGTATTTAGCACCTTGCAACTGGTCAAACATGTCATCAATGCAAGGTAACGGGTACTTATTATGGTGACATGGTTTAACTCCCGAAAGTCAATGCAAAGTCACATACTCCCATCTTTCTTTTTTACGAATAAAACAGGAGCACCCCAAGGAGATGTACTAGGATGAATGAAACCAATCTCTAACAGCTCCTGTAGTTGGGTTTTTAACTTATGAAGTTCAATAGGAGCCATTCGATATGGGGCTTTGGAAATGGGTTTTGTACCAGGTTTAAGGTAAATACAAAATTCGATTTCACGCTTTGGGGGTAGGCTAGGAGGTTCTTCGGGGAATACGTCAGGAAATTTATTAACAATAGAAATATCATTCAAATCTGACGTTTTTTTGTTTAAATCCGTGACATGGGGTAAGAAAGCTTGACATCTATTTTTTAATAAACGAATGGCTTTATGGCTTGATATGACAGTGATTGACTTTAGTGGTTTGGTTGCTTGAATTCGCATAATAGGTTGGTTAAGAATATGAAACCTAATAACCTTACAAATATAATTAATTTGAGTAGTTAACCAATCAATCCCTAAAATCACATCAAATGCAAGTATTTTCAAAGAGATGAGATCAACAGGTAATGTGAAAGTGTCGATTTGAATCAATCAAGATTTATAAATAGTGGATGTAATGAAGGTTTCTCCCAACAGAGTTTCAACAGATAAGTTAAAGTCTAATTTCTCTGGAGTCAAATTTAAACGTCGAGCACAAGTAAGTGAAATAAAAGAATGGGTAGAACCGGTATCTAATAAGGTATAGACTTCACAAGAGTTTATGATTAGCTTACCCGTAATAATTTTGTTCTGGTTCCTCGCTTTTTGGGAGGTCACAACAAATGCTCTCCCTTGAACTACCGGCTTTGACTTGTCTGGGATAGCCTTTGGTGTCACCATTCAACCTGAACTTGACTTTGCAGTATAACAAAATTGAGCTAGGTGACATTCCTTTCCGCAATTGAAACATACTTTGAGTTGCTGCATACAGTTTGGACTGATGTATCCCTCATCTCCACATCTATAGCATACGACCGGTGGTCGTTCTCCTTCCTTAAAAATGGGTGCTGGTGCTTCTGTCTTTCCATCATTATTGAACCTTCTCTTTTTGAAATTTCCACTTTACTCATTCTTTTTATTATCTTGGCCAGGATTACCACCAAAGTGGTTACCATTTCTGGCATGATAATTTCCTCCACGTTTGTTATCACCGCTTCGATGACTGTTGTCATTGGTATAACCATTATCGTTTTGCCAGCTGATATCTTTTGGTTGGGCTGTCTCATTATCGCGCTCTAATAATTGAGCCCTATTCACAACATCTGAATCCAAACACAGTTTGTGAGAAATGAGGTATTGACGAATTTTGGGTTTTAAACCTCTTAGAAACATTCGCGTTATTCGCTCCTCATTATCAACCAAATGGGATGCAAACCGGGATAACTCGGCAAACTTAGCCTCATATTGTGATACGGTCATATTATTTTGTTTCAGCTTGATGAATTCCACCTCCTTCATGTGACAAATACTTTCTGGAAAGTACTTGTCGTTGAATAATTCCTGGAACTTCTCCCAAGACATCTTTAGTGTGGAAAGATGAGTATGTTTTACGGATTTCTTTCAGTAATCTGCCTCTCCTCACAACATAAAGGTGGTGAAGGGAACTTTTTGCTCCTCTGAGCATCCCAGAACAACAAATATCTTGGTGATCTGCTTATTATTATTATTATTATTATTATTATTATTATTATTATTATAATAACTAATATTAATATTATTACTATTATTATTAAAAAATAATAAGAATAATAATATTAATAAAAACAACAATAATAATACTAATAAGAATAATATTAATAATAATACTAAATAATAATAACAAAAACAATAGTAATAATAATAATAGTAATAATAATAATAATAACTAATATTAATATTATTACTATTATTATTAAAAAATAATAATATTAATAACAAATAATAATATTAATAATAAATAATAATAATAATAATAATAATAATAATATTAATAATAATAATAATAATAATAATAATAATAATAATAATAATAATAATAATAATAATAATAATACTAAATAATAAAAAGCTCTTACAAATATATTTGTGTAGATGATAAAATTGTTGAATCCATCTGCTACAATTTGTAGTGTGCCTTTCCTCTTCTTTCCTTCTTCGTTCTCCTTCTTTGTCTCTATTTTCCCCCTTATTTCTCTTTTATGTTTATGTTGGTTTGGTTCCTCTGAATGTGATACTTGATGGGGAAAAGAATGGAAAAAGAAAGGCTAAATAAAATGTTGAGTCCAGTTGCTAAAACTCGTAGCAACTTAACCTATAAAATTTCGATGCCTTTTCCTATGTTAGATGTCAATTATTTTTCCCAATTCCCATGTCAGATGTCATTTACTTTTCCCATATCATTTACTTTTCGCGTGGACTTTCATTTTCGAGGAGAATTTGATAGCCAAAATATGAGACCGATGGTAAATTAATGAATTATTTAATGGGTTAATAAATTAATGGTTTAATAAATTAATGGGGGAGTTTTAAAAAGCAAATTAATAAATTAAAGTAACCCAGTCGCTACAAGTTGTTACGGCACTCGTTGATTAATAGGTGGGACCCATTTGTATATTTAGTTTGATTAAGTGGGGCCCAATATTAAAATAGAACGTGCTGCTATAACTTGTAGCGGCTGGGATTTTTTTTCTTTAAATCTTAACTTTTAATGATATTGATCAATGACTAAGATGATGGTTCTTTGGAATAAGAAACTAAGAATCGTTCTGCCGTGATTCAAACCATATATATATATATGATATATATATATATATATATATATATATGGGGATCAATTCATAGCAAACGTTGTAAAAAGAGTCTAGCTTTTCAACACATCGTGACCCTCCATTCGACAATCGAACTGTTAAATAGTGAGATCGTCCGCAGTTTAGTTTTCAGTATTTTGCAGTTTAATATTGCGGATGAGACAAATGTCCAAAATACCCTCCTTGTGAAAGTTCCACTTTTAAAAAAATATTATCCGCAGTATTAATATGCAGATGCCAAGTATGGCAGGCCAATTGGCCAACGACGTCGTATTGGCCAAATTAAGTTTTTTTTTTAGTTTTCTAGGCTACGCAATATTAAACTGCGGATGCCAAATGACTTCAGTGCAAATGAATTGGAGACTAAGACGATTACTTCGGGCTATCAAAAATCCCTTCGGGAGAAGGATTCGGTTATCAAAAATCTCTTCGGGAGAAGGATTCGGCTATCAAAAATCTCCTTGGGAGAAGAATTCAGTTATTGAAAATCCCTTCGGGAGAAGGATTTGGCTATCGAAAATGCCTTCAGGAGAAGGATTTGGCTATCGAAAATCCCTTCGGGAGTTAGGGATCGAATTATTAGATCATAGTCTTGTTCTGTTCTAACTTTTTTTAGAGCCAAAGTACTTCCTCCCATTAATTTCTCAATTGTTTCAAAAAAAAATGGGTGAGTATATAGAGATATACTACTATTACTTGAGAATGACAGGAAGAGGGAATTGATGAAGGAAGTCGATCTTTTGGGAGACTTCAAAACTAAAAAAAAGTAAATTTGGCCTTTGCACGGGAAATATTTGGCCATACCTAGCTTCCGTAGTTTAATACTACGGACGAGAGACTGTGATGCCCCCAAATTCAGGTACTTGAAACCCGAACTCGGTGCTTCACGATACCATTTCTATAAGCGGAATAATACTAATAATATTAACAATAATATAGATTATCAAATTTAATTTACCTATTATCAGAGTTTAGTTCCCAAGTACGAAACCTTTAAACATTCGTTACATGATAATAATAATATTTATCGTCATTATCATAAAGTCAAACTATTACATAGGATAGCGTATAAATTCATTCAGCAACCTTTCCTTTCCCTTTGTTCCTGGTAGATCCTTCAGGTTGTTCACATTTAGCTAAAAACATTTAAATTAAGCAAGGATGAGCATTTGAGTGCCCAGCAAGTAATAGCAAATAATAACAATTAGTTGAAAGGATTAAATATTTTCTTTGAACAATACTTCTACAACGAATGAACAGTTGTGAAGTAAGCTGAACCATTAATAAACAATATGTCATTTTGATTTCAAATTTTTGAAACTACGTATTGACTATATATGAGGATCAGTTGACAGACTATGAACATTATTTTTTATTTTTGAAAAGGTTAAACAGAACTTCATCTATAAACCGTCATAACTTACAGGCACGGGGGGTGATCACCCATTATGCCCCTCAGATTGATCAATACTACATTACAAGAACGATATCATCGTTCATCCTTTGTCCGCCTTTAGCGCATAAAAATTTCCCATATTTGGGATGTTCATAATGATCTTGAATCCAAACCAAAACAATTGGTTGGATAATAAATAAGTTTTATCTTATTCAACAACAATTTTAAATTTATGTCTAAAGCCGGATCAAATAGCTTAGATCGCTTTTAATTCAACGTATACATATTGGATAATCGATAAGTATGTATCAACATGTGGTAAAATATAATGATTATCCAAGTGAGGACACTTGTATAACCATGTTTAGAAATTAACGAACGTAAATATATATCTTGATCTACAATAATGTAATAAAGGAACTTGTACAACAATTATAATTTAATAACTTACTTATACGTAATCATTGCATAGATAAGTATATACAAAGGTTGAAATATTTGAACAATAAAAAGAATAGTTCAGAGATATTATCTTACGCGTATGTCCATTGATAAAGTAAATGTAAAGGGTTAGATACTTGTCTTGTGCGCTACTTACACAACTTAGATTTATCTTTTATATCAAGCCCTATCATTAAATAGATCATTAGTTCGATTAGAATAACATTATAACACATAAGATCGCTATTTGCGATCAAAGACATAACCTAATCACATCATTCACATATGTTTAACCACCATCAATCACAAATAAACATTTATCAAGTCAACCTATCTAAGTCCGGATCAATTTTCGAAATACGCTTGTCACCAAACAACTTTATCGGTATTTATCGAGTCTAAGACTCTATCTGATGAGTTCCATATCCATTTAGATAACTTAAACACCAAATCGTATTATCTTTCGCTTGACCTTATAACAATTTTAAAATGGCTATTACAATTTATCATGATTTTTGAAACAAGGAATCATTATTAAATGATTTAAATATTAAGTAATTCCATTATCATTAATATTTAATTAATATTAAATTATTAATGAAACTATTCATAAAAATATTAAGTTATTTAAAATAACTTAAAATATTTTAAAGTATTTATTTTACCTTTAAATGATTTTTAAAACCATTAAAATCATTTTTAAATAATTACCATTAATATTAAAATATTAATGTACTATTTATTTAAATATTAGAAGTCATTAATTATAACTTAAAATATTTTTAATTCATTTCTATCCATTTTAAATGATTTTTAAATTAATAAAACTATTTTTAAACTATTTATTTAATATTATTATTAAATAAATTTAATATCATTAATTTTAAATTAATATTAAATTATTAATGAAATTATCCTTTAAATATTAAAAGTTATATTTTATAACTTAAAATATCTTTAAATACCTTATTATCATTTAAAATGATTTTTAATATAATAAAATCATTTTAATTAATTTATTTAATGCATTTATTAAATAAATTAAATATCAATAATATTTAAATAAATACTAATATTTATGGAAAATATTCCAAATAATTAAAATTAATTTTTATAACTTAAATTAATTTTTAAAATAATTTTTAGAATTTTAAATAATTTATTTCTATTTTAAAATAATTTTTTAATATTTAATTAATTAAAATTAATAAAACTGTCACTGTAGGCCTTTAGCGACAGAAAACATAGTCTATTGTGTTCTTGAACCTTCAAGAACATTCATAGCCAGTTTCGACTTGCTTACTTTGACCAAGAACACATATCGTATTATGATGTTGTTAGACCAGCTAAGACATTGATCTTGTAGTACTAATGCAATACTACGAGATCCAACAACAAAAGGGTCAAATAACATAGCACAAGCGAGATCTGAGGCCAAGAACAAGCTGTCAGAGCTGTTCTTCATTTTTTGGGTTGCCCAGAAATGAATAACAGTTCGACTGCTCATATTTGGGCTTCCATAACTTGAAATATATGATTTCGTTTTGCGATTTAAAACTTTCAGTACGTAGCCAACATGTAAGTGAGTAGATCTATCACAAAACATCAACAAAATAACAACACAATCGACAGATCCGGACCGATCAAACCTTGTCAGAAATACATGATCATACGTTTTTTGGATTACCCAGAAAACGTATTTCGTGTTCTTCCTGCTCGGTTTGACCGTCCATGAAATCCAACATGAATGATGTTTAGACTATATAAAAGCTTTGATCAACAGTTCATCAACCAAACTACCATTATATTACAACTATAACAACAAATAAGCTAACACCTGCAAGATCTAAAGCCACGAACATGCTGTCAGACCGTCCTGGAAAATTTTGGGTTACCTAGAAAAGGAAAAGTTATGGTCGGTCAACCATGTTTGACCAACCATAACTTTCGATCTGTTCATGTTCTGACTTTGATTCAAGTTTAAGAGCAAAGATCTCATAGCATACTACAAGATTAAGCCTTTAAACAACAAAACAACTTAACAGAGAAAGATTGGTAGCCACTGACATTCGTTGTCAGACCAACAATTTGAACTTTTCCAGATTTTGAAAAACACAAGATTTGAGCCTATAGATGTTATGGATCTAACAACTATCGACCCAGATCATCATAATAAACTATAAATCATATGTTTTAATACTAAAACATAACTTTTAACAATGGATCGATGATCAGATTTTAGAGTAGGGTTTTATACCTTTATGAACAAATCCTTGGATCTAAGCTTATGATTTATTACTGGATTTCGTGGGGCTGGTTTTGGGACTGATTTATCTTGATATTTTCGGAGGTTGAGAGAGAGAAGAGTTTAGATGGGTGTTGTGCACAAAATAAGCTAGCAAATGTCATTTCTCTCTCCTCCAATCTATTTATAATTCATAGATGCAATGAATCTAACATGCAAGGTGTCAAAGTGGATAAGCTTGGATGGGTTTTAGGCATGTGCTATAAATTTAGAGTGGTGACTTGCAATCTAGCTTATTAAATAAATACCAAAAAGGTTATTTTAGTAAACTAACAAAGTAATTTAAGAGTATTCTTGTCCATGATGCTTGAATCTAGGTTAAAATCAATAGATCTTAAACCTTAAGGTTTCCCAAATAATTTCTAGGGTTTAAAAATTTAAGTTTAAAGTTCAATAAAATTTTAATTAGAACTTACTAATTAAAATTTAGGGTTTTTAAATAATTAGGGTTCCTTAATATTATTAGGGTTTTGTAATTATCATTATAATTTACAAAAATAATAATTAAGATCAATATTTTAGCGATTAGGGTTTATAACTAGTAATTAGGTTTTATAATTACTAATTAGGGTTACCAAATATAGAAATTATGATTCTAAAATATTAATTTAGGGTTTTCACTTAAGAAATTAGGGTTTCTAATTTCACGATTAGGGTTTCCCTAATTAATGTTAATCTTAATAATAATTGTCATAAATCAAATTCAAAGTTACCAAATAGCTTTGAATTTGTATTCGAGTTTTAAATTAGGGTTTCACAGTAAAACTAGGATTTGTCATATAACACCATAATTGACCAACCATTATCTCATTCAATGATACAAAGACATATCTATAACACTGAAAAATCAAAATATAATTAATATTATATTATTATTCTTATTCTTTGATCAAAATCCAAAATTAGGGTTTGGATTCCATATCTGATTTACCTTGCATAAACAACATTATTAATTAAGTTAAAATACTTAACTTAATAATCGAAGCTAAAATCATAGAAATAGATAATAATTATAATAATTACCATCATCATTCCATATATAATATAATATCATATTTTCTTTGAAAAGTAATTAATAAAACATTTCTATAATAAAATTAATTATTATAAAAATATAATTTATAATGATCAATAATTCTAAAATAAAATTATTTGTAATTATTCATGTAATAAATAAATTTTTATTTATCACAGATATACATATACACATTATCTTGGCACATATTCCCCATATTTAAAAAAAAAAAAATTATACGCAAAATTTTTGTTTTATTTATATAGAAAATATCGGGTTATTACAAAGACATTTACAAGGAGGGTATTTTGGTTATTTGTCCCGTCCGCAGTATTAAACTGTGGAATACTGAAAACTGAACTGTGAAGGGAGTTCTATTAAACCGTTCGATCTTAACGTGAAGGTTCACAATGTGTTGTAAGGTTAGATTCTTTTTTACAACATTTGCTATTGATCGATCCCCTATATATATACAGACACAAAAGTTCTTATAGATAGCAATTGGTTTTCGAAAGTACTATTTCAGTAACTACATCTAACATCTTAGAATAGAAATGAACTCAAATTGAAAGTACAACCAAGCTTTGAGGAAGGAGCTAGGAGTTCTCTGTCCAAGATAAGTTAGTCCGTGCTAACTTGGTTACTCGCTTTTTGAGAAGTCACGAAAAACGCTCTTCCTGAAACCACCGACTTTGTTTTGTCCGTATCCGCCTTTGGTGCCACCGTTCCAGCTGGACTTGACTTTGGTACACGACAAAATCGGGCTAGGTGACCTTCTTTTCCACAAATGTAACATGCTTTGGACTGCATCACGCAGTTTGGACAGATATGTCCCTCCCCTCCGCATTTAAAACATACGACCGGTGGTCGTTCTCCTTCCTTTGAAACGGGTGCTGGTGCTGCTGTCTTTCCGTCATTATTGAACCTTCTCTTCTTGAAATTTCCACTTCTATTATCTTGGCCATGATTACCACCGAAGTGGTTTCCATTCTTGGTATGATAATTTCCTTCACGATGGTTATCATTGTTCCGATGGTCGTTGCCACCGGTACGATTATTATCGTGTTGTTGGTCGTTGCCTTTTGGTTGTGCTGACTCATTATCGCGCTCCAACAACTGAGCCCTATTCACAACATCTGAATATAAACAAAGTTTATGAGAAATGAGGTATTGACGTATATCGGGTTTCAAACCTCTTAGAAACATTCGCGTCATTCGCTCCTCATTATCGACCAAATGGGATGCAAACCGAGATAACTCCGCAAACTTAGCCTCGTACTGCGATACGATCATATTATTTTGCTCCATTTTTTATTTCAACATTTTCAGATGTCATTTTCAAATCCTGCCACAAAACAAGGGTTAACTAACATATCACATATTATCCCTATACTCTGACCATCCAATTAAATACCAAATGAACTTAGGTAGGTCATACTAGTGAAGGAATTCCCCGTCTCTCCCCTCCTAGTTCTTGTCTCACATCTTAGCCAGGGAACATATCCGTAAGCTTTGATACCAACTTTGACGCCCCAAAAATAGGTATACATCACCCATCTTGAGTCTCCAAATACATGGTACAAAATTCAAATACAACTTAATTATACAACAGTCGTGTAAAATACGACAAAACATATGTAGTGAGTTTTAATACAAATATTGTTATCTAGACAATATCCACACTCAATTGAGTCCTCATTACATTTATTATCACACTATTTAACAGAATAGTGAGGACTACTAATGCTATTATCCGGACCGTCACTCCGGTTCCCGACTAGTCCTCGCTACGTTCTCATTTCACGAAGAGAACAATGAAAGTAAAAGGGTGAGCTCAACTAGCCCAAAGAAGAAATATTATGACTAACATAATGCGTAATAAATTATCATTAGTCTTCAACAATGTTAAACCGATAAAATACAATAGACATCAAGTTTAAGCTGCAATGAACAAACATTCCATTAAAAGAGTCAAGTAGAGAATAAAATCTAATATCTTTTATGATTTAAAAGTTTTCATCACTTTTATCATTTGAGACTCGACTTAATAAATAATTCACATCATCAAATCATCCCCCGCACTATGTGCCAAGGATATTATTTAGTATCACGACCCACGAATTATCCATGCACTCTTGGCCAAAGATAATCGTGTTTTTCATCAACAGTCCCGAGCATGCCATAAAATAATTCATCTTTGCTCCCTTGGCCGAAGAGAATCCATAGCCATAATCATACCAAAAACTGTCCATCAATGCACTACGGGCCAATGAGGACTTTTTTCACATCATTTGTAACATTACGGTAATGATTATACCGAATAATCCCTGGTCATAATCATACCAAGTCCATCTATGCACTACAGGCCATAGATGACTTTCTATAAAATATAAACATGAGGATGATGACAATGATATAAGAATTCAATAAAACAAGTTCAAGAATTAAATTATCCAAGAACTAATAACGTCCAAATTGTCAACATGATACTTCTTTGTAGAATAAAATTCAAGAATGCTTAGAAGAATATTTCCATGAAAAAGATACTGGATGAAGCGCAAATATCAAAGATATTCCACTAATTTCATGGAGTATAGAAGTCAAAACTTTAACCAACTGAGTATAATAAAGAATGGAATAACAAAAGAAATCACCATGCATGCGGTACTTCGCATAGACAAGTTATTCCAACAGAATAATAAATAACGGAACCAGGTCAGGCGTAATACGCACCGACAAGATATTCCAACAGAATAATAAAGAATGGAATAACAACAGAAATCACCATGCATGCGGTACTTCGCATAGACAAGTTATTCCAACAGAATAATAAATAACGGAATTCGGTCCCACAGAAAGCGCATGCATGATGATATTCTAATGTAATAATAAAGACAGAACCAGTCCGCCAGAAACGCATGCATGAGATATTCCAACAGAATAATAAAGATTTAAATCGGTCCCGGCGTAAAATGCACAGACAGGATATTCCAACAGAATAATAAAGAATGGAATAACAACAAAATTTCACCATGTATGCGTGTGTACTGCGATGTATAAAAGTTATTCCAAAGCAGAATAATAAATAATGGAATAATGGAAGAATTTCACCAAGTATAGGGTAGCAGCATGATCTGAGTTATTCCAATGAATAATAAAGAATTGAATAACAGAAGTTATCTTCATGAATACAAAAGAAATAATACCCCTTACCTCAAAAGAAGACTGGATACTGGAATAGTGAGGTAGCAGACTTCTCTTCTTCTTTCTCTCTATAACTTCTCTCTATAATAATGGCTCTAAAGCTTTAGTGAATTGGTGAGAAATGAAGGAAGAATGAGCTTCTATTTATAGAAAAATATAGTTTTGATAATTGCACGTTTTGGGGCTCGAAATATTACAGTACAATACCTCTAACTTTTTTTTTCATTTTTAATTTAGTCTTACAAGTATTATCAAACTTGCACCACCTCCCCTAATAGTAAATAATGTTAATCAATAGTTCAATCATGTGAATCAATAGTTATAATCATGTGAAAATATGACTTACAGTATAGTACCTCCATCTATACCTCCATTTTTAACTTAGTCATGCAAGTATTATCAATCTTGCACCAACTCCCCTAATAGTAAGTGAATGTGACTCAATAGTACACACATGTGAACAAATAGTTATATGAGCATGTGAATTAGTAGCAATTAATTGCTCATTTATCCGATAAATTACCCGATTTATCAATATAACCCCCAGACATCAATTATCATCGGAATAGATGTCGATTTCCACTAACACTAAGAATCCCAACACAATGGAACTATCAAATTCATCTTTAATCAACACGAACTTATTCATCATTAATATTATAACTCATTATATTTAACAACTAGGTCGTTTCCAAGAAAGAGGGGGCTTTCCAATAAGGATTTCTCCTATCATGCGCGCAATTAGGTGACCAAACCTCTCCTCGCGTAACTTCTAGACATTGTAAATATTGCAATTTAATAATATGAATAACTTTGTCGTCTCAATTATTAATTTAATAATATATCATATAATGCAGATGATACTGTGACAATAATCAAATCAATAATATGAGAGATATGATGCAACAATTACTGTAGCAATAATTAGGTATAACTGAGTGACTTCTCACGTAAGCATCAATAATCAATATCGTGTGTTACTATGCAACCACGCCAGACATCGTATTTCTTTTACTACCGAGTAGTTCAAAAAGATAATTGTAAAACTTCCGCCGTTATTTTCATAAAAATATTTTTGTTGTTTTCTCAATTCGACAATAATTCCGTTGCGGGGTACACCAATGATTGTGTCGTCGTACGGATATTCCCCACAAAAAGAATATTATACAACAACTTGCATACTTTTCAAAATTTATAAATATTACCCACAACTATAACATCATATCAAATCCACACCATAATATTAAAAAAAATATTTCGAGAAATTTAAATATTAATTCATAAAATTTGGGGTCTCACAATAAGTTCACTGAACGTGGCTCGCTTAAAGAAACACCTAATGGAGTTTTACTTGAATGACAATAGGAGTTCCAAAAACGATAGTAGTACAAGGGATCATTGAACTTGAGATCATCATTGTACCTTGTGTATTCTGAGTTATACTACTTTAGAGTATTTTATTGGGTATGTTTGGGTATACTTCAGAGTACCTTGTGAATGATTAACAAAGGATATACCACTTCCAGTAAAGGGTGAGAATGTCCTATGCGATTTGATAAGTGACAACTCAGAAATCCTTGGTCAAGGTGAATGGAAATTAGAAATAAGTTTCTAATTTACATTAATTGGAGTTGTGCATTTTTTGAATCGAAATGCATATGATTATTGTCAGTAATTCCATGTCTTATGTTTAATCGGGACATTGTATGGTAGAAGGATTGATTTTTACTGTAACTATTCATGGAATAGGTTATTTGTGTTCTTTGGGATTAAATGTTGAATTCATATTATCCGGATAGTCATGATACACTAATGTAAGGTGTCACTCTTGATGTAGAAAAAATATTATTTATTTATATTTGAATTAAAGGACTTTAATTAATTATAAATAATATTAGAATGGTTCTAATTTATTTATTCTACTACTGACTTAATTTTGAACCTAGAGGGTCACACCGCAAAAACAGAAATATAATTTTAGAAGTAATTGACTTAATAATAATAAATTAAGTATATTTAATTTATTGGTGGAATAAATTAAATAGTTTAATATTTATAATTAAGTATTTTAAGAAATACTAAATTATAAATTAATAAGAGTAATCTTATTATTATTATAAATAAATTGGCTAAATAATAATATAATATTTGGAGAAATACTAAATTATAAATAAATAAGAGGAGTCTTATTATTATTAATTTAGTTCTTAATTAAATTGGGAATTAAATTAAAACCCTAATTCCTAAAAGGTTTAGGAGGGAGGGTTAGTCTATTAATAAGAGGAGACTTACTGTGGGATAGACTAATGATAAAATTAATGCATCTAATTCTACTTTGTAAGAATTTTCTAAAACCTAAGAGAGTTAGGAGAGAGATAATTAGGGTTAGCCATCCAAGGTCTTGTAGAACCTAAAAATTACTTCTTCAATCAATATACTCTTGGTGTATCACCTCTTGGGTGTTGCACACTTGAGTAACGAACGTTTGATCCATGGATCTGAAGAAGTGTGAAGGACCAAAATGATTGGAGTTTGAAGATTACATCAAGAAGTTGATTATTTTCGTAAGTTATATCTTTTATCCTTCCTAAATTAATACAATTACATAAGTTGATTTTTGGGATTACAGAAAATTTTAAATAAGATTTATTCCATGCTTCCATTGCGTTACAATATGATTGTATGCTTTAATCTAGTTTTTGCAAACCAACACGACCACCATTATTAGTCTATTTTTGTGGATTTACATGGTTAAGGGACGAGACAGAGGACACTTTTGTTTGGGTCTTAGAGACGTGGCTCAAAGTCATGGACTACAAGACATATATAACCATCATCAGTGACCAAGATAAAGTCATGAGTAATGCTATTGCTACAGTACTCCTTTCCACTTATCATGTACTGTGTTCTTGGCATATTAGCAATAAATTTTCCAAGAAATTACATTATGTTTATTCTGAGCACCCATCATTCAAAGATCATTTAACAATTGTGTGTATAATTCATTATCCATCGACGAGTTTGAAGAGAGTTGGACAAATTTTGATGAGGGATTATGAATTGTATAACAATGAGTGACTTAGAAGTTTGTATGATGTATGGGAATAATAGATTCATTCTTATACAAAGAGTTATTTTGCCGTGGGAATGACAACCATCGAAAGAAGAGAGGACATAAACCATTTTTTGATGAGTATGTGAATGCTTCAAAAGGTATGAAAGAATTTGTAGTGAAGGGTCAAATGGATATAGAGAAATAACTCATCAGAGAGAGGAAGGCCGACTACATAAACAAACTATCAGACACTACAAGAAAAAAGCCTATCTGCGACCGCCTATCAACGACCGATTCCGGTCGCTGATAATCATCTTCGACCGGAATTGGTCGCTGATAGGCGTCGCATAAAATTTGGTCCCTAGAATGCACATCAGTGACCACTATTAGCGATCGCAGTATTTGCAACCGATATTAACAACCAAAATCGTCGCTAAGCTAAGTCAGCATGGTTCAGGGCCAAAGGGTGACGTGGGCCACGTGTCAGTGACCGCCATCAGTGACTGAAGCGGTCGCTAATACCCTAATGTAATTAGAAGTTGCTAATAATTATCTGTGACTGCATATGGTCGCTGATGTATAAAAATCCAAAAAAAATTCCTTGTTTTGCGATTTTCCAAAAAATTGTACCTGTTTTGTACCTGCTTTTATATCCCAACACACATGCACGTCAATATAAACATGCACAACAATATAAACATCCATCCATATACCGACACATACACCAAACTAGTATAAACTATATAAACATTTAAAAACCAATATGAAATGAATAAATATAAAAAATCTAATCTTTAAGTAACATACAATCATCCAAAGAATGAATATAAAAGTACAAGATTCATAAATAACTACAAAACAAGACTAAGTTGGTCTTCATGCATCATTGTCCAAATTAGTTTCTCGTTGATTAGCCTGTAATTAACAAAATAATAAAACAAGTTACATATATAGTATATATGTTAATACTGGTATTACGACAATATACAACAAATTAAACACAACAATATATATATAGAAGTCACTAATTTAATTGTAATAAATAAGATTGATTACCTCGTCGCCATCCCCATGCTATGATGTTGTTGCTGCCGCCACTGGATCAGCTAACTCATCAGGACTCAGAGCCACCAGATGCTCGCCCAGTATGCGAAGAAGATCGCGATCTCGACATATAGCTATCACACAGTCAGCAGGAGTATGAATAGCTGGATGACTAGATGACTGTGAAGACTGGGTAGTAGAGTTGCCTGAGCCACTAAAGGTTGGGCGTTGTCATTGTCCTTGACCTTTGACGTAGTTCTTCTTCACTACCGACGCCCTCTCCCATAATTCTTGATCAATTGGCGACGTGGGGTGCCTTCAGGATAACACTCATTTAATAAACGCCTATAAGTATCCTGTCATCATGTTAACAATTAAATAGTTAAAAATAAATTGGTAAAATTCTAAAGAATGACGTAAAACTTGATAAACAAGATCAAAGTTATTAAAACTTATTATCGCTATCTGGATAGCATCAGGCAGACCATCACGGGTGGCCACGTACACATCCAGCTAATGGATAGGCTGACCTTGAGACTGAGACTCCTATACAAAACATATTCCAATATTACTAAGTAAACATGTGATATTCTACAATTCATTATTGTAAACATATTAAAACTATTCATACGTACCCTGGCAGTGATATGCTGCAACTGTGATATATTGTCGCCCCTGTAGGTCCCTTTCGCCTTTTCGCCATCAGGTACACTCGAGGATCTGTTAGTGGCAGTAGTCTTGCATCTTTTGACCCAGTTCTTAGCTCTCCATTGGGCACACATATCAACCCATATGGACTGGGTGCACCACCAGGGGCTATGCTCATGCATGTACTCCTCTCCCTGGCCTGGATGGTTGATCGATGCATTGTGTAGGGCTTTTTGACGTTCTTTGTTCAAATTATCTTTGGTGCGGACGACGCACTTCTGCCAGAATAACGTCATTATCACTGAAGCATGCGCGTCCTCCCATCTATACCTTTTCTGCAAATAAAACAACAACAATAATAATAAAACGGTACTTTTAACATGTAATCGAACACTACTAAACAATTTTCCTTAGATAATTATATTATTTTTCATAATTTAAAAAAACATACCTAAAATTCAGCCCAAACTGAATCCTTGTGGGCTATAGGTGTGCTCGCCCACATAATCACAGGTATGGGCTAATTCTGTAAGCACAACTGTGAAATGCATTTGACGATCTTGTTATTCGAAAAATTACTATAATATACAACAATTTACATCAAAGATAAGTAGATATATTATAATATTTAAAGTAATTTACATTAGTTATATATTTGCAACAATGACCCCCGTACATGCCCTTGTACAACAACTCTACGATTTCCTCTAACTCCCCATAAAAGGAACGGCCAAGCTCATTGTAACAATCTCCTTAGACACACACTCCAGAGTTTGTTGTTCTTTTACCGCGCCCATATGCCTTTGTATGAAATTCATAACCATTTATTTTGTAACCATTGCAACTGACTTGGTCCCTGTTTGGTACCATAGCTATGACTTGTATATTAGCCAGAATCGTTGATCCCTCAGTCAAAGCCTACAAAAACTCCATCCTATTAAATGAAGTCATAGTTAATATGGAGTATATATATATATGTCGTGCTTAAGTAACTTAACTTACTTTGTCCTTTAACCAAAGTGCAAATTTTTTATCATAATTGATTTGAATATCTTTATCAGTTATGTCGGGATGCTTCACTTTTAACTCGTCATCATACAATCTATACAATGTTATAAACATTAACATATTGGAAAGTATATTACATGTCATTGAAAGTTAAGGGATAAATTTTCAAGTTTACATGTGTACCTCACAAATTCGTCAATCTCCTCACAATTGAGAAGAATGTAAGTATGTGCAACATATAATTCTTGCTTAGAGAGGAATATGCGCTTCCCTTTTCCATAAGTGCTGCCCGATAGACCATTTAGTTCAACATTTCCCCCATCATCATGTCTCGAGACTCGATTGGCCTTTTTTAAGACTTCGTCTAGAAATATTCTGAGACAAACATAGATATCTCATCGAAACTGTCTGACTCACATATCGACCTCTCGACATAAGCTCTATTCTTCACCTTCCTCTTAAGGTTTCCCATCACCCTCTCAAAAGAGTACAATCATCTATATTGAACTAGACCCCCAACACGAGCTTCATAGGGAAGATGGATTTGCAAATGCTCCATGGAGTCAACAAAACCAGGTGGGAATATTTTTTCCAATTTACACGTGATCTCTATGATGTTCTTCTCAAGTACAGACATGTCCTTCTCATTTAATTTTTTTGAACATAATTCTTTGAAGAAATGACTAAGATCCGTCAAAGCATCCCATATTGGTTTATCAAGCAGATCCCGAAATGCTATAGGCATGAGTCTCTCAATGAACACATGATAGTTATGACTCTTCATCCCTTGCAATTTCCCACCCCTAACACACCTTGCAATGTTTGACGCATATCCATCTGGTAGTTTCAGAGACTTAACCCATGTGCACACATCTTCAACTTGCTTTTTGGACAATGTGTACCTTACATTCGGTTTAACAATCTTACCATTAAGATTTTCATAAAGTTCTAATCCAGGACGCTTACAAATATCTTTCATGTCCAACCGTTCCTTATCATTATCTTTTGTCTTCCCCGTAACAGTCATCACGGTGTTAAACACATTGTCGAACACATTCTTCTCAATATGCATCACATCTAGATTATGACAAATCAAATTTGTAGATCAATAAGGCAGTTCCCAAAAGATGTTTCTTCGAACCTAGTTATGAGATTCGCCAAACCCATTGATTATGTTTGTGGCATCAATCTTACCAAATGGGATGACCGACAATCTCATCACACGGTCTCACATCTCCGTTCCCGACAATCGCGATGCAGGCATATCATTGTCTACTTTCCCTTTCCAAAAGTGTTCTCTATTTCTTCGAAACGGGTGATCTACCGGCAAGAACCGACGATGACAATCAAACCAGCAAGGCTTTTTACCTTTTGATAGATTGAAAGACTTTGTATGCTCCATACAATACGAACAAGCCAACTTCCCATGTCTACTCCATCCAGCTAACATACCATAAGCTGGGAAGTCACTTATAGTCCACATAACCGCTGCCCTAAGGTTGAAATTTGTTTTCATTATAACATCCTAAGTCTATACTTCATCCTCCCACAATAGCTTCAACTCGTTTATAAGAGGTCTCAAGTAAACATCTAAGTTCTTTCCAGGATTCTTAGGACCAGGAACCACGAGTGAAAGTAATAAGTATGGTTGTTTCATACACATCCAAGGAGGCAAGTTGTACAGAGTAACAATCACAGGCCAACATGAGTATGGAACAGTTGAGTGGCCAAACGGGTTGAAACCATTGGTGGACAATCCAAGCCTCACATTTCTAGGTTCCAATACAAACCTAAGATGTGCTAAGTTGAAATCTTTCCAAGCCTGCCCATCTGCGGGATGATTTAGTTCTCCATCTTTAGCTGGAGATTTCGCATGCCAACTCATATGTTCAGCAGTTCTTGAAGACATTTACAATCTTTTTAGCCGATGTGTTATTGGAAAATACCTTAGAACCTTAAACAGTATAGTTGATTTTTTTGTATTCACACCTTCTTTATTAGGCCTAAACCGACCATGACTGTAAAACATGCACCTTGTCATCTGTTCATTTTCCTTATAAAATAACATGCAATCGTTGGGACATGTATCGATCTTTTGGTATCCAAGACCCAACTTCTTCACCATTTTCTTACAAAAGTAATAGTTATTAGGTAATTTCTCACCGTCAGGCAACATACTCTTAATGGCCTTCAAGAGCGACTCAAAACACTCATGGCTCATGTTGTGATCAGCCTTGATGTTAAGTAATGTCGTCACTGCAGACAATGTAGTGTGTTTGGTGCAACCATGCCATAATGGCTCGCTACCCTCGTCTAACAACTTGAAGAAGTCTTTGGCATCAGAATTCATAGGTTGCTCTCTGCCTTGTTCCCAATCAAAATCTGGCCTTGCAATATCATGAACTATTTCATTCATACAATGAATACTACTGCCCGAATTGTGTACTTCTTTGATGCCACCATCTCTTCTTTGCCCATGTGCCCACCAGCATTCTTCGTAATTTTTCATGAACCCATAAACAAGTAAATGATAGTTTACCACGTCTTTGTCCATATAATTTACATTCTTACACTTCAAACAAGGACATCGTATATTGTTCTGACCATTCACACATTCCAGATGACTATACGCATACTCCAAAAACATTTGGCAACCAGATCTAAATTAAGCTGTAGCACCTATATGGGCACTTGACTTTCGTCGTGCCATCCAACTACGATCTGAATAGAGATCCATGATATCACGGTACCTACTACAGATAACATGAGCTTATTAATGTATAGCATGATTGTAAGCATATGAGTTGAGCATACTTGTAACCATATGACTTGAGCAAACTTGTAAGCATATGATTAACATTTAAGCATACTTGTAAGCATATGACTTGAGCATACTTGTAAGCATATGACTTGAGCATACTAGCTAGTAAGCATATAACTTGAGCATACTAGTAAGCACATAAGGAGCTCGTTAATATTATAAATGTTCGCAACTACCCGACCAACAAAAAAATTTTGCCAGAGTCTCCCCTATAATATGGACTAGCCACATGCACGACGGCATGCATATATGGTCAATTCTAGGCACCCAAGACACAAACCAAGAAAAATATACAAATTCACAATATAATAAGACCAAAACAATAACGAATAAATGCAAATTAAAGCAGTAAAAAGTTCAGGAGTATATTACAAATTCAGAGTTCCAAAAACTCGTACTTTCATTTTTGCATACTTCTGATTAGAGCACTTATCTCTTATCTTAGTTCTTTAACTTAGGAGTATGATATTGCTTTTGTTCATTAATATCTTTATGGGTTCGGTGAGAAACTAAGCACGTGTTACTTAGTTTATTTTAGCAATGGAAAACTTCCTAAATTCTGCTTAGTTTATTTATTATATTTTATTATTTTAATTATATTTAGTAGTGGAACTAAGCAAATGCTACTTAGTTTATTATATTATATTTTAATATATTTAATATGATATTATATTTTAGTTTAATATTATAATTTATTATATTTATATGATATTATATTTTAATTTATTCTATTTTATTTTAATATAATATTTTACTATATTGTATTGTATTGTATTGTATTGGATTTTAATAATATATTTTATATTATTTAAGTTTAATATTATATTTTATTACTCCTCCGTCCCATAGTTTAAAAATGATTTCTTTTAACATACATAGTTTAAGAAAATCGGTTTAAGTTAATTTTAACAAAAATTTTCCACATATACCCCCTTAATATAGAATTAATGAATAAATTCATTACTCCTTACTTATCACATTGAAACTCTTAACTTCATTGATTGTTGGTACAATTGCCTTTTATACACAAAATATGTTAAACTAGTAAAGCCTAAAAAATTGAATTCTTTATTGAGAATACAACAACATTAAATGTGGTGATAAAAATAATGACATTGAAGGTTGTTTCTTCAAAAAAAGAGTAATGGTTGAAGATTTATTATAAGGGCATAAAAGTAAAATAATGAACTAACTAAATTTTATAAATAGTAAGTAGCCTATATATTGGGACATCTCAAAATGAAAAATCAGCCTATAACTATGGGACGGAGGGAGTATATTTGTATGCTATTTTATTTTAATTTAATTATATACTTAATCATATTTAATATGATATTATATCATGTTATTTTATTTTAATTTGTTTTTATTTTTTAGTTAAAAACTAAGTAAATAGAACTTAGTTTATTTTTTTGGTTAACTAATTATAATAAATATTTTTCTCTTCTCATTCTATTTTTTTTTAAATATTGGTTTTAATTATATTATATTATATTATAAAATTTTAGTATGTTATTTTTATTTCTAATATCGTATTTCTAACGTTTTAATTTAATATTTTTGAGTCTTTAGTATATGGGATAGAGTTTATAAGCCATATTAACTAATCTTATGTGTCATATTAACCAATCTTATGTGCCATATTTATAGTATAGTAGTACTTCTTGAAACTATATATGTAACGTACACCTACTTACAATCTAGTTATGTCTATACTATAATATAAGTATAGAATTAAAATGCAGTTGCAATAGGTGTTATAAACTGAATACTATTGTACTAATGTACAACCCTCGTCTTTTAACCATGTCTTCAACAGATCAACACTATTGTGATAAATATTTGTAGGCAATACAACCTTCATAGATATGACTCTTAGGTTATTTCTAATGACTTCACACATCACACATCACACATCTTAATCTTCTGCAATATCTTTCTAAAAAATTATTTTTCCAATTTAATAGCAAGGAGAATGTTGCCCCATGATGTACATGGGCGGCACCCCCTTGGTGCTTCTTTGATTTATATTTCTTTTACTTATCAAATAAGCAAGGAGGAGTATTTAGACATCATCAATGATTCTCATCTTCAAAGAATATGTGAAGTACTTACATAGCACTTATTAAAAACAATAAATAAATAAACAATCTGTTATAATAACTCTTCATAAGTAGGAGTTTCAAAACATCACCAGCTATTAAAAACTTCGAAGTATCTGTGAAACACTTGGATATCCATTTGACATAGGTTGTATCAAAATGGATAGCTTTACAGTAAATGGAAGTTACATATTTAAGCTAACAATAAGACAAAACTTCAGGAAGGCCCTAATCAAATTGAACTGTGTCATTGGTTCACCTAAAGCAATTTTTCATGAATATTTTAATATGAAACAAGAACAAAATTTTATAATCCAGTAATTCTTTGATGGCTCCATCTACATTTACTACTACTAATAAAAAAAAATACTACTGATGCAGGCTCTAGCTTAACGAAGTTGTTCCATATTAGACTGCATCTAATAACTCTACCTCAAGATTTTGACATCCCTCCACAAATATTTGTCAGCGATAAGAACTCCGTCCTATAAAAAAGTTAGTGGAAACATACTGCTAACACTTACATTTGTCTCATCAAATAATGTGAAACCTGTTGGAGCCCATATAGAAATAACTGTTGAATTTTTTTTGCTTTGTAGTAAGATATAGAACAACAATATTTCTACCTGAATCGAATGGTTGACCACTCTTTTCTTAAGACTATATTAAGCCTTTACTTTTTCTTTATCTGAGATTCTCGCTAATTAGCCTCCCAAGATAAAGACGAGATAGAGATTTTATTCTGTACTAGAATTTGTTATGTAGAAACAAATCTAGTGCTAAACTATAAAATGAAAGAAGAAAATTATAATAAGGAAAATATTTAGAATGATAATTTTCCTAACTTGAGAAAGATTGAAATAATTTGAAGTGTATTGAATTTGGTGGATTTCTGATCTATTTATAGGTTTGTCGTATCCCAATTATTGGGATATGTCGTAGGTAAATTGGGTCGTATCCCAATTATGGGATATGTCCTTCTGTAATTTTTGTTACGTATCCCAATTCCCAATTTTGGCCCAAATACGATGTCGTATTCCAATACTCCCGCCAACTTACCGTTGCAAATATATATTACCGTTGGCTTTGGAAATATTACCGTTGTTGACTTTCACGGTTGGCCTTTTATATATATATATATATATATATATATATATATATATATATATATATATATAAGAATGTTGTTCCATGACTTGAACCCAAGTCTTTAATATCAACAAAGCTCTCTTATCCAACTGAACCAATATTAATTGTTGATTACATGGATAACATATAATATATTTATTATATACTTTAGATAATGAAAATATCCAACAATGTTCCCCTATTTTCATAGTCTTCCAATCCTTTTCCTTTGACATTCTTCTTTCTTTTATTAAATATAGTATACATAAGTAATAGGTGTCTTTCGACTTGAACCTTTACATAGTCTATTTCACAAAATATCTGAATTTTTTAGTAGCATTAGCTTTGAACTAAAAAATCTTAAAGTGATATCTTGCTCTATAGACATATACTATATCTCTTATAGTTTAAGGAAACCCAACACATTTATGGCCTTGTGTTTATCTCTTGGGTTTCGTAAGTGACTTAGAGATAAGTCTTATGTCTCGCAGAAGCGGCCTACTTCCTTCACTTACATGGTGAACCTAATTAGATGCACTTGTATGACCTGCATCCTCCAAATGGATGTGGCGCCCCAAAATAGGTATACATCACCCATTCTCGAGTTGTCGATACATAGTGCGAAACAACTACAACTTTATTATTACAACAAGAAAAGCTGAGTTTAAATACAAATATTATCTTCTAGACAATATTTATACTCAAATAAATCCTCATCACATTTATTGATACATTATTTTACAAAATGGTGAGGACTACTAAACAATCCTTTCTAAAACCTTCATTCCATACCCATTTCTAAATTGCATCGCTTATATTCTCGCCTCACGAGAAGAATGGAACAAAAAGGAAAAGGTGAGCTCAACTAGCTTTCGATAAAGAATATTATGACTAAGATAATATACAACAAATTATCGTTAGTCTTCAACGAGGGAAAAATCGATAGAATCTGATAGACAACAAGTTTGAGATCAATATTATGCATTGAAATAATAATTCATAGAAGAGTTACGTAGAGAATGAAATCTACAATAATCTATGAATTTAACGGTCCATCATCAATATTTTATCCTGTAACATCAATCAATTTTCATCTCAAATCAAATATTCATCTTTACTCTACAGCCAAAGATATTCATCATCGGTCGTGTTCATCTCAACACTGTTCATCTTCAGACTACTGGCCAAAGATATTCATCGATTGGTCATATTCATTTAAACACGCATTCATCTTTTGCACTCTGAGCCAAAGATATTCTTCAGAAATCATTCATCTTTTGCACTCTGAGGCCAAAGATATTCAATAATATCATCATTTAAGACCGAGGATGATGAAAAATATTTTAAAGAGCGAATCTAGTGAAACAAAATGACAAGGATTAAGGATTAAGGATTCAGTACTTTGTTTTATCCATGTCAACAATACCTCAAAAATAATCATAGTGGTGTAAAATTCAAGAATGATCAAAACATGGATACAATCAAAGCTAGTATCCGTAATAGATATTTTAGACTTAAAAGAAGAAATTTTATTTTTCTATTGAATAGTGCAGATATCGTGAATAGTCAGAGTATCGTGAATAGTCTTAGATATCGTGAATAGTAACTCTGACACCAAAAGATAGAAATTCCACAAAAAAAACATTTTCACGCTTCATGAATAGTACTCGTGAATAGTAACTCGTGAATAGTAACTCATGAATAGTAACTCGTGAATAGTAACTCATGAATAGTAACCAGAGCATGAAAAAGTTCCAAATTTGATAAAACTTCGGATCAATATTTCAAAGATAATGATATTGAAGAAATAATATCATTCTGAAAAAAAATAATATCCCTTACCTCAAGGAATCGAGACTTGGAAGGAAAGGCGGAAGTGATCTTTGAATGAAACTCAGATCAAGCAGCAACTCTCAAAGTATCTAAATACTCACAAAATACGCTTCAATAATATAGAGAGAGAGAAAGCTTTGTTTACGGTGTGATTTTCAATTCTAACTTAGCCCTCTATTTATAGGAAAATGTTAGCCGCAAGGCAGACTTGACACCGCTACACGATGGCTTTTACCGCTACTATTGCCACCCACCACATTTGAAATAAAATTCAGCACATTTCTTCACCAACCACAAGTGGGGCCCACTCAATTCTAGAATTTTCCACCAAAATCAATTATAACCCTAATTTCCGAATCGGACACCTCTTAAAATTCATAACAAATCATTCGTGCATTTTAACGGTTCAAAATTTGTGGACATATACTCAACTTATGTATGTATAACATACCCAAAATTACCACAATCCAACGGTCGGATTAAAAATTATAACCCCCGTAATATATCTCAAAACCCACGATTTAATTTTTAATACCTCGAAACGGTAAAATCTTGATAAAACACCTCAACAATAATTTCTTCATTTATAACCACATAAATAAATCCATCATTTATATCCACATAAAATAAATATTTCTTTATCATATGAATCAATAATTAATTATTCACAAATAATATTCTGAGAATCACAATTATAACAACCAGTAGTTCGGGAAAGAGGGGCTTTCAGATAAAGGATTTCTCCTTCTTTGGGCGCGCAATTAGGTGACCAAACCTCTCCTTGTGAGAACTTTCTAGACATTGCCAATAATGCTATCTAATAATATTATTCAAATAATATGAATTATTGATCGATAATGGAGATAATGTGCGGTGACAATTATTGAACAATAATAATATAAAATATCAACGCAAAGAATTATTGAATCAATAAAATAAAATATTGATAAGTAACTCATTGTGAAAATTATTGAGTAGTGCCTTCTTACGTAAGGATCAATAATTCAACAACAATTGTGCAATCTGCAAGTGCTATCGTGTAAACTCTTTGTGCGACCACAGCGTATTCTTTGTATTTTAACCAAGGGTATTCCAATGATCTTAATTGGTGAATAACTTCGCCAGTTATTTTTAACCAACTTATATTTGTCGTTTTCTTCATCCAATCGCTTTCCGTTATGGGGCCCATACATGGTCGCAAGGCTGAGTAAATTGCGAATATTCCCAAACGATCTTAATATTCCACGACCAAACGAATATTCCCAACAAAATGAATATTTTATAACCACTTGCTTATTTTGAAATATTTGCGTATTTAACCCTTAACTATCCACATTAATCAAATCAACCTTACTATTTCAAAATAATAAATAAAGGAAATTCCTTTTATTTAAAAAATTTTGGGGTCTTACAACCTCCCTTCTTATGAAATTTCGTCCTCGAAATTGGCGTGACGTCATACACTGGTGTTTGAAAAGATGAGGATACCTACGCTTTCATTTCCGTTTCCAATTCCTGGTCATTTCCTCTATAGCATGATTCCTCCACAAAACTTTAACTTGTGGTATGACCTTTCTTAGCGTAGGACATGCTCCTTCCTATCCAAGATCTTGATAGGTACCTCCTCATACGTTAAGTCTTGGCTATCTCGTCCGGTTTCTAACTCTATAACGTGGTTGGGTCTTTCACATATTTCTGATGCAGATATGTGAAACACATTATGAACACGAGACATACTTGAGGTAATGCAAGTTCATAGGCTACATTTCCTATTCGGTCAAGAATTTGAAATGGACCGATAAATCGTGGATTGAGCTTTCTCTCTTCCCAAATCTTGTAACTCCCTTCCATGGAGCAACTTCGCAACAATACATGATCCCCTACATTAAATTCCCGTCCTTTCGATGAAGATCCGCATAACTCTTTTGTCGATCTTGAGCCGTTTGTATCGTTGTCGAATCATTTGGATCTTTTCGGTGAGTAATACGTCTTAACTCGGGTCCCAACAATGTTGCTTCACCCACCTCATCCCAACATATTGGAGAAACGACATTTTCGTCCATATAATGCTTGAATGGAGCCACACCTATACTTGCACGATAAGCTGTTGTTGTAGGAGAATTCCACCAATGGTAAATACTTATCCCAAGCGCTCTTGAAGTCTAGGACACGAGTCTTAATAAATCTTCAAGAGTTTGAATAGTCCTCTCGATTGTTCGTCCGTTTGGGGATGGTATGCCGAACTAAATCGCAAATCCGTGCCCATAGCTTTTTCTTGAAAGCTAACCCAAAATCTTGAAGTGAATCTTGGGTCACGATCCGAAACTATGGATCTGGGCATGCCATGCAACCTCACGATCTCATTTACGTACATACTAGCAAGGCGTTCAAGGGAATAAGTCTCCGTATCGGCAAGAAATGAGCGAGACTTGGTTAATCTATCAACAATAACCCAAATAGCATTGATGCCTTGAGAAACCGTAGGAAGACCATGAACGAAATCCATGGTAATGTGTTCCCACTTCCATTCAGGAATCTCAAGTGGTTGCAACGGTCCCTTAGGTACTAGATGCTCACTTTACACGTTGGCAAGTTAAACACATCGAGATAAACTTTGCAATCTCTCTTCATATTATTCCACCAAAATGTATGTCGAAGATCACGATACATTTTAGTACTTCAGATGGATTGCAAATGGTGTATTGTGTGCCTCCATCATAATCTTGTACTTCAAATCGAGTCGTTAGGAACACAAAGTCTAGAGTGGACTCAAGTATTCCTTCTTCATCAATTCTCGCTTAGGAATAGCTCCTTCTTGTACTTTCTTCTTCATACGCATCGACTCCGGGTCGGTGGCTTGAGCAACCTTAACTTTTTCTATTAAAGTTGGCTCTGTCGTATACTTGACATCATCGCTTTTCGTTCCGCATATGATCTTCTACTCAATCAATCGCCTACTACCACGTTCGCTTTACCGGGATGGTATTGAATAGTGTGGTCGTAGTCTTTCAATAGCTCGAGCCAGCGTCATTTTGCCGCATGTTGAGTTCTTTGAGTGAAGAAATATTTAAGGCTTTTATGATCTGAATATATCTCCACTTTCTCCCCATATAGATAGTGCCTCCATATCTTTTCTTTAAAAAGCAACGATTGCTTGCCAACTCTAGATCATGAGTAGGATAATTCCTCTCATACTCTTTAAGTTGTCGCGAGGCATAAAGCTATGACTTTCCCACGTTGCATGAGAACACATCCTAACCCTTTGCGAAGCATCGGCTGTGAGATAATAAAATCCATCCGAACCAGATGGTATTGTTAGAACAGTCTTAGAAATAAGTCTCCTCTTAAGCTCTTGGAAACTTTTCTCGCATTCTTCGCTCCAAGCGAATTTTGTATCCTTAGGAGTTATTTGAGTTAATGGAGTAGCGATTCGAGAAAACCCTTCCACGAATCTCCGATAATAACCGGCTAAGCCCCAAAAAGCTACGTACTTGATCACCATGAGCTTGGTTGCTCCCAACTTTGTATTGCTTCAATCTTCACGGATCAACAGATACTCCATGTTTTGACACCACATGCCCAAGAAATGCTACTTCCTCAAGCCGAACTCGCATTTCTTCAATTTGGCATATAGTTGGTTTTTCAAGCCTTTAGATACCGACTTCAAATGGTGCTCATGATCTTCACGACTTTTGGAATATATAAGGATGTCATCAATAAAGACAACAACGAATGATCCAAATATTCCTTGAATACTCGGTTCATCATATCCATGAAAGCGCGAGGAGCATTAGTTAGTCCGAAAGACATGATTAAGAATTCATAATGCCCATACCTGGAAGTTACGAAAGGCGGTCTTTGGAATATCCTCGATTCTAATTTTCGGTGATGATATCCGAAGCGAAGATCGATTTTTGAAAAGAATTGTGCCTTTGTTGGTCAAACAAGTCATCAATACGAGGTAGAGGATACCTATTCTTGATGGTGACATGGTTCAATTCGATAGTCGATACAAAGTCGCATACTCCGTCTTTCTTTTTACAAATAAAGCAGGAGCACCCCAAGGAGGCGTCTTGGGGCCGAATGAAACCGATGTCCAACAATTCACTGTGGTTGGACCTTTAACTCCTGAAGTTCAATAGAGCCATTCGATATGGGGTTTTAGAAATGGGCTTTGTACTGGGTTCAAGATCAATAAAGAATTCAACTTAGCGTTACGGGGTAGACCAAGGAAGTTCATCAGAAATACGTCGGGAAAGTCAATAACAATGGAATATTATTCAAATTTGGCGTGTCTTTATTCAATTCCATAACATGGGCTAAGAAAGCTTGACATCCGTTTTCAATAAGCGAATAGCTTTATGATTAGATATGATAGTTGATTGATTTTAATGGTTTAGTTGCTTGAATTGCATACAACGGGTTGGTTAGGAATATGAAAACTAACAACCTTACGAAAACAATCAATTTTGGCATGATGAGTAGTTAACCAATCAATTCCTAAAATCACATCAAAAGCAAGTATCTTTAAAGAGATAAAGGTCAAAGTAAAGGTAATGGTGCCAACTTGAATCAAACAAGATTTATAAGCGATGGATGTGATGAAAGTTTCTCTAACGGAGTTTCCACGAGATAGGTCAAAGTCTAATTTCTCCGAGTCAAGTTTAAGCGTTGAGCACATGCGGGAGAGATAAATGAATGGGTATGACTTGGGGTATCAAGTAAGGTATAAACTTCGCAAGAATTTATAAATAGCTTACAGTGATAACCTCGTTTGGGTTCTCGCATTATGACCGATCACAACAAACGCTCTTCCGAATCGTTGACTTTGACTTTTTACGGGGACGATCTTTTGAGTCACCGTCCCTCATTGAACTAGGTTTTCGCTACCGTACAATCTCGGCGATATGTCCTTCCTTTCCACAACTATAGCATACCTTGAGCTGTCAGGCGGTTTTGACCGATATGTCCCTCTTTTCCGCATTTGTAGCATATAATGGGTGGTCGATCTCCTCCTTAGAACCGATTACTTTCACCAAGACTTTGTCGTCTTCACATAGTCGTTGTTAAATCTCCTCTTTTAAAATCTCCTCCTAACTCGCTTTCTTACATTTTCATGGCCATGATTACCACCAGTGGTTACCATTTACATCGCTGTTTCTTTCTCCGCAGTTATCATTATTACATTGATCGCTATCTCTGAGTACGATCCTGGTTATGGTCCCTCGAGTTGGCCAGTACTCGTTATCTCGCTCTAATAATTGAGCCCTGTTTAACATCCGAATAAAGAAAGTTTATGAGAAATGAGATCCGGCGTATCGCCAGGGTTTCAAACCTCTAAGAAACATCCAGCGTCATACGTTCCTCATCCTCCACCAAATGAGGTGTGAAAACTCGATAACTCTCGCAAACTTTGCCTCGCAATCTTTGAGACAATCACACGTTATTTTGTTCCAATCGATGAACTCCACTTCCTTCATATACGAACACTTTGGAAAGTATTTGTCATTAAATAGTCTCTCAAACGTCTCCCCAAGACATCTTTGAGAAAATTTGGATGGGTGCGCTTCACAGACTCCCACCGATGGTCTGCCTCGCCACGGAACATAAAGGTGGCGAATGGAACCTTCTGTTCCTCCGTGCATCCCAAGACATCGAATATCTTGGTAATTTGTTTGACCCATATTTCGCCGTGATCGGATCCGCTTTCCTTAAATTCTGGTGGTCCCAACTCTTCGAAGCTGCTTGTTTGTGACAACCCGTGAATTGCTATCATTTCCTCCTGTATTTTGAACACGAGAGTCTCCCTAAGTCGATTTTTGCATGAAGCGCAAAAAGCTTCTAAACATCCCTCGTTCATCATCTCGCTCGGTGGTGTTGTTCACGGAGGAACATTGCCGACTGTTGCACGTTCTCCTCGTTGGTAAATACGAGGCATCTCCACGGTCTCATTTACTCCCTTTATTAATATTCTCGATTGACATTCTCAAATCTTGTCATAAAACAAAGGGTTAATTAAGGAAATCAATATATCACATAATATCCCTATATATCTTGACCAACTAACAAATAAGCTTAGGTAGACACACTAGCGAAGGATTTACTCGTCTCCCTCCTAGTTCTATTCCCTAGATCTCCGCCGGAGATCATATCCTAAGCTCGATACCAAACCGCGCGCCCCAAAATAGGTATACATCACCCATTACGAGTTGTCAATACATGGTACGAAACAACTACAACTTTATTATTACAACATAAAAGCGTGAGTTTAAATACAAATATTATCTTCTAGACAATATTTATACTCAAATAAATCCTCATCACATTTATTGATACATTATTTTACAAAAATGGTGAGGACTACTAAACAATCCTTTCTAAAACCTTCATTCCATACCCCGACTCGTATCGCTATATTCTCGCCTCCACGAGAAGAATGGAACAAAAGGAAAAGGGTGAGCTCAACTAGCTCGATAAAGAATATTATGACTAAGATAATATACAACAAATTATCGTTAGTCTTTGACAGAGGAAAAATCGATAGAATCTGATAGACAACAAGTTTAAGATCAATATTACGGCATTGAAATAATAATTCATGTAAAAGAGTTACGTAGAGAATGAAATCTACAATAATCTATGAATTTAATGGTCCATCATCAATATTTTATCCTGTAACATCAATCAATTTTCATCTCAAATCAAATATTCATCTTTGCACTCTGAGCCAAAGATATTCATCGATCGGTCGTGTATGTTCATCTCAACACTGTTCATCTTTGCACTTCTGAGGCCAAAGATATTCATCGATTAGTCATGTTCATTTAAACACTGTTCATCTTTGCACTACTGAGCCAAAGATATTCTTCAGAAATCATTCATCTTTACTACTGAAGCCAAAGATATTCAATAATATCATCATTTAAGACCGAGGATGATGAAAAATATTTTTTAAAGAACGAATCCGATTGAAACAAAATGACAAGGATTAAGGATTAAGGATTAAGTACTTTTGTTTTATCCATGTCCAACAATACCTCAAAAATAATCATAGTGGTGTAAAATTCAAGAATGATCAAAACATGGATACAATCAAAGCTAGTATCGAATAGATATTTTGACGAAAAGAAGAAATTTTATTTTTCGGTGAATAGTCAGAGTATCGTGAATAATGGGGTCAGATATCGTGAATAGTGCCTTAGATATCGTGAATAGTAACTCTCGACACAAAAGATAGAAATTCCACAAAAAAAACATTTTCACGCTTCATGAATAGTACTCGTGAATAGTAACTCGTGAATAGTAACTCATGAATAGTAACTTCGTGAATAGTAACTCATGAATAGTAACCCAGAGCATGAAAAAGTTCCAAATTTGATAAAACTTCAGATCAATATTTCAAAGATAATGATATTGAAGAAATAATATCATTCTGAAAAAAATAATATCCCTTACCTCAAGGAATCAGTACTTCGGAAGGAAAGGTCGGAAGTGATGCTGATTGAAACTTGTACTGAACAGCAACTCTCAAAGTATCTAAATACTCACAAAATACGCTCAACAATATAGAGAGAGAAAGAGAGAAAACTTTGTTTCCGGTGTGATTTTCAATTCTAACTTAGCCCTCTATTTATAGGAAAATGTTAGCCGCAGAAGCGGACTTGACTGCTACCGATGGCTTTACACTGCTACTATTGCCACCCACCACATTTGAAATAAAATTCAGCACATTTCTTCACCAACCACAAGTGGGGCCCACTCAATTCTAGAATTTTCCACCAAAATCAATTATAACCCTAATTTCCGAATCAGACACCTCTTAAAATTCATAACAAATCATTCGTGCATTTTTAACGGTTCAAAATTTGTGGACATATACTCAACTTATGTATGTATAACATACCCAAAAATTACCACAATCAACTACGGATTAAAAATTATAACCCCATAATATATCTCAAAACCCCCGATTTAATTTTTTAATACCTCCAATCTGGTAAAAAAATCTTGATAAAATACCTCAACAATAATTTCTTCATTTATAACCACATAAATAAATCCATCATTTATATCCACATAAAATAAATATTTCTTTATCATATGAATCAATAATTAATTATTCACAAATAATATTACGAGAATCACAATTATGACAACCAGTAGTTCCGTGAAAGAGGGGCTTTCAGATAAGGATTTCTCCTTCTTGTGGCAATGCAATTAGGTGACCAAACCTCTCCTTGATGAGAACTTTCTAGACATTGCCAATAATGCTATCTAATAATATTATTCAAATAATATGAATTATTGATCCGATAATGGAGATAATGTGCGGTGACAATTATTGAACAATAATAATATAAAATATCAACGCTTGTGAATTATTGAATCAATAAAATAAAATATTGAGCAAGAATCTCTGTGAAAATTATTGAGTAGTGCCTTCTTACGTAAGGATCAATAATTCAACAATCATGCGCAATCTGGTGTGCTCTTTGTGCGAATGCCAGCATCGTATTTTAACCACCGGGTATTCCAACGGTCTTAATTGGTAACAACTACGCGTTATTTTTAACCAACTTATATTTGTCGTTTCTTCATCCAATCGCTTTTAGTTATGGGGCCCCATGCATGGTCGCGGTGCGTCGTAATACGAATATTCCCGACAAAGCATTTAATATTCCACGACCAAACGAATATTCCCCAAACAAAATGAATATTTTATAACCACTTGCTTATTTTGAAATATTTGCGTATTTAACCCTTAACTATCCACATTAATCAAATCAACCCTTACTATTTCAAAATAATAAATAAAGGAAATTCCTTTTTATTTAAAAAAATTTCGGGGTCTTACACTGGACATAGATTCATTAAAGGTTAACCCTACCCTCTTTGTTCTCCATACAAGCATACACTATCTTTGGGATGGTTTTGAAGAATTTCTTCTTCGTACTTGTCTAGTGTATAACTGGTTATTACTATAAGTATTTTTTCATTGAACTAATATACCAAATGTTACTCTAGTATTTAGTTGGGTTCCACTTATAGATTACCTCTCATTTAAAGGCTTTAAACCCATCTCCCTGGAAGTCTTACATATTACATCCTTGCCTAGGCCTTTTGTAAAAGAATCTGCCAAATTTCCTTTTGACTTAACATAGTTAAAGGTAACCCCTTTATTGATTTTCTCCCTTACATAACTATGTCTTAAACTTATATGTCTAGACTTTCCGTTATAAACCTTGTTATAAGATCGTGATAATGCTGCCTCATTATCATAATATATTGAGATAGTTGTCATTGGTTTGGGCCAAAGTGGTATCTCAAATAATAAATCCTTAAGCCATTCGACTTCTTTTATAGTAGTTGATGTAAGACCCCATATTTTATAAATAAAGATTTAAATTTCTCGAAATATTTTTTTAAATATTATGGAATGAATTTGATATAATGTTATAGTTGTGGGTAATATTTATAAATTTTGAAATGTATGCAAGTTGTTATATAATATTCGATTGGTGGGAGAATATTCTTTTTTTGTCGGAGAATATCCAAATGCGAATAATTTACAATCATTAGTGGACCCCACAGCGGAATTATTATCGAATTAAGAAAATGACAAAAATATTTTTATGAAAATAACGGCGGAAGTTTTACCAATTAATCTTTGTTGAACTACTCGGCGATAAAAAAGTCTGATGTCTGGCGTGGTTGATAATAGTAGTAGCCTGCGGTATTGATTATTGATGCTTACGTGAGAAGTAACTCCGTTTTGTTCGATTATTACTCTGATAATTCTTTGCGTAGTATCTCACGTTATGTGATTCAATTATTGTCAATATTTTATATATTATTAAATCAATAATTGAGATGACAAGTTATTCATATTATTATTTGCAATATTGACGATGTCTTGAAGTTCTGTCAATGAGAGGTTTGGTCACCTAATTACGCGCCAATATGGAGAAATATTTATTGGAAAGCCCCCTCTTTCCTGGGAACGACCTAGTTGTTAAATATTGCGAATTATAATAATGATGATAAATGTTGTTAAAAATATTGAGAGGATTTTTTTTATGAAGTAGTTGTTGTAAATTTGCTTATTATTTGGATCCCCATTTACCCATTTTTTAAAATAATCGGTAGAAAATTATTTTAAGGTGGGGCCCATATGTGTTGAAAACTGATTTTGAAAATAGGGGTGGGAGGGAGTATACGTAAAGGGGAGGGAATTCATATATGTTAGTATGTGATGTGTGTGTGTGTGTATATATATATATATATATATATATATATATATATATGATATATTTGTGAGTGGAAAATGGTGGAAAAGAAGTGAGAATGATGTGTGTGGATGTGGATGTGTGTGATGTGGACATGTTGGTGGGAAAGTAAGAAATGTGTGTGTGAGTGGTGGGTATTATATGTATAGAATATGTGTGTGGTGTGGAAATTATATAAGATATATATATATATATATATATATATATATATATATATATAATATTGAAAGTGGGAAATGGTGGGAGAAAGTGTGTGTTATGTGTGTGTATGGGGTGGGATAAGAAAAGGGGGTGGAGTGATAATGCCTTGGAGATAAGGGAAGGTGGGTGTGTGTGTTTGATGTAGAAATTGGTGAGTTTTTTTTTTCTTTTTAGCGCACGTTTATATATATATATATATATATATATATATATATATATATATTATAAAACTTTTGTTTTGTTTGACTATTATGTTAACATTTGAAAAAGTGGGCATCTGATATTCGATTTCTTTACTTAGTGATTTTTCATCGATTTCCTCTCATGCGGTCAGTGAGAAAATTCAAATAGTATCCTTTTCATTTTCTTATAAATAGGATGCTTAGTTAGAATTGAAATCACACGAAATTGGAGAATTCTCTTTATAATCTTGGCGTATTTCTTTAGAGTTTTAAGAAGCTTTGGCGTGAGTCTGAAGTTTTCTTCAAGAATATCCTCGCCCTACCAAATTGAAATACTCTTCTTTACTAAGTGAGGGATATTATTTGTTGTATTAAGTAAGGGTATTATTTCTTTCGTATTCATGAAGAGAACTTCTATTATTCCATTCTTTATTATTACATTGGAATAACTTTGTATACGCATGGACTACCCTATAATTGGTGAAATTCTTACATTATTCCATTCTTTATCATTATGTTGGAATAACTTTGTTTTATCAAGTACCGCATCATGGTGAAATTCTTCTATTATTTCATTCTTTATTATTATGTTGGAATAACTCGCCATCTGAAATACCGCATACATGGTGAAATTCTTACATTATTCCATTCTTTATTATTACATTGGAACATCTTATGCGTGCATTTACTGTGACTGGTTCCGTTATTTATTATTCTGTTGGAACATCCTGTCGATGTGAATTTTGTCTGACCTGGTTCCGTTATTTATTATTCTAATGGAATATCACATGCATACGTTTATGCATGACACAGTTACATTATTTATTATTACATTGGAATAACATGTCGTCTTGATACATCGCATGCCTAGTGATTTCTTTTGTTATTCCATTCTTATTATACTCAGTTGATTAAAATTTTGGCTTTTATACTCCATGAAATTAGTGGAATATTCTTGATATTTGCGCTTCATCTAGTATCTTTTTATGGAAATATTCTTCAGAGCATTCTTGAGTTTTACCCCACAAAGAAATATCATGTTGACAATTTGGACGTTATTGGTTCCTGGATAAATTAATTCTTGAATTTGTTTTATTGAATTCTTATATCATTGTCATCATCCTCATGTTTATATTATGTTGAAAGTCGTATGTAATTTTGTAGTGCATAGATGGACTTGGTATGATTATGACCAGGGATTAATCGGTATAATCATGACCGTAATGTTACTAATGATGTGGTAAAAGTCCTCATTGGCCCGTAAGTGCATTGATGGACATGATCATGACCATTAATGAATACACGAATATCCTTGGCCCATAGTGCATGGACAATTTGTGGTTGTGATACTAATGAATATCCTTGGCCGTAGTGCAGGGATGATGTGGATTATTTATTAAGCTGAGTCCCAGCGATAAAAGTGATGAAAAGCCTTTTAAATCATAAAAGATAGTAGATTTTATTCTCTACTTGACTCTTTTAATGAATTGTTTGTTCCGCTGCAGTTAAACTTGATGTTTGTTATATTGTATCAGTTTAACACTGTTGAAGGCTAACGATGATTTATTCTGCATTATCTTAGTCATAATATTTCTTACTGGGCTAGTTGAGCTCACCCTTTTACTTTCATTGTTCTCTTGAGGAAATGAGAACGAAATTTGGGACTAGTCGGGGAATGGGTGACGGTCCGGATGATAGTATTAGTAGTCCTCACTATTACATTAAATAGTGTGACAATAAATGTAATGAGGTCTTATTCTCGAGAGTGGATATTGTCTAGAAGATAGTATTTGTATTAAAACTCACAGCTCTCTTGTTGTATATTAAAGATTGTTTTTGTATTCTGTACCATATATTTGGAGACTCAAAATAGGTGATGTATACCTATTTTGGGGTGTCATGATTGATATCAAAGCTTAGGGATATGATCCCCTGGTGAGATGTGAGACAAGAACTAGGAGGGAGGCAGGGAATTCCTTCGCTAGTATGACCTACCTAAGTTTATTTGGTATTTAATTGGTCGGTCAGAGTATAGGGATAAAATGTGATATGTTAATTAACCCTTGTTTCGTGGCAGTATTTGAAAATGGCATCCGAGAATGTTGAGAACATCAATGGAGCACAGGAGACCGTTGAGTCTCCACAGATCAATAATCAAGACAATGTGCATCATGAAGGCGACAATCCTCATGCAAACAACAACACTGACCAAATGATGAATGATGGAATGTTCATAGGCTTTCTGCAATTCATGCAACATCAGGCAAGAGAGACTCCTGTCCGAAATGCAGGTGGAAACACTGGCAACTCTTGGACGGTCACCGCTAAACAGTTCAAGGAACTGGGACCACCAGAGTTGTTTGGAGAGCCAAAACCACTTAAGGCGGAGACGTGGATAAAGCAGATCTGTAAGATATTTGATGTCTTGGGATGCTTGGAGGAGCAAAAGGTTCCCTTTGCCACCTTTATGTTGCGTTCAGAGGCTGATTACTAGTGGGAATCTATAAAACGTACTTAACCTGCCACACTGAAGATGACTTGGGAAAAGTTCCAAGAATTGTTCAACGACAAGTATTTTCTCGAAAGTATTCATCACATGAAAGAGGTAGAGTTCATTAAGCTGGAGCAAAACAACATGACCATATCGCAATACGAAGCCAAGTTCGCCAAGTTGTCCCGGTTTGCGTCCCATTTGGTTGATAATGAGGAGAGAATAACGCGAATGTTTCTAAGAGGTTTGAAACCCGAGATACGTCAATACCTCATTTCTCATAAACTTTGCTTGTATTCAGATGTTGTTAATAGGGCTCAGTTATTGGAGCGCGATAATGAGTCAACCCAACCAAAAGAGAGCAGCCGGCAAAATGATAATACCAATGATGGCAGTCATCGAAGTGGTGACAATAAGCGTGGAGGGAATCAGCATGCCAGAAATGGTAACCACTTCGGTGGTAATCATGGACAAAATAATAAGAATGGATATTTCAAGAAGAGGAGATTCAATAATGATGGAAAGACGCGTCGACCAAAGACCGTTGTTAATGAAGGAGAGCGACCACCTATCATATGTTTCAAATGCGGAGGGAGGACACATCGGTCCAAAGCTAGCGATGTCAGTCAAAGCATGTTATAATTATGGAAGAGAAGGTCACCTAGCCCGATTTTGTAATTCACCGAAGACAAGTTCAGCTAGGATGGAGGCACCAAAGGCGGATACAGATTCAACACTTCCTTCTTCACCACTTCCTTCATAATTGGATTAAGTCTCCCTTGTTGTTCCACTGAAGGCTTACTCTCATCTTCCAGTAGGATCTTGTGCATGCAGAATGATGGGCTAATCCTTTTGATATCTGCTATGGTCCATCCAATCGCTGATTTGAAATCTCTCAAAACTCTTAGCAGCTTTTCTTCCTAGATAGATGTTAGTGCAGAAGAAATAATAACAGGTAATGTTGAATTATCATTTTAAAATGCATACCTCAAATGGTCTGGAAGAGGTTTTAACTCAAGTTCTGGAGGCATCTCAAGAGATGACTTTAATTTCACTGATGTCTCTCCAGCAATCTTTAATGGCTCGACAGGAGTCTTGAATATTTTGAACTGTGGTGTTGTGTCAAGTATTTGAATAAACTCGATAATCTCATCATCTTCTATCTTTGAACTTCCCACAATAGCACTCTTCAAAGGTTCATTTTTCGCCAAATTCTCTACTTCATCATTCAGCATCTTGTCCACCATATCAATCCTGAAACATTCCTCTTCGTCTGTAGGGAATTTCATAGCTTTGAATACATTGAAGGTGACTTCTTGATCATGAACCCTCATTGTCAATTCACATTTTTGAACATCTATAAAGGTCCTTCCTGTGGCTAGGAATGGTCTTCCAAGAATGATCGGTATACTTTTGTCTTCTTCATAGTCCAATATGATGAAATCAGCCGGGAAGATGAATTTATCCACTTTAACTAGTACATCTTCCGTAATACCCCGTGGATAAGTAATGGACCTGTCAGGAAGCTGTAAACTTATATTTATCAGCCTTGGAGCCGGCAATCCCAACTGATTAAACACTGACAGTGGCATCAAGTTGATGCTTGCCCCTAAATCACACAAGCATTTGTTGAAACACATCTTCACTATAAAACAAGGTATCGTGAAACTGCCTAGTTCTTTCAACTTCGGAGGTAACTTGCGTTGAAGCACTGCACTACATTCTTCGGTCAAGGATACTGTCTCAAAATCTTATAGCCTTTTCTTCCTTGACAAGATACCCTTCATAAACTTTGTATAACTTGGCATCTGTTCCAATGCCTCAGGGAAAGGTATATTAATCTGTAGCTTTTTAAACACCTCCAAAAACTTATTGAATTGCTTGTCTTCCCTTTGCTTCTATAATCTCTGTGGATATGGAACAGGGGGATGAACAACTTATGGCTTGGTCATTGGTTTCTCAGTTGACTCTTTACTCTTTTTTTCCCCCTCAGAACTATTTTCATCACCGCGCGCCCTCGCGGTTTCCTCTTGTAAAGGTGGCACGGGCGCGCCATGCTGCAATTCTGCAGTCTGCTTCCCTGATCTTAAAGTTATTGCCTGACACTTCTCTTTACCCTCTCTTCTTAGATTAGCTTCTATTGTACTAAGCAATGTCCCTTGAGGTCTGTTATTGAGTATACTAGCCATCTGACCCATCTATGCCTCCAAATTTTTGATAGCCACTGCTTGGCTCTTAATCATCACCTTGGTAGTCGCCATGTACTTCATCATCATCTCTTCCATCTCTAACTTCTTCTCTTGCTGAGCTACAGGTGGTGGATGATGTTGTTGCTGCTGTTGAAATCCTAGAGGGTAGGGTAGTTTTGGTGCATACTGTTGATGAGATGATTGTGACTGAAACTGATGTTGTGGTTGAAAATGTTGACTTTTGTTGATTTTGATTGTTTGACCAACTAAAATTTTGATGGTTGCTGTTGTTGTAGGCATTCTGGAATTGATTTTGATTTTTCTAGTAGTTTCTCACATACTGTACAGATTCTGAACGGATTGCACATTGATCAGTTGAATGTGAACCCGCATATATCTTACAAACAAAAGCAACTGTCTTCACTTTACTCTCCACCAACGAATCAATCTTCTTTGCCACAGATGCCATCTGAGCTGACAACTAAGTGATAACATCCACCTCTAACAATCCTACAACTTTGGGCTGTGGCATTCTGGCTGTAGGATTTTGAAAGTCATTTGCTGCCATAGTCTCTATGAGATTATAAGCCTCTTCATAACTTTTAGCCCATAAGGCTCCTCCTGCAGCTGCATCTATAATTGGCCTTGATTTCCTTCCCAGCCCATTATAAAAAGTATTAACCACCATCCAATATGGCATTCCATGATGAGGACATTTCCTTAGCATATCTTTATACCTTTTCCATTCTTCATACAAAGATTCACCCTACTGTTGTTCAAACTGGGAAATTGTTGTCCTCATTTTAGCAGTCTTAGCTATTGGGAAAAATTTGGCTAAGAACTTTTGTGTTAAGTCCTCCCATGTTGTAATAGATCCTGAAGGTAGAGAGTGAAGCTAACTTCTTGCCTTGTCTCGTAATGAAAATGGAAATAATCTGAGCCTGATTGCATCTTCTTACACTCCATTGTACTTGAAAGTATCACATATCTCTATGAAGCTTAACAAGTGCTCGTTTGGGTCATCTGTAATAGCACCACCAAACTGTACCAAATTCTGCACCATTTGAATAGTGCCTGACTTTATCTCAAAGTTTTGGCTGCTATAGCTGGCCTCACGATGCTCGACTGTAACCCATTTATATTCTGCATTGAGTAATCTCTTAAGGCCCGATGTTCCTGTCTTTGCTCTTCGGTTGCCATACTGGATGATGTGGTATTAAAATTTGCTTGTATATTTCGATGCGTTTTTGACTTCTAACCTCTACCATTGATGTTATCCTGTGCAGGCACCAATTCAGAGTTTGTCGATCGCGTGTGCATAAAATGTATATAAGTACCTGAAATACAAATTAGAATTGTCTAAGTCACACAAATTTAGCTTTAGCTGATGACGACAATATTAAAAATAAACTCATTTCCCCGACAACGGCGCCAAAAACTTGTTTCTTCCTTTTTAGTTTAACAAAAAGGACTAACTCATGCAAGTATACATGAGTCAACAAGTAGTACAGAGTAAGAAAAGTATCGATCCACGGAGAAAGGTGTTAAATCTAATTTATCATGCAACAACTTAATCACTATTTTTATATGCTTAAACAATCAA
This sequence comes from Panax quinquefolius, assembly GCA_020205615.1. Classification (NCBI taxonomy): domain Eukaryota; kingdom Viridiplantae; phylum Streptophyta; class Magnoliopsida; order Apiales; family Araliaceae; genus Panax; species Panax quinquefolius. The sequence continues at coordinate 94,607,204 of CM035161.1, forward strand.
CTCACAATTAAATTGAATTCTAAATTAGTTAATAAAACAAAAATTATAATTACTAAAGTGATGTAGTCAAATTGGAGAAAAATGGGATTCTAATATCATTTAATGTTTCATCTAAACTGCAACCCTCATGTAATGTTTAATTATTTATCATGGAAAGCTAGTCAAGAGCACAAAAGTGGAACATATTCATTTTTCAATGAACTATGACCAATTTACATAAAATCCACATTTGATAGAAATCATGTAAGCATCACAATTACCAAACTCACTATATTTCTATGTGAATTTACAACAAAAATGATTTAAAGTGCAAGTTCTCTTAATGACTACACATGATGAACCGATATATGCCTATCCAGGTCACAAATCATAAAGCCTAATACATGTAAGCTTCACGAACATATGCCATCATGGTTTAATCTATACTTATATTTCATTTTCCAAATCCATACAAGCAATTAGTGTGAATGGTGATCAGGAATTCAAGCAATTAAGCACAACCATAATAGGTAATCCAATGATAAATATACAACATCACAATCAGATACACATATTTAAACGACACATCAAAATCCATTAGAATCTCATAATGGAATTTAGTTCATTTCTGAACCAAAAGCCATTATGGGATTAAAGCAAAATATAGAATTAAGAAATGCAATCAATAGATGTTAGAGAAATGATAGAGAAAATCTGATAATCTCTGTTGCAAAGTCTGTTCCAAGCTTGTTCCAAATCACCAAAATCTCCAGAAAATGTAAACTATAATTATTGAATAGTCTAGATAAAGAGAGGAGTTAAATGTATCATCAATTGCTTAAACCCTCTCTAGAGTAGCTAAAAACTAAGAACAATAATGATAATAATTCAAAAACCACATCTGGTGTCAATCATATCATCTCAGTTGAGCAAAACACGCTAAAATTCAAATTACAAAAGTCAGCAAAATTAACTGAAGAAGACTCGCGCGGCCGCGCGAGATTATAATGCAATACGGGTGAGGGCGCGCTATAGAGTTACCTGGCGAGTGCATGGTGCGCGTACGTTGTATTCCTCTTTTCTTTGGGACACGGTGGCATTGACTACACGATCTGCCTCTCATCTTTCCTACGCCATGTTTAGATGTATGGTTAGTCTTGTGCGCCATCTTCTTTGCTTTGCTTGTGTCTTCTCATTATTCTTTTTTTTGTTGCCTTTCTTCTTCTTGACTCTTCTTTTATTCACTTCCCATTTCAATTATCTTCCTCACTTGCTCCTGTTCAGCTTTCAACTTTCCATGTTCTTGCTAGTTCACTGCCACCATGCTATGTTAATGTCATTCCATGTCTTTCCTTGCTTTCGGTTGTTATAGGAGTTCCAGCTACAAATACTCCAAAATAAACATAAAATGCAAATGAAATATAATAAAAACTACTTGAGATGAACATAATTCTAGTGAGTTAGCACCCAATAATTAGGTATAAAACCTACTTATCAACATGCGAAGCATGTTTGCATAATATATAATATATATAGTATAAGCATGCACATATAGAATACTATATTCTACCCGGATTGATTATGAACTTTTATTACTAGTTTGGTTATTTAGAATGCAAGTGAACCAAAAGGTCGAATCTGAGGGTGCAAGAATTAATATTTAAATATAACTATTATATTTAAACACGGGCTCCATTACAAACGGGTCTTCAAGCATTCCTTGTTCCTTGATCTCCAATTCTTTAAAATTAATTCTAACTATTCATATTACAAAACTATTTAAAATAAATAGAAACCTTGATCATCGATCGAGGGAAATACATAAGAGGAGGATAAAACTTACATTAAGAAAAGTAGAAAAGCGAGTGCAGCGATACCCTATTTAATAAAACTCATACATTCATGCATCCAAATTTAAAATAAAATCCAATCACATTTAATTGATATTCATAATCAATCTCATTTATTATCATATACATCATCATACGTATTGATAAATAACATTCATCTGCATGAATAATAAATATTCAATATATATGTTGATATCATTTAATGGGCAAATTTAGTTAGTATAAAATCTAATTTTGAAGCAAAATAAAATCCTTTATTTTAATCCAAATTTAAATCAAAATAAACCTCTTTTATTTTAATTTATCAAATTTTGAATAAAATAAACTATTTTATTTAATCAAAATTCTTTAATCAAAATAAACTCATTTATTTTAATTAATTATGGAATCCAATTCCAAGTAAAAAAACTCATTTATTAAAGGAAACACGGATTATCTTTCTTATTCACAAATAAACTCCTTTATTTTAAATAATATGAAATCTTATCCCATATCTAAATAAACTCCTTTATTTAAGAAAATCTGATTCATTTTCCTATTCACAAATAAACTCCTTTATTTTGAATAATATGAAATCTTATGTTATATCTAAATAAACTCTTTTATTTAAGGAAATACGGAATCCAATTTTAACTAAAATTAATTATCATGGAATTCAATTCCAACTCTAATTAGTTAGCATGAAATTCAATTTTAAGATTAAATAAACTCTTTATTTTAATTATAAAATTATTAAGAATATATATATATATATATATATATATATATATGAGAATGATCCATAGCATCTATATGTTATGGGATAAAAATAGGCATATAGACTCTAATCCGTCCGTTCTTTTAATGAAAGGCTGTGATTAGGCTAGTAATTCTAGCGGACTTAGTGAGTCAAATTTCCGGACACTTATGCCCCTTCAATAGAATTAATACTTAACAATCCGCTAGTATAACTGGCGGACGGAGAATGGGTATCGTTAATACAGTACAGTGCCTAAAGTCGATCTCCCTCTCGTTGATTTTGAGAACCCTAGAAAACCCATCTGCAAATCAAATCCGTTTGTCTCTCTTTCGGAACCGATAGAACCCTAGAAAACCCATCTGCAAATCAAATCCGTTTGTCTCTCTTTCGGAACCGATAGAACTCTAGAAAACCCATCTGCAAATCAAATCATGTTGTCTCTCTTTCGGCGATTTCGGGGAAAACGATAGAACCCTAGAAGCCGTCGTCTGCAAATCAACTATTGGGGTCGAATTCGCAAATAAGGTTCTTGCTTAATCTCCAAAATCTAAGATTTATGTTGCAAATCAACTATTGGGGTCGAAGTAGCTAGCTAGTTTGGATGGGGATGAGCGTGGCAGCCTAATCTCTGATTCTTCTTTTTCTTGTTAGATTTAGTTTATATCCACTTGTTGTTCTTGGTAGGGTATATTCAAATTAAGTTATTATTTTACACGATAATAAAAAAAATTCTGTTTTACACGATAGTTTATATCCACTTGTTTTTCTGTTTTACTTGAAAATTTTTTCTATACTCTATACTAAAAGAGAAGGGTCAACTTTATATTAATCACTAGGTTTCTGTCTAAAGCAATCAGTTGTGTGCTTGTTTATTACTTTTTATCAAGGTAAATCAGTTTATTGACTTTAAACTTATTGCAAGTTCTTTACATGTATTTGACGATAGTTCAGTTAATGTTGTTTTCTCCACTGTTAAGTGTTTATTCTGCTACTTGATTTTTACCATATGGACAATTGAGCTTGTTTTGGTCATCATAGATATTATGATATATTTTAAAGAAGATGCAAGTGCTGGAGTTCATCATATGGACAATTGAGCTTGTTTTGATGATGAAACGAGAGCCGTGGTTGCAAGAAACCTGGAAGGAAGGGGAGTTCATTTACATCCACAAACAAACTTGATAGAGGTACTTCATTATCTGTTCAAATCATGTTATATTTAAGTTTGCTAACTATTGGTTCAACTAGAACTCCCATCTTATGATTTTCTTTTTAGATTATATTATTTTGCACATAGATATTGAATGTAAACGTTTTTGTATCTACAAACTTGCATGAAAGCTAGTGGTTATAGTGTTTGTATTCGATCAAAGTATGATACAATACCATTGAATTATGCTACTGCCGATAGTCAAGTATCACTGACTGTTTTTTGTTTGTTAAAACAATGTCCTCTTCTTAGTGACATCCTATTTAGTTCATACTTCATTGAATGTGATTCTGCAAGTCACCTAATCATTTTGGAAGCAGTGAAGCTCATGGCACGATTGTCCAGGGCACACACTACAAAACTGACATGCTGTATTAACTTTAAAATTAAGGGACAGGATTTTATATGTTAAGCATATTGGTCTTTAACTAGTAGGTTTGTCCCATAACGTATGCTTGGTTCTACATCTGATTGAAAAACTTCCCCTTCAGCTCTATGCTTGTGTTACACTGCGCTCATGATTTGGAATTGGATTTGGAAAGATTTGGAATTGGATTTAATTTGGTTGTGCACAATGTTGCTGTGATTTGATCATTTATATTTGGCTGTGCACAGTGTTGCTGTGATTTGATTTATATTGCTGTGATTTTATTTGGCTGTGTTCGTGAACACTGTGTGTTGTTGTGGCTGTGATTTATGTTGCTTTCACAGTGTTGCTGTGCCTGAGATTTATGTTGCTGTGATGTTGCAGGAGGTTTGGTTTACAGGCTTTGATATGGAATAGGAATAAGACGCATATCTTGTTGTGATGTTGCAGGAGGTTTATGTTGCTGTGATGTCGTTAGGAGGAATTAGTTTTGATGTTGCAGGAGGAATTGGTTTTGATGTTGCAGCAGGTCTTTCTTTTATTTGTTACAAGTCTTTCTTTTATTTGTTAAACGTTGACAACAGGTTTACAACATATGTACTGGACAACAGGGAGGTTTATGTTGCTGTGATATGTACTGGACAACAGGTTTATGTTGCTGTGATATGTATTGGACAACAGTTTACAACATTTCCAATTACCCAATTACTTTAGTGAGTGGGGTGGGGGGGAGGGAGGAGGAGGGGGATATTTGTCCTAAAAATGTGTTTTAATATGTCCGCTAGAATTACTAGCGGACGGTGCATATCATTTCAAAATCTGGGCCGTTTATATTTCTAATGGAAGGTGTAGATCTTTATATGTCACTTTTTTAATCTATAGCAAATAGATCTTTATGGATCATTTTTCATATATATATATATATATATATATATATATATATATATATATATATATATAGGCCCCTTTCATATGATCGGATTCTTATAGTCTTGTCTCAACAACACCCTTTTTTGGACCGTTGATAAATTGAATTGATGGTTGCGATTAACTTTTCTATTTGATAAGTAGGCATAGGTTGTTGTGCTTTTAATTATTTATCATCTAGAACATTTTATTTTAATAAGTGAGGCCCACGTAAAATTATATTGTCGATTATAGTTATAAAAGTGAATATTTATTATTAAAATAATCAAATTAAGTAAGAACTTCACGTAAACTTACATATTTTAAATTTTTTTTATTTCTCTACGTAGAGATAAAGTGATCTGGTGACATTAAAATAATAAAATAAATTAAGTAGGAAGAGCTTGTATCGACTTACACATTTTTTTTTTTTTTTTTAATTTTTTTTATTTCTATTATATGTCATGATTCAAAGACATTAAAATGGAATAAAAAATAAAATAAATTTCGGTAGAATGCAAATGATACTACCAAACATTAAAATAATAAAAAAAATTACAGTAAGATGCCGTATGATCTATTTGGCATTAAAATAATATTAAAATCCTAAAGATGCAGTCGATACTGACTGACTTGCAATAAAAATTGAAAAAAATAGTTGCAGTGACAAATACGACATCACGGTTAACAATAAAAAATTAAAAAAAATAAGTTTATTCAAGCAATTTGTTGCTAAAAAGATTCGAACTCGCAACCTCAAACTCTATACACTCGTCATATGACCACCCGAGCATCATGAGCCTAATTGTTAATTTCAACCAAGGATATATCTTTATATTAAAACTTCACCATCCCCCAAAATTTATATTCTTGCATTATTATTATATTACGATTTATTATTATTAATAAGTCTATATAATACATTTGGGGGTTTTCTATTTAGAAATAAGTTAATATCTATATTTATTATTATCCCCTTTAATATTTTTTTCTTATTTTTGTAATAATATCAATAAAAGGATTATTAATATATTAAAAAATATCATTCTTTAATAAAATATAAATAATGATTTTATATTCATGTATTACTATTATTATTATATTCATGTATTACTATTATTAAAATAATATTAATAATGATTTTTAATATTAATATAAATAATGTGATTATTAATATTAGTCCGAATAAAAATATCCATATAGTTCAACAAAATAGATAATTTTTTTTCGTATTAATAATATGAAGTGGTTTTATGTGATTCAATAATATTCATATTACTAAGTTATGAATTTGAAAATCCCATAAAGTTCAACCAAATGGACATTCTTATTAATTAATATGTACATTAGATAACGTTGGATAAGTTCTATATCTCAGAGGCCGGAAGTAATCTTGCGGATTTCTTGTAGAGCTCCCATGCGACGCGATAACGAAAGACTGTGACATCTTCCAAGGACCACTTCTCTTCGAAATATTACTTATTGGCCCTAACGAAAGCAAATCAACATACTTGCATACAAAAATGACATAGTCCGAGTTGTTGTGTTGTTTGATCCGAATCTTTAAGGTCCGTGCACAATAGGATTACCGTTGGGCCACTCACGCATCGGATTACCATTTCGCAAACAAAATGGTATCAAATGTACCTGCATGTACAAAGTAGTTGGTTAATATTTTTTTAATATTAAAGGACATTATAAAATTAAAATATTTTAAAACTAAATATACCGTAACTTTAACGAATTCAGAGTACATTTCATGTAACTTAATATACTTAGTGTCATTATAGTGCGGGTCAATTATGGTAACCATCCAATCTTCAACTGCGAATAGGAACAAGACAAAATAGCGTTGATTGGTACTACACACCGGCATGAATATGTATTTGCATTCGTGTAAAGGTGGACCAACATCTTGGTTAACATACGGATCGCAAATTTCGGTATCCCAAACTATTCGCTGCTAAACAGATTCGAAATCGCGACCTCAAGCACCAATCCTAAATTATATGACCACCGAAAGCACCACAGGCCTAAATTGTTTTAATTTACCTTGGATTTGTATATATCTTAAAACAGTCCATTTCCCCCCAAATTAAATTTCTCAATATTTTATTATAATTATTCGATTATTATTATTATTATATTATTATTACGAATTGAGTATAAAGCCGTTCCATATTGTACCGGCTTATGTACTTTTTTATTAGTTTATTACCATTATTATTATTATTATTATTATTATTATTATTATTATTATTATTATTATTATTATTATTATAAAGCTGTATCGGCTGGTCTTTTTACCTTTAAATATTGTCTAGGAAGCTGCTATTTTCTCAAGTTATCTTCTTCTCCATGAACCCGAATTTGTACTCTGATATTATTTTCTCTTTTCACCTCTACTCATAATTTGTTTCATCTGGTTGCCCACTTTCACTTCAGAAAATCAAGTTGAAGTTCTGATCGAGCAAAATTCATCACTATTATTCACAAGTAAGTTTTTCAAAATGTCATATAATACATCTGAATTTGTCAGTGAAGTTGAAAGTAATAAATCGATATTGTTAAAATGCGTTGGTTAATTATTTTGTACGTTGGAAGAGGTTGAATATTTTTATAGATCATATGCTCATAAAAATGGATTTGAGATTAGAATTGCAACTAGTCATAAACATGCTATCTGAATGATATCAGATCTAGGTAGTATGTATGTAAGAAAGCCGGTACACCAATTGTTGGCAAGAGTTTACCTGATGATGAAGATAGTAGTAATAAAATAACTAGACAGAGAGACTCGATAGGACGAACAATGTGCAAAGCTAGAATATATGTTGTCCACAATAAGAAAGAAGACAATTGGCGTATTTCTACTGTTGAATTAGAGCACAATCATCACTTAGTGACCCCACCAAAGTAGATTTGATAGAGACACACAGAAATATTACTCCTGTTGTAAGAAATTTAATTGACACTTTAAATAAGTCCGGTATTGGTCCTAGTAAGATGATGAATGTTTTGAGCACAATGGAAGGTGGTTTGCAAAATGTTCCTTTCTCTACTGTCAATGTTGAGAATGTGGTGCGAGATTTAAGGCGTGATTCTGTAGATGAAAATGATGCACAAGCTGTTATCAATCATTTAAACAAACTTGCATCCGGAAGTGCCAGCAAATTTTTTTTCCGAGTGAAACCCGGTGAAAACAACCGCATAGCTTGTATTTTGTGGGTTAACGCCCGATCAAGGTTTATGTATCAACGGTTCGGAGATGTTATGACATTTGATAGTACATACCGGACAAATAAGTATGGCATACCGTTTGTTCCATTTGCCGGTGTCAACCACCATTATCAGTCTATATTATTTGGATTTGCCTTTATTACGAGGCGAGACGAGAGGACACTTTCGTTTGGGTATTACGATACGGCTTAAAGCCATGGACTACAAGGCACCTATAACCATCATCTTTGATCAAGAGCAGAGCCATGAGTAATGCTATTGCTACGGTACTTCCTTCTAGTTATCATTTATTGTGTTCTTGGCATATTAGCAATAAATTTCGAAAAAATTGCATCATGTTTATTACGAGCACCCATCGTTCAAAAATGATTTTAACAAGCTGTGTGTATAACTCATTGTCCATCGAGGAATTTGAAGAGCGTTGGCATATTACGATAAGTTCCTATGAATTGTATACCGATGAATGGCTTGGAAGTTTGTATGATGTACAATGAAATGGATTCCGGCATATACAAAGAGATATTTTGCATGGGAATGACTACCATTTGGAAGAAGCGAGAGCATGAATGCCTTTTTGATGAGTATGTTAATGCATCAGCGGGTATGCTATGTTTTGTCTATCGCAGAGTCAAAAGGTCAGAAAGACAGGTTTATCGAGGAGAGGAAGGCCAACTACATAACAAAACATCGTAAAAGGATTATGGTAATTTTCGGTTCATCTTTGGAAGTTCATCTTTTGCTAAATGTACCTTTGTGGCGCCCCAAAATAGGAATACATCACCCATTCGAGTTGTCAATACATGGTACGAAATAACTACAACTTTATTATTACAACGATGAAAGCGTGAGTTTAAGTACAAATATTATCTTCTAGACAATATCTATACTCAAATAAATCCTCATCACATTTATTGATACATTATTTTACAAAATGGTGAGGACTACTAAACGACTCTCTCTAGAACCTTCATTCCATACCCCCACTCGTACTCATTATATTCTCGCCTCCTAAGAAAAATGGAACAAAAAGAAAAAGGTGAGCTCAACTAGCTCAAGAAAGAATATTATGACTAAGATAATATACAACAAATTACCGTTAGTCTTCAACAGAAAAATCTAATAGAATCTGATAGACAACAAATTTTAAATCAATATTCGCAATGAAATAATAATTCATTAGAAGAGTTAAATAGAGAATGCAAACTACTATCTTCTATGTATGAATTTAAAAGTTCATCATCTATCTTTTATCCTCTGTAACATCAATCAATATACATACGGAATCAAATATTCATCTTTGCACTACTGGGCCAAAGATATTAAATAATATCATCATTTAAGGCGAGGATGATGACAAATATTTTAAAGAAAGCGAATCCAATTGAAACAAAATGACAAGGATTAAGGATTAAGGATTAGTACTTTGTTTTATCCATGTTCAAAAATACCTCAAAAATGATCATAGTGGTGTAAAATTGAGAATGATCAAAACATGGATACAATCAAAGCTAGTATCCGAATAGATATTTTGGACAAAAAGAAGAAATTTTATTTTTTATGAATGAATAGTCGAGTATCGTGAATAGTGTGTCGTATCGTGAATAGTAACTCAGACACCAAAAGATAGAAATTCCACAAAAACATCTTCACGCTTACATGAATAGTACTTCGTGAATAGTAACTCGTGAATAGTAACTCATGAATAGTAACTTGTGAATAAGTAACTCATGAATAGTAACCCGACATGAAAAAGTTCCAAATTTGATAAAAAGTTCCAACCAATATTTCAAAGATAATGATATTGAAGAAATAATATCATTTGAGAAGAAAATAACATCCCTACCTCAAAAGATTAGTAATTCTATTTGGAATCACGGGTATAGTCTTTGAAGGAACTTGCACCGTCTAACAATACTCAAAGTATACTCAAAATACTCACAAGAATACGCCGATAATATAGAGAGAAAACTTGATTTACGGTGTGATTTTCAATTTAACCTAAGCACCCTATTTATAGGAAAATCTTTAACACCAAAGCAGAAAATTGAATATAATATTAATATATTTTCACATTTTCTTTAGCCCACCTTAGACAACTGATCTCAGCCCATTTGAATCACATGTGAGGCCAACTTAGTTGCAAAAAACGTTTTTCTCAAAATAATTAACTAAAACTCCCAAAAATTAATTATTTGAACTTGAACTTCAATAATTCATAATAAATAGCCCTTTCATCAGAAAATTGAATCACTTGAGTTTTATAGGAAATTCAATTCTCTACAACTTTGCAGAAGAAAGTTTTTCCAAATTCCAAATAGAAATTGACCGAAATCCACAAGCAAGCGATTTTTGGTGTTATAATCAAATTTGATTCAATAATTGTGTCCACCAACACACAAAACATGTGTTAAACATTTAATGCCACAAAATACTCTTCCTCCTCATATACCATATATCCCACATTCATTGTAAAAATATCATCGTTAATATATTATTAAAATAATATATTTAAATGAATTATTTTATCGGAAAAAGATAAAATATTAATTTTCAACAATTGTCACATTAAAAATTTTCTCCATCTATATCCACATAAAATCAATATTTTCCTCATCATATGAATCAATAATTAATTATTCACAAATAATATTATAGAATCACAATATTGACAACCAGGCGGTTCAGGAAAAGAGGGCTTTCAATAAGAATTTCTTCTTCTTGGCCAAGCAATTAGGTGACCAAACCTCTCCTTGAGATGAACTTTCTAGACATTGTCAATAATGTTATCTAATAATATTATTCAGATAATATGAATTATTGCTTTCGATAATGAAAAATCTCGTGTAATGACAATTATTGAAACAACAACAATATAAAATATCAACACAAAGAATTATTAACTCAATAAAATATTGAGCAAGTAATTATCGTAACAATTATTGAGTAGTGCCTTCTTACGTAAGAATCAATAATTGGTGCAATACCGGTATCTTCTTTGTTCAACAACGCGTATTATTGTGTTTTAACCAAAGTATTCCAACAAGATTATTGGTAATAACTACTGTAGTTATTTTTAAACAACTTATATTTATCGTTTCTTCATCCAATCGCTTTCCAGTTATGGGGCCCACATGGTCGCATTGCCTTGGCCGTAAATACGAATATTCCCCGATCGCATTTAATATTCCACGACCAAACGAATATTCCCAAACAACAATGAATATTTTATAACCACTTGCTTATTTTGAAATATTTTACGTATTTTACCTAACTATCCACATTAATCACATCAACCCTTACTATTTCAAAATAATAAATAGAAAATTAAATTTCATTAATAATAAGTTGGGGTCTTACAACCTCCCTCCTTATGAAATTTCGTTCTCGAAATTGACGACGATACTGGTGTTTGAAAAGGTGAGGATACCTCGCTTTCATTTTAGTTTCCAATTCCGTGTCATTTCTTCTATAGCATGATTCCTCCACAAAACTTTAACTTGTGGTATAACCTTTCATGCGTAGGACATGCTCCTTCCTATCCAAGATCTTGGTGGTACCTCCTCATACGTTAAGTCTTGGCTATCTCATCCGGTTCTAACTCTATAACGTGGTTGGTCTTTCACATATTTCTGAAGTACAAATATGTGAAACACATTATGAACACGAGACATACTTGGAGGTAACGCGAGTCTATAGGCTACATTTCCTACTCGGTCAAGAATTTGAAATGGACCAATAAATCGTGGATTGAGCTTCCCTCTCTTCCCAAATCTTGTAACTCCCTTCCATGGAGCAAACTCGCAACAATACATGATCCCTACACTAAATTCCACGTCCTTTCGATGAAGATCCGCATAACTCTTTTGTCGATCTTGTGCCGTTTGTATATCGTTATCAAATTATTTGGATCTTTTCCGTAGTAAATACGTCTTAACTTTCGGGTCCCAACAATGTTGCTTCACCCACCTCATCCCAACATATTGAGAAGCGACATTTTCGTCCATATAATGCTTGAATGGAGCCACACCTATACTTGCTCGATAAGCTGTTGTTGTAGGAGAATTCCACCAATGGTAAATACTTATCCCAAGCGCCCTTGAAGTTCAGGACACAAAGTCTTAATAGATCTTCAAGAGTTTGAATAGTCCTCTCGATTGTCCGTCTGTTTGGGGATGGTATGTAGAACTAAATCGCAAATCCGTGCCCATAGCTTTTTGCAAGCTAACCCAAAATCTTGAAGTGAATCTTGGGTCACGATCCAAACTATGGATCTTGGCATGCCATGCAACCTCACAATCTCATTCACGTCATATACTAGCAAGACGTTCAAGGAATAAGTCTCCGTGATCGGCAAGAAATGAGCGAGACTTGGTTAATCTATCAACAATAACCCAAATAGCATTGATGCCTTGAGAAACCGTAGGAAGACCCAAAGCGAAATCCATGGTAATGTGTTCCCACTTCCATTTCGGAATCTCAAGTGGTTGCAACGGACCCTTAGGTACTAGATGCTCGCCTTTACACGTTGACAAGTTAAACACATTGAGACAAACTTTGCAATCTCTCTCTTCATATTGTTCCACCAAAATGTATGTCGAAGATCACGATACATTTTAGTACTTCCAGATGGATTGCAAATGGTGTATTGTGTGCCTCCATCATAATCTTGTACTTCAAATCGAGTCGTTAGGAACACAAAGTCTAGAGTGGACTCAAGTATTCCTTCTTCATCAATTCTCTTCTTAGGAATAGCTCCTTCTTGTACTTTCTTCTTCATACGCATCAACTCAAGGTCGATGGCTTGAGCAACCTTAACTTTTTTCTATTAAAGTTGGCTCTATCGTATACTTGACATCATCACTTTTCGTTCGCATATGATCTTCTACTCAATGCGTCGACTACCACGTTTGCTTTACTGGGATGGTATTGAATAGTGTGGTCGTAGTCTTTCAATAGTTCGAGCCAACGTCGTTTGCGATATTGAGTTCTTTTGAGTGAAGAAATATTTAAGGCTTTTATGGTCTAAATATATCTCCACTTTCTCCCATATAGATAGTGCTTCCATATCTTTAGCGCAGAAAATCCATTGCCGCTAACTCTAGATCATGAGTAGGATAATTCCTCTCATACTCTTTAAGTTGTCGCGAGGCATAGGCTATGACTTTCCCACGTTGCATGAGAACACATCCTAACCCTTTGCCTGAAGCATCACTGTAGATAACAAATCCATTCGAACCAGATGGTATTGTTAGAACAGGTGCCGAAATAAGTCTCCTCTTAAGCTCTTGGAAACTCTTCTCGCATTCTTCACTCCAAACGAATTTTGTATCCTTCCGAGTTAATTTGAGTTAATGGAGTAGCGATTCGAGAAAACCCTTCCACGAATCTCCGATAATAACCAAATTTAAGCCCAAAAGCTACGTGACTTGATCCATCGACTCGGTTGCTCTAACTTTGTATTGCTTCAATCTTCACGGATCAGCAGATACTCCATGTTTCGACACCACGTGCCCAAGGAATGCTACTTCCTCAAGCCGTAACTCGCATTTTTTCAATTTGGCATATAGTTTATTTTCACGAAGCCTTTGGAGTACCGACTTCAAATGGTGCTCATGATCTTCACGACTTTTGGAATATATAAGGATGTCATCAATAAAGACAACAACGAATCGATCCAAATATTCCTTGAATACTCGGTTCATCATATCCATGAAAGCGCAGGAGCATTAGTCAATCCGAAAGACATGACTAAGAATTCATAATGCCCATACCGAGTTCAAGGCGTCTTTGGAATATCCTCGATTCTAATCTTGGTGATGATATCCGTAAGCGAAGATCGATTTTTGAAAAGAATTGTGCCCTTACAGAATGGTCAAACAAGTCATCAATACGAGGTAGAGGATACCTATTCTTGATGATGACATGGTTCAATTCCGATAGTCAATCGATACAAAGTCGCATACTCCGTCTTTCTTCTTTACAAATAAAGCAGGAGCACCCCAAGGAGATGTACTAGGGCCGAATGAAACCGATGTCCAACAATTCTCGTAGTTGGACCTTTAACTCTGAAGTTCAATAGGAGCCATTCGATATGGGGTTTTAGAAATGGGCTTTGTACCGAGTTCAAGATCAATAAAGAATTCAACTTGGCGTTCGGGGTAGGCCAGGAAGTTCTTGAAATCGTCGGGAAAGTCAATAACAACGGGGAATATTATTCAAATTTGGCGTGTCTTTATTCAAATCCATAACATGGGCTAAGAAAGCTTGACATCCATTTTTCAATAAGCGAATAGCTTTATGATTAGATATGATAGTGATTGATTTTAATGGTTTAGTTTCTTGAATTACGTACTCTCTGAGTTGGTTAGGAATATGAAAACTAACAACCTTACGAAAACAATCAATTTTGGCATGATGAGTAGTTAACCAATCAATCCCTAAAATCACATCAAAAGCAAGTATCTTTAAAGAGATAAGGTCAACGGTAAGGTGATGGTGCCAACTTGAATCAAACAAGATTTATAAGCAAGTGGATGTGATGAAAGTTTCTCTAACGGAGTTTCCACAGATAGGTCAAAGTCCAATTTCCGAGTCAAGTTTAAATGTTGAGCACATGCGGGAGAGATAAATGAATGGGTAAGACCGGTATCAAGTAAGGTATAAACTTCGCAAGAATTTATAAATAGCTTTACCGTGATCACCTCGTTTGGGTTTCTCGCATTTTGACGATCCACAACAAACGCTCTTCCGGAATCGTTGACTTTGACTTTTCGGGGACGATCTTTTGAGTCACCATCCCCCATTGAACTAGGTTTCGCTTCTGCATCTAATCTCGGCGATATGTCCTTCCTTTCCACAATTATAGCATACCTTGAACTGTTGTAGGCGGTTTGGTCGATATGTCCCTCTTTTCGCATTTGTAGCATATGGCGGTGGTCGTTCTCCTCCCTTAGAACCGATTCTTCACGCAAGACCTTTGCGTCTTCATATGGTCGTTGTTAAATCTCCTCTTTTTAAAATCTCTCTCGATTTCGCTTCTTACATTTTTCATGGCCATGATTACCACCCGAGAGTGGTTACCATTTTTGTCCGTCTATTTCTTTCTCCATTTGGTTATCATTATTACATTGACCGCTATCTCTGAATACGATCCTGGTTGTGGTCCCTCAGTTGGCCGTACTCGTTATCTCGCTTCTAATAATTGAGCCTCTGTTTTCTAACATCCGAATAGAGAGAAAGTTTATGAGAAATGAGATCTTGGCGTACGCCGGGTTTCAAACCTCTAAGAAACATCCGCGTCATCGTTCCTCATTCTCCACCAAATGAGGTGCAAACTGGATAACGCCGCAAACTTTGCCTCATCTTTCGAGACACCGTCATGTTGTTTTGCTCTAATCGATGAACTCCACTTCCTTCATATGATGAACACTTTCAGGAAAGTATTTGTCATTAAATGATTCAAACGTCTCCCAAGACATCTTTGAGTGCGGTTTGGATGGGTACGCTTCATGAGACTCTCACCGATGATACGCCTCGCCACGGAACATAAAGGTGGCGAATGGAACCTTCTGTTTCTCCGTGCATCCCAAGACATCGAATATCTTGGTAATTTGTTTGACCCATGTTTCCGCCGTGATCGGATCGGCTTTCCTTAAATTCGTGGTCCCAACTCTTTGAAGCGCTTGTTGTGACAACCCGTGAATTGCTATCATTTCCTCCTCAGTATTTTGAACACGAGTCTCCTAAATCGATTTTGCATGAAGCGCAAAAAGCTTCTAAACATCCCTCGTTCATCATACCTTTCCGATTGGTGTTGTTCACGGGAGGAACATTACCCGACTGTTGCACGTTCTCCTCGTTGGTGAGTACTGAGCGTCTCCACGGTCTCATTTCCATTGTTAATATTCTCATCGACATTCTCAAATATTGTCATAAAACAAGGGTTAATTAAGGAAATCAATATATCACATAATATCCTTATATCTTGACCAACTAACAAATAAGCTTAGGTAGGACACACTAGCGAAGGATTTACTCGTCTCTCCCTCCTAGTTCTATTCCCCAATCTCGCCAGAGATCATATCCTAAGCTACGATACCAATTGTGGACGCCCCCAAAATAGGTATACATCACCCATTACGGGTTGTCAATACATGGTATGCGAAACAACTACAACTTTATTATTACAACAGTAAAACTGTGAGTTTAAATACAAATATTATCTTCTAGACAATATCTATACTCAAATAAATTCTCATCACATTTATTGATACATTATTTTACAAAAATGGTGAGGACTACTAAACGACTCTCTCTAGAACCTTCATTCCATACCCCGACTCGTACTCGCTATATTCTCGCCTCCTGAGAAAAATGGAACAAAAAGGAAAAGGGTGAGCTCAACTAGCTCAGTAAAGAATATTATGACTAAGATAATATACAACAAATTACCGTTAGTCTTCAACAGGGAAAAATCTAATAGAATACAATAGACAACAAATTTTAAATCAATATTCGCAGTGGAAATAATAATTCATTAGAAGAGTTAAGTAGAGAATGCAAACTACTATCTTCTATGTATGAATTTAAAAGTTCATCATCTATCTTTTATCCCTGTAACATCAATCAATATACATCTGGAATCAAATATTCATCTTTGCACTACAGGCCAAAGATATTCAATAATATCATCATTTAAGACTGAGGATGATGAAAAATATTTTTAAAGAAACGAATCCAGTGAAACAAAATGACAAGGATTAAGGATTAAGGATTCGTACTTTGTTTTATCCATGTTCAAAAATACCTCAAAATGATCATAGTGGTGTAAAATTCAAGAATGATCAAAACATGGATACAATCAAAGCTAGTATCCGAATAGATATTTTGGACAAAAGAAGAAATTTTATTTTTCGGTGAATAATGCCAGTATCGTGAATAGTCTTGCAGTATCGTGAATAGTAACTTCGACACCAAAAGATAGAAATTCCACAAAAACATCTTCACGCTTCATGAATAGTACTACTGTGAATAGTAACTCGTGAATAGTAACTCATGAATAGTAACTTGTGAATAGTAACTCATGAATAGTAACCCCGAGCATGGAAAAGTTCCAAATTTGATAAAAAGTTCCAACCAATATTTCAAAGATAATGATATTGAAGAAATAATATCATTTGAGAAGAAAATAATATCCCTTACCTCGAAAGATCAAGACTTTCTAAATTTAAAACCTGGGATATAGGCTATGACTTGGACTTTGCGTGCATAACAATACTCAAAGTATACTCAAAATACTCACAAGAATACGCTCGATAATATATAGAGAGAAAACTTGATTTACGGTGTGATTTTCAATTCTAACCTAAACACCCTATTTATAGGAAAATGCTTAGAACACCAAAGCGTAAAATTGAATATAATATTAATATATTTTTCACATTTTCTTTAGCCCACCTTAGACAACTGATCTCAGCCCATTTGAATCACATGTGAGGCCAACTTAGTTACAAAAAAAACGTTTTTCTCAAAATAATTAACTAAAACTCCCAAAAATTAATTATTTGAACTTGAACTTCAATAATTCATAATAAATAGCCCTTTCATCAGAAAATTGAATCTCATGAGTTTTATAGGAAATTCAATTCTCTACAACTTTGCAGAAAAAGTTTTTCCAAATTCCAAATAGAAATTGACCGAAATCCACAAAGCAGGCGATTTTACGTGCTATAATCAAATTTCGATCAATAATTGTGTCCACCAACACACAAAACATGTGTTAAACATTTAATGCCACAAAATACTCTTCCTCCTCATATACTCATATATCCCACATTCATTGTAAAAATATCATCGTTAATATATTATTAAAATAATATATTTAAATGAATTATTTTATCGAAAAAAAGATAAAATATTAATTTTCAACAATTGTCACATTAAAATTTTCTCCATCTATATCCACATAAAATCAATATTTTCCTCATCATATGAATCAATAATTAATTATTCACAAATAATATTACGTAATCATAATATTGACAACCGAGGCGGTTCAGGAAGAGGGGCTTTCAATAAGAATTTCTTCTTCTTTGGCGCAGCAATTAGGTGACCAAACCTCTCCTTAAACAAAACTTTCTAGACATTGTCAATAATGTTATCTAATAATATTATTCAGGATAATATGAATTATTAGCCGATAATGAAAATTGTGTAATGACAATTATTGAAACAACAACAATATAAAATATCAACGCAAAGAATTATTAACTCAATAAAATCTTTGACAAGTAATTATCGTAACAATTATTGAGTAATGCCTTCTTACGTAAGAATCAATAATTGGTGCAATACCGTGTACTTCTTGTTCAACAACGCGTATTCGTGTTTTAACCAACCGAGTATTTCAGCGGTATTAAGCTGTGAATAACTACGCCCATTATTTTTAAACAACTTATATTTGTCGTTTCTTCATCCAATCGCTTTTCAGTTATGGGGCCCACACACATGGCTGCTTGTCGTCGCACGAATATTCCCAACAAAGATACGAATATTCCACGACCAAACGAATATTCCGACAACAATGAATATTTTATAACCACTTGCTTATTTTGAAATATTTGCGTATTTTACCCCTAACTATCCACATTAATCACATCAACCCTTACTATTTCAAAATAATAAATAGAGAAAATTAAATTTCATTAATAATAAGTTGGGGTCTTACATACACAAAAGAGATGTTTAGACGTTTCCAACGTCAATTTGTCGATTCCATGAAATACAATGTTCATAAACTTAGTGAGTTGTGTATCACTGATACTAAGGTTTTATGCAGTGTATAATGCAAATGCAACTGAAAGTGGTGGAAGATATAAAGAAGTTGTCAACTATCGACAACTGGGATCGGTAACATGTAACTGCCAAATGTTTTCTCACTCTGGTGAATTATGCAGGCACATCTTGAGATATTTCATAGCAAAGAGTATTTCACAAATACCGAATTGGATATGATCCTTCATCGATGGGACAAGAGACGCGAACAAAAGCAATGGTGAAGACTTACTCTTTAACGCCACATCTGCGACTTGAACAAAATCAAGCAATGCGCTATAATCATTTGATGGGTGATTACTGGGAGTTAGCGAAAGCAAAGCGGCTTGCTTTCGATCGAGGTTACAAAACCGTTTTTAAACCGAATGCACGAGGAAAAGAGTTGGTTGACCAGTATGATCCGGATGAGAATATTACTGAACTGGCAGATGACGACATTGATTGCATAGTTGGAGATCCAAATCATGATATGGGATACGATAATGACGATGAAGATGCAGAGAGGTGGAAGAAGAAGAAGAGTTTTGCCGCCTAATATTTCTCAAACAAAGGCCGCAAATAACAATCTAGATTCAAGAGTGCACTCGAGAAAATCATTCCTTCTAAGACTCATCGAAAATGTGCAATTTGTGGCTTTAAAACCGACCACGATAAGCGAAATCACTATCGAGTGCTAGGGATTCCTGAGCCAAAAAAATAGGCGTTGGTTGTATTAATCATTCTATGTTTTTTTTATTTTATGAAAATGAACATATAATATGTACTATTCCTCTTAATGTTACGCAAAGACTAGTATTGGTATAATCTGTACTTCTAATATTGATAATCACATTATTATTATTATAATAATACTTCACTACTTTTATAAATTCGATAATCACATTATTATTATACTTCACTAGTTTTATTAATAATAAAATCACTTCTTAATAATAAAATCATTGCTTAATATATAAAATCATTACTAATAATCATTGCTTAATAAATATAGATATTAACTTATTTTTAAATAGAAAACCCCCATATGTATTATATAGACTTATTAATAATAATAAATGGTAATATAATAATAATGCAAGAATATATATTTTGGGGGATGGTGAAGTTTTAATATAAAGATATATCCTTGGTTGAAATTAACAGTTAGGCCCGTGGTGCTCGGGTGGTCATATGACGAGTGTATGGAGTTTGAGGTTGCGAGTTCGAATCTGTTTAGCAGCGAATTACTTGAATAAAATCATTTTTTTAATTTTTTATTGTCAGTCGTGACAATTTGTCTTCAAACATTATTTTTTTCAATTTTTAATACCAGTAGTATATTTTTTTCAATTTTTTTTATTATTTTAATGCCGGTAGTGTCAAACTGCACGTACGGAGAAATAAAAAAATTAAAAAAAAATGTGTTTAGGTAGAAGCTCTTCCTAGTGGGATTATTTTATTATTTTAATGCCGGTAGTATCAAATTGCATCTAAATTTGGGAGAAATAAAAAAATTTTAAAATGTGTAAGTTAGATAGAAGCTCTTCCCACGGATTATTTTAATAATAAATATTCACTTTTTCTAACTATCTTTGAAAATATAATTTTACGTGGGCCTCACTTATTAAAATAGAAAGTAGAGTGCAGTAAATAATTAAGCACAACAAACTTGTGCTACTTATCAAATAGAAAAGTTAATCGCATCCATCAATTCAATTTATCGAGGGTCCAAAAGAGGGGTTGCAGATAAAGATTCATAAGAACCCATTTGCTATGGAAGGGCTCCCTATATATATATATATATATATATATATATATATATATAATCTATCAAACTTTCTATATATAATATAAACTGTATACATCAGTGATCCGCGGAAGCTAAAATTCACGAATAATTTTATTTTTTTAAAATTTTCACAACAAATTATGCCCAATTAAATTATTCTAAACACATATCAACATACATATCAAATCAAAATAATTAATAATTCGCATAAAAGTTTGGCTCTGATACCACTATTAGGTTTGTAATGTACATGAACGCAATTAAATTGCACAAAATAAGCGGAAACGTGATAAAATAAAGTTTTAAATTTTTACAAACCATATACCCGGATCATCCTTTATGCATAATTATTAATTAAACGAAAAGATAAAGAACAAGAATCATACCCTTGAAGATTCGAGCTTCCTCAGGTACAAGTTCACCTCCAAATTCTTTTCGCGTTCAACTTGAATTCACCGGGTTTGGTTCCTTCCTTTGATCAACGTTAGTCACCCAAGTGTTTGGCCTCTAGAGATGATCAAAACCCTAATTTTTCAATCTCTCATAAAAAAAGGTGTACTCTCCCAATTATTGGAATTACGTCTGTTGTGAAAAAGTCAACAACCCCCCACCCATAATAAGACTCCTCTTATTTATAGATGTGGGCAACCCTCCTTAATAATTAAGGAATTGAGTTTTATTTTAATTAATTAAACTCCTTTAATTAATTATGCTCCTAATCTTATTAGGAATAATTAATTAAAATCTTTTAATTAATTAACATCCTAATCTTATTAGGAAGAAATGAGAGTACTTATATTAAATTAATTCCCAAACTCCTTTAGAAATTAAAATAATAATTGTAATAATATTATTAAAACTCCTCTTATTAATTAATATTTAATATTTCCAAAATATTAAGTTATTTAATTTATTCTAACATATTATTACGATTATGCCATTAACTTCTTAAATAATTCTTCTTCTTTTTTATGGTGTGACCCTTTAGGTTCTCCATATTAAACCGGTTATGAATAAATTAATTAGAACAATTCTAATCTTATTTAAATAAATAAATTAAACTTATAATTTATTTAAATAAATAATATTTATTCTACAATAGGGATAAGCCTCCCTAGCGATTAACGACTTTCTAGATAATATAGATTTTAACATTAATCATAAAAGAACCTTTGAGTAAATAATTACCGTACAATTTAATCCTTCCACCATACAATATCCCAATTAAATATAAGACATGAAATTACTGTCAAATTTTATTTTATTAAATTATATGTATTTCGACTTTTAAATGCACAACTCCAAATAATGCAAATTAGAAACTCCTTTCTAATTTCATTTTGCCTTGGCCAAGGACTACTGAGTTGTCATTTATCGAATCACATAGGACATTTCTCTTCTTTTACTAGAAGCGGTAGATTCTTTATTAATCATACATTATCTCCATGTACAACTTATTATACCCAAGCATACCCTTTGATATACCCTAAGGGTATTAAGGAATAAGTCAAAGTATAACTCATCATACATAAGATACTATGATGATCTCAAGTCCAAGGATCACTTGTACTACTATCACTACATGAATTCCTATTGACAGGCAAGTAAAACTCCATTAGGTATTCCTTAGCGAGCCACGTTCAGTGAACTTATTCTCCAATAAGCACCTACATACTTGCTTTAGTGTCTCCACACAAATGATCGTGAGATCAATCATCCTCATCCAATGAAGCAATTAATGTATGTACCAATCTATTCGGATTTACTAATCCCAATTTAGTAATCCAACGATTGAGAACTATTTTAGTTTTAAGCTTTCTAAGAATTTAGATCTCATTAGAATGATCATTATCATTATAAGAAAGCATTGCTTAAAACTATGGGTTCATCACATATTATAAAGCAACATCATGTAGATAATTAAAAGGCTTTAATAAATTAATACTTTTATTAATAAATGAATAAGATTGTTACAAAGTATATGTTTTATCATCAAACATGATTAGCTTGTGTGCATACTACTTTCAAATATAAGCATAAGGATGATGACAATGATATAAAGAATGAATCAAGTGAGATTAAGGATAAATATTATAGATTTATAATTTAATTTATCCAGAGTTTAAAAAAATCCAAATTGTCAACATGATCACCAATTAAAGAGTAAAATTCAAGAATGATATTCAAGATTCATATTTCAAAAATAATTTAGACAAAGAAAAAAAAAATTCGTCGTGAATAGTACTCCAGCATGAATAGTACACCTGATGAATAATACTCCTGCATGAATAGTACTCTAGCATGAATAGTACCTCGAATGAATAGTACTCTGGTATGAATAGTACCACGGATGATGTGACGCCCCCAAAATAGGTCCACATGACCCATTCTTAGTCGCCAGATATCACACTATAAAAATCAAATACAAACTTCATTTATACAACTGTTGAACTTTCGTGCAAAGTACGACAACACATAAGCTGTGAGTTTTAATAAAAATATATATAACTCTCATGGTGCCTCGACCACAACACCTTACAATGGTACTTTACATAAAAGTACACTCAATAACTGTTTTAGAAATTAAAATCTTTGGAAAATACTCAAGGAAAACCTTCGTACATGGGAGGTCTTGCATCTAAGTTATGATATATATCATATGACTTGAGAATTATCCTTGGTTGACCCAATAGACCCCAAAGAAAAATGAGAAGATTACTGTCATGTTCTTTTCAATTATCTCCATTGTCTCTAATTGAGAATTATAATTCAAACAAACTCCAAGATTATATAGGTAGTGCTTATAGATATAATCAGCAAGTGCATGTGCACAACCCTGTCTTATGATAACACGAAGTCGTCTGTCATTAGACATCTTTGTATGATAGTGGCAAAACACCCTTCCAAAGTTGGGTTCACCTCACCCTATTTGGTTCACCAAAATTAATGGTTAAAATGACGTATAAAATCCGACACATTTATCTAAAATTCTCAATAAATTATTTCCATACTATTTTAGGGGAAACCACAACAGCTATAGACCACCGTTCTAATCCCCTGTTACCCCCACTCGACCCAGCTACACTCTTATTACCTGAAAGGAATTGTGAAGCAAAAAAGGGTGAGCAAAACTAGCCCAGTAAAGAATATCATGACTAAAGATAATTAAATTATCATCAGCCTTCATCAGTAATAAATCAGAGATTTATAACATATGGTAGATGATAAAACTTTTCAACCATATTTGCAGCGGAACGAGTAATCCATTAGAAGAGTCAAATAGACTATAAAGTCTATTATCTTCTCCATGTTAAAAGTCCACCAACCATGTTTTATCCCTGTAACATCAATCAATAGTTCCTGTCCATAATTATTCATAATCATAATTGTGATTCTAAATTCCTCTTCGCACCCAGGACGAAGATAATTTTTATCACCTGTCTTTACCTGAAACATCAAAGATCACGGTTATACCAAATCACAATTCCTGTTCATAATCATACTAATAAATTTATCTTTGCACTACGGGCCAAAGATATTCATTAACAGTTCATCTTTGCACTACAGGCTAAAGACATACAACTGTATTTTTAGAAGAGTCAAGTAGAGCATGATATCTACTATCTTTTAGGAATTAAAAGTATATTATCAATATTTTATCGCTGAGACTCAGCTTAATAAATAATCCACATCATCGAATCATCCTTGCACTACGACTAAGGATATTCATTAGTATCATGACCACGAATTATCCATGCACTATGGGCCAAAGATATTCGTGTTTTCACCAATGGTCATGATTATATCGAATAATTCCTGGTCATAATCATACCAACAACTGTTCATCAATGTACTACGGCCAATGTGGACTTTTACCACATCATTTGTAACATTATGGGTCATGATTATACCGAATGATCCCTGGTCATAATCATACCAATCAACATTCCATCTATGCACATAAGCCAAAGATATATAAATGTAAAACCAATAATCAACTGTCCATCTTTGCACGTAAGCCAAAGGTATACATTTGTAAAACAAATAATCAATAATCCATCTTTGCACTACGGGCCAAAGATGACTTTCAATATAAGCATGAGAATGATGACAATGATATAAAGATTCAATCAAGTGAGATCAAGGATAAAAAATATTTAACTATTTAATTTATCCAGAATTTTAAAAAATATCTAAATTATCAACATAATGCTATTTTGTGGAGTAAAATTCAAGAATAATATTCATGTACCAAAAATAATTTGTATAGCAAAGAAATAAATTTTTCGGTGAATAGTACCCTATGAATAGTACTTCAGGAACAGTACCCCATGAATAGTACCCCGGTATGAAAAGTGCCCCAAATACCCGAGTGAATAATACTAGAGTGAATAGTAACTCGTAAATAGTAATCCGGCATGAAAAGTGCCCCAAATACCCGAGTGAATAATACTAGAGTGAATAGTAATCGGGTGAATAGTAACCCGTGAATAGTAACCCGGCATAAAAACCGCCCCGAATACCCGAGTGAATAATATTATAGTGAATAGTAACTGGGTAAATAGTAACCCATGAATAGTACCCCGGGTGAAAATATTAATATTTAATAAGAAAGTTTAGATCAATATTCCAATAAAACGATACTGGATGAAGCAAAAAACTCAAGGATATTCCATTAATTTCAGGTATTATAGAAGCAATACTTACCATAGTAAGTTTAGATTTAAGAATATGAAAAGAATTAATATACAAAAACTGCAAATGGATTTTCACCTGTCATACGGTACGTAATCCGCGTAAATAGGTTATTTCGACATACTAAAGGATGAATACGAAAAATAGTATTCCTTATGAATATGAAAGAAATAATACCCCTTACAAACACAACAAATAATATCCCTTACGAATATAAAAGAAATAGTGTCCCTTACCTTAGTAGAAGATCGGATACTGCAATAGTGAAGTAGCAGAATACTCTTCTTCTTTCTCTCTATAGTTTCTCTCTCTATAGCTTCTCTTGTGAGTTTCAGTGAATTGGTGAGAATAAAAGAAGAATTAAGCTTCTATTTATAGGAAAATGGACTAAATAGTAACTTATTCACGAACGGTCCAGATTGATTTACTATTAGAACGGATGGTCCATATTGATTACTATTAAAACCATAACCGACGGTCCAGATTGAATTACTTTTAAAACCACCACCGACGGTCCAGATTGATTACTTTTAAAACCACCACTGACGGTCCAGATTGAATACTTTTAAAACCACCATCAACGGTCCAGATTGATTTACTATTAAAACCACCACCGACTGTCTAGATTGTTTTACTATTAAAACCACCACCGACGGTTAAGATTGATTTACTATTAAAACCACCATCAATGGTCTAGATTGATTTACTATTAAAACCACCACCAATGGTCCAGATTGATTTAACTTACTACACTTTAGTACCCCTAAAGTTTTCCAAGTTTGCATTATTCTCCTCTAACTTTTGTAATTCACTTATCTTCAATAAACACATTCTTAATACTTCAACAATTATTCATCATTAATATTATAACTCACAATATTTAACAACCAGGCCGTTCCCAAGAAAGAGGGGGCTTTCCGATAAGGATTTTTCCTTATTGGCGCGCAATTAGGTGACCAAACCTCTCCTTGACAGAATTTCTAGACATTGTCAATATTGCAAATAATAATATGAATAACTTTGTTGTCTCAATTATTGATTTAATAATGTAAAATATTAATACTGTGACAATAATTGAATCAAATAACGTGAGATACTATGCAACAATTACTGTAGCAATAATTGAGTAAATTGAGTGGATTCTTACGTAAGCATCAATAATCAATACCGTGTGCTAGTATGCAACCATGTGTATTACTGTATTTTTACCATCGGGTATCTCAACAATTTAACGGTAAAACTTTTGTCGTTATTTTTATAAAAAGATATTTCTGTCATTTTTTAACTAAGACAATACTTCCGTTGTGGGGTCCACCAATGATTGTGCTGTAAGACCCCAACTTATTATTAATGAAATTTAATTTTCTCTATTTATTATTTTGAAATAGTAAGGGTTGATGTGATTAATGTGGATAGTTAGGGTAAAACACGCAAATATTTCAAAATAAGCAAGTGGTTATAAAATATTCATTGTTGTTTGGGAATATTCGTTTGGTCGTGGAATATTCGTATTGTCGGGGAATATTCGCATGCGGCCAGTAGCGACCATGTGTGGGCCCCATAATGTAAAGCGATTGGATGAAGAAACGACAAATATAAGTTGTTTAAAAATACAGTAGTTATTTACCGTTAATACTATTAAAATACTAAATTGGTTAAAACACGAGCACTACCAGTATTGCACCAATTCATCGATTCTTACGTAAGAAGGCACTACTCAATAATGGTTATAGTAATTATTGTTCGATATTTTATTGAGTTAATAATTCTTTGCGTTGATATTTTATATTCATTGTTATTTCAATAATTGTCATTACAATATTTTTCATTATCGAAGCAATAATTCATATTATTATCGAATAATATTATTAGATAACATTATTGGCAATGTCTAGAAAGTTACATCTAAGGAGAGGTTTGGTCACCTAATTGCGGCGCCGAGAAGAAGAAATTCTTATTGGAAAGCCCCTCTTTCTGGAGGCGCACGGTTGTCGATATTGTGATTACGTAATATTATTTGTGAATAATTAATTATTGATTCATATGATGAGGAAAATATTGATTTTATGTGGATATAGATGGAGAAAAATTTTAATGTGACAATTGTTGAAAATTAAAATTTTATCTTTTTACGATAAGATAATGTATTATTATATTTTAATAATATAATAATGGTGATATTTTACAAACGAATGTGGGATATATGAGTATACGAGGAGGAAGAGTATTTTTGTTGCAATAAATGTTTAAAACATGTTAAACATGCTCTGGTGGACCCCATTTATTGGACCTGAAATTTGATTATAGCACAGTAAAATCGCTTGGTTTGTGGATTTCGGTCGATTTTCATTTGGAATTTGGAAAAACTTTCTTCGCAAAGTTGTAGAGAATTGAATTTCCTATAAAAACTTGCGAGATTGAATTTTACGATAAAAGGGTTATTTATTATGAATTATTGATGTTCGAAATTCTGAATAATTGATTTTTGGGAGTTTTTATTAATTTTATTAAGAAAAACGTTTTTATTGATTTTGGTGAGGGGACCATTTGTTTGGCTGATAATTTGAATCTTAGAAAGTGTGCGTGAGGAAATTATAATATATATTAATATTTTATTAAATTTTTACGCTTTGGTGTTCTAAGCATTTTCCTATAAATAGGGTGCTTAGGTTAGAATTGAAAATCACACCGTAAGCTGAAGTTTTCTCTATATATTATCAAGCGTATTCTTGTGAGTATTTTGAGTATACTTTGAGTATTGTTGTACGGTGCAAGTCCAAGTCATAGCCTATATCAGGTGTTCATTTAGAAGTCTTGATCTTTCGAGGTAAGGGATATTATTTTCTTCTCAAATGATATTATTTCTTCAATATCATTATCTTTGAAATATTGGTTGGAACTTTTTATCAAATTTGGAACTTTTTTCATGTCGGGGTTACTATTCATGAGTTACTATTCACAAGTTACTATTCATGAGTTACTTATTCACGAGTTCTTATTCACGAGTACTATTATGAAAGCGTGAAGATGTTTTTGTGGAATTTCTATCTTTTGGTGTGAGTTACTATTCACGATATCGGACTATTCACGATATCTGGCATTATTCATAGAAAAATAAAATTTCTTCTTTTGTCAAAATATCTATTCGGATACTAGCTTTGATTGTATCCATGTTTTGATCATTCTTGAATTTTACACCACTATGATCATTTTTGAGGTATTTTGAACATGGATAAAACAAAGTCTGAATCCTTAATCCTTAATCCTTGTCATTTTGTTTCCTTTGGATTCGTTTCTTTAAAATATTTTTCATCATCCTCGATCTTAAATGATGATATTATTGAATATCTTTGGCCCAGTAGTCAAAAGATGAATGATTCTGAAGAATATCTTTTCTTAGTAGTGCAAAGATGAGCAGTGTTTAGATGAACATGACCAATCGATGAATATCTTTGGCTTTGTAGTGCAAAGATGAATATTTGATTCGGATGTATATTGATTGATGTTACGAGGATAAAAGATAGATGATGAACTTTTAAATTCATACATAGAAGATAGTAGTTTGCATTCTCTACTTAACTCTTCTAATGAATTATTATTTCATTGCGAATATTGATTTAAAATTTGTTGTCTATTGTATTCTATTAGATTTTTCCCTGTTGAAGACTAACGGTAATTTGTTGTATATTATCTTAGTCATAATATTCTTTACTGAGCTAGTTGAGCTCACCCTTTTCCTTTTTGTTCCATTTTTCTCAGGAGGCGAGAATATAGCGAGTACAGTTAGGGGGTATGGAATGAAGGTTCTAGAGAGAGTCGTTTAGTAGTCCTCACCAATTTTGTAAAATAATGTATCAATAAATGTGATGAGGATTTATTTGAGTATAGATATTGTCTAGAAGATAATATTTGTATTTAAACTCACAGTTTTACTGTTGTAATAATAAAGTTGTAGTTGTTTCTGTACCATGTATTGACAACTCAGAATGGGTGATGTATACCTATTTTGGGGGCGTCACGTATGTAGTCATCTGAATATTCCCCTGTTAAAATGAATATTCCCAGACCAATCGAATATTTCTCACACAACGAATATTTTATATCAACTTGCTTACTTTGCAAAATTTTCAAATATCACCCTTAACTTTAACTTTTTATCAATTTAACCATTTACTAAATAGAATAATAATTATAAGAAAATTGAATAATTTTATTTCATAAAATTCGGGGTCTTACAGATGAATAGTACCCTAAAATGAAAAGATTAAAATTTAATAAGAAAGTTTAGACTAATATTCCAGTGAAATGATATTAGATGAAGTGCAAACCTCAAGAAATTTCTAATTATTTCAGGAAATATAGAAGCAATACTTACCATAGTAAGTTTAAATTTAGGAATATAAAATGAAATAATATCACTTACATAATATGAATTATGAAAGAAAATGATATCTCTTACGAGTATTGAAAGAAGATAACATCATTTACCTTAGTAGAAAACTAGATCTGACTGGTATAACGGATATTATCCTGAGAAAATCTTGCACTATAAGCTACACTCAAAGTATTCTTATACTCAAAAGAAATATTCACAATGCAGTAAAAACACTTGTGTTTTTGTGTCCTTGGAATAAAGGGGTGACCTCCATTTTTATAGTGCAACTTCGAAGGAAAAATTAAATAACCTGCCTAACTTTTTTTTCTTCTCTACCTAACTTGTCTAACTTTCTCATATTTTCTTATGGGTGAGGCCCACAAATTTAGAAAACATGCTTTGTAGGAGAAATTTTAAGCCGTCACTTTGGACAAAAGGAAAAGAATGTGCAGGAGAGAAGTGCACGGAAGATTTTGAAAAAGGAATTCTGTGACGCCCCCAAATTCAGGTACTTTAAACCCGAACTCGGTGCTTCATGATATCATTTCTATGAGCGGAATAATAATAATATTAACATAAATATCAAACTTAATTTACATATCAGAGTTGTCTAAATCCTAGGTACGTGATATTTAAAACATTCATTACATGATAATTAATAAATATTATCATCTTAATTAAGTCTAGCTATTACATAAGATAACACAAACTTATTCTGTTAGCTTTCTTTTTCCTTTGTTCTTGGCAGAGCCTTCAGGTTAATCACACTTAACTGAAAATATTTAAATTAAGCAAGAATGAGCATTTGAGTGCCCAGCAAGTAATAGCAAATAATAAACGTTAGCTGAAAGAAGTAAATGATTTCTGTGAATGACACTTCTACAACGAATCAACAGTTGTGAAGTAAGCTGAAGCAACAATAAACAACATATCAATTCTATTTCAAATTTTTGAAACTACTTACTCACTATAAATAGAGAGCAATCGACAGACTATGAATATTGTTTTTCATTTTCGCAAAGGTTAAACAGAACTTCATCTGTAAATCGTCATAACTTACAGGCATGGGGGTGATCAGCCCGTTATGCCATGTATTGATCAATACTACATGTCAGAATGATATTTTCGTTCATCTTTTCCACGTTTGGCACACAAAAGTTTCCCAGATTCGGGATGTTAATACTTAGTCTTAATCCAAACCAAAACAATTCGGTTGGATATAAATAAGGTTTTATCATGTTCAACGATATTTTTTTTAAATCTGTGTCTAGCTAAGTCAAATAGCTTAGACGGCTTTTTAATTAATGTATACATACTGGAAACCAATAAGTATATATCAACATGTGATTAAATACAATAATTATCCAAGTGGGGACACTTGTATAACCAATTTTAGAAATTAACAAATAGAATACATATCTGGATTGTACAATAATATTAAATTAATAAACCATGATCAGATAGAAGTCAGGAGCTGGTATGACTACAAATGTTTGGATACATAATCAATAACAATAGAGTTAATAATATGGCACAACGATAAAATAATTCTAAAACTTTCTTACTCATGTCCATTGCATAAAGTAAATGCAAAGGGTAGGATATTTGCCTGATCTACTGCTTACACAACTTAGTTTTATCTTTTATATCGAGACCTATCATTCATAAGATTGTTCTTTCGATTAGAATAATATATCGTAACATATAGTACTGCTATTTGCAGTTAACACATAACCTAATCACATTATCACATACTTATATTCAGACATTGAATCATAAATAAACACTTATCTAGTCAAACTATCTAAGTCCAGATAAATTTCTAAAATATTTCGGTGTATCGACGACTTTATTGGGTAATTATCGAGTCTAAAACTATATTCTATAGTTCAATATTCATGTAGATAATTTAAATATCATTATATTATTTTTAAATGAATTATAATAATTTTTAAACAATTATTATAATTTATCATGATTTTAAAATCTTTGGAATCATTATAAAATGATTTAAATATTAAATAATTCTATTATCATTAATATTTAATTAATATTAAAATATTAATAAAACCATTACCAAAATATTAAAGTTATTTATAATAACTTAAAATATTTTTAAAGTATTAATATTACCCTTAAATAATTTATTAAAATATTTAAAATCATTTTAAATAATTACCATTAATATTAAATATTAATGTATTATTTATAAAAATTTTAAAAGTCATTTATTATAACTTAATATATTTTTAATTCATTTATATCTTTTTTAAATGATTTTTAAATTAATAAAAGCATTTTTAAACTATTTATTTAATATAATTATTAAATAAATCAAATATCATTAATATTAAGTTATTAATGAAATTTTCTTTAAATTATTAAAGGTTATGTTTTATAATTTAAAATATTTTTAAACACTTTATTTTCATTGAAAATGATTTTTATAATATTAAATTCATTTTAAAACTAATTTATTTATTATAATTATTAAATAAATCTAATATCATTAATATTAAATAATTAATGAAATTTATCTTAAAATATTAAAAGTTATGTTTTATAACTTAAATTTTTTTTAAATACTTTATTATCATTTAAAATAATTTTAATATAATAAAATCAATTTTAACTAATTTATTTAATGCATATTTAAATAAATTAAATATCAATAATATTCAAATAAATACTAATATTTATAGAAAATATGTCAAATTATTAAAAGTTAATTTTTATAACTTCAAATAATTTTTAAAATTATTTTTGTAATTTTTAGAAATTAATTTCTATTTTTAAATAATTTTTGGAAATTTATTTAATTAATTTTAATAAGTCAGTCGCTAAAGCCTTTAGAGACAGTAAGCGTCACCTATAGTGTTGTTAAGCTGAAGAATATTCATATGCAGTGATCGAGTGACCAACTTTGACCAAGTATAATTCAGTGTTCAATGTGTTTCTGAGAAAACCTAGACGATCTTGTAGTACTAGTGTAATATGTTACGCCCCCAAAATAGGTACACATCACCCATCTTGAGTTGCCAAATACATGGTACAAAATTTAAATACAACTTAATAATACAACTGTCGTATAAAATATGACAAAACATAAACTGAGAGTTTTAATACGAATATTGTCTTCTAGACAGTATTCAAACTCAAATGGAGTCCTCATTACATTTATTATTACACTATTTAACAGAATAGTGAGGACTATTAATGCTAGCATTTGGACCGTCACTCCGTTCCCCGACTAGTCCCAGCTATATTCTCATTTCCTGAAGAGAATAATGAAAGCAAAGGGTGAGCTCAACTAGCCCAGTAAGAAATATTATGACTAAGATAATGTAGAATAAGTTATAGTTAGCCTTCAACAATGTTAAACTGATAGAATATAATAGATAACAAATTTAACTGCATCGGAATAAGCAATCCATTAGAAGAGTCAAGTAGAACATGATATCTACCATCTTCTATGATTTAAAAAGATTTTCATCAACTTTATCGCTGAGACTCAGCTTAATAAATAAACTACATCATCGAATCATCCCTGCACCACGGCCAAGGATATTCATATAATCATTAATGGTCATGACTATATCGAATGATCCCTGGTCATAATCATACCAACAACTGTCCATCAATGAACTACAGGTCAATGAGGACTTTTACCACATCATTTGTAACATTACGGGTCATGATTATACTGAATGATCCCTGGTCATAATCATACCAATCAACAGTTTATCAATGCACGTAAGCCAAAGATGACTTTCATCACAATATAAGCATGACGATGACGACAATGATATAAGAATTCAATTAAAAGAAACAAAGGATAAATTTTTAAAGATTTATAATTTAATTTATCCAGAATTCAATAATGTTCAAATTGCCAACATGATACTGTTTTGTGGAGTAAAATTCAAGAATGATAATGTATCAAAAATGATTTGGACCGAAAATAAATCAATTTTTGTCATGAATAGTACTTTGGGTGAATAGTACCCGGATAAATAGTACCTCATGAATAGTATTTCGGGAATAGTACCCCGTGAATAGTACTTTGTGAATAGTACTCATGAATAGTACCTCGTGAATAGTACTTTGTGAATAGTACCCATGAATAGTACTTTTGTGAATAGTACCGTATAAATGAATAATACTCATGGACAATACTCCGGCATGAAAAGCTTAAAATTTAACAAGAATGTGCAGAAAATATCCTTATGAAACGATACTAGATGAAGCGCAAATTTCAAAGATATTCTACTAGTTTCACGGAGTATAGAAGTAATACTTTAACAAAATGAGGATATAATCAGGAATACGAGATGAAATGATATTACTCACATACTACAGAGTATGGAAGAAAATATTATTCCTACAAATACTGAACAAAATAATATCCCTTACCTCAGAAGAAGATTGGATACTGGAATAGTGAGGTAGTAGACTTCTCTTCCTCTTTCTCTCTATTTCTTCTCTCTTTATAGCTTTTCTCTCTATAAATGCTCTTGTGAGTCTTAGTGAATTGTTGAGAATGAAGGAAGAATGAGCTTCTATTTATAGGAAAATATATTTTCGATAATGGCACGTTTTGGAGCTCGAAATATTACATTATAATACCTTCATCTTTTCCTTCATTTTTAATTTAGTCCTGCAAGTATTATCAAACTTGCACCACCTCCCCTAATAGTATATCATGTGAATTAATAGTACATTCATGTGAATCAATAGTTCAATCATGTGAAAAAAATAATTGCAGTATAATACATTCATCTATACCTCCATTTTTAATTTAGTCATGCAAGTATTATCAATCTTGCACCACCTCCCCTAATAGTACATGCATGTGAATCAATAGTACACACATGTGAACAAATAGTTATAAGCATGTTAATTAAAGTAATTAATTGCTCATTTATTCGATTAATTACCTGATCGGTTAATATAACCTCCAGACATCCATTATTATCAAAATAGATGTCGATTTCCACTAACACTAATAATCCCAACACAATGGAGCTATCAATTTTATCTTTAATCAACACGAACTTATTCATCATTAATATTATAACTCACAATATTTAACTACCAGGTCGTTCCCAGGAAAGAGGTGGCTTTCCGATAAGGATTTCTCCTTATTGGCGCGCAATTAGGTGACCAAACCTCTCCTTAACAGAACTTCTATGTGACGCCCCCAAAATAGGTATACATCATCCATCTTGGGTCGCCAAATACATGGTACAGAATTCAAATACAAACTTAATTATACAACATGAGCTGAGAGTTTTTACACGAATATTGTCATCTAAACAATATCCAAACTCAAATAGAGTTCTCATTACATTTATTGGCACGCTATTTTATAGAATAATGAGGACTACTATAACACCATCTCAGGCCATCACTCCGTTCCTCGACTAGTTTCGGCTACGTTCTCATTTTCTGAAGAGAACAATGGAAGTAAAAGGGTGAGCTCAACTAGCCCAGTAAGAAATATTATGACTAAGATAATGCAGAATAAGTTATCATTAGCCTTCAACAATGTTAAACTGATAGAATATAATAGACAACAAGTTTAACCTGCGGAGAACAAGCAATCCATTAGAAGAGTCAAGTAGAGCATGATATCTACTATCTTCTATGATTTAAAAAGTTTATCATTCACTTTATTCTTTGGGACTCAAATTTTAATAAATAGATCACATCATCGAATCATCCCCGCACTACGGCCGAGGATATTCATTAGTATCACGTCCAAAAATTATTATTGCACTACATGCCAAGAATTATTCGTGTAATCATCAATGGTCATGACTACTATATTTAATTATCCACGGTCATAATCATACCAATCAACAGATCCATCTATGCACGTAAGCAAAGATGACTTTCATCATAATATAAGCATGAGGATGATGACAATGATATAAGAATTCAATAAAACAAGTTCAAGGATAAATTTTTAAAGATTTATAATTTAATTTAGCCCGAAATCAATAACGTCCAAATTTTTAACATGATACTGCTTTGTAGAGTAAAATTCAAGAATAATATCCATGTATCAAAAATAATTTGGACAGAAAAGAAATAAATTTTTTGATGAATAGTACCCCGTGAATAGTACCCTGTGAATAGTACTTCGAGAATTGTACCCCGTGAATAGCACCTTGACATAAAAAGTGCCCCGAATACCCGAGTGAATAATATTATAGTGAATAGTAAAATTGGGTAAATAGTAACACGTGAATAGTAACTCGTGAATAGTACTTCGAGTGAAAATATTGATATTTAATAAGAAAGTTCATATCAATATTCCAATAAAATGATACTAGATAAAGCGCAAAACTTACGGATATTCCACTAATTTCAAGGATTATAGAAGCAATACTTACCATAGTAAGTTTAGATTTAAGAATATGAAAAGAATTAACATACAAAAATTGCAAATGGATTTTCACCTGTCATATGGTACGTAATCCGCGTAGACAGGTTATTCTGACATACTAAAGGATTAATACGAAAAATAGTATTCCTTTTGAATACGAAAGAAATAATACCCCTTACGAATACAACAAATAATATCCCTTACGAATATAAAAGAAATAACGTCCCTTACCTTAGTAGAAAGTTGGATACTGCAAAAGTGAAGTAGCAGAATACTCTTCTTCTTACTCTTTATAGTTTCTTTCTTTATAGTGGTTCTTGTGAATCTCAATGAATTGGTGAGAATGAAAGAAGAATTAAGCTTCTATTTATAGGAGAATGGAATAAATAGTAACTAATTCATGAACGGTCTAGATTAATTTACTATTAAAACTACCATCAATGGTCCAGATTGATTTACTATTAAAACCACCACCAATGGTCCAGATTAATTTAACTTATTACACTTTAGTACCCCTAAAGTTTTCCAAGTTTGCATTATTCCCCTCTAACTTTTGTAATTCACGTATATTCAATAAACACATTCTTAATACTTCAACAATTATTCATCATTAATATTATAACTCACAATATTTAACAACCAGGTCGTTCCCAGGAAATATGGTGCTTTCCGATAAGGATTTCTCCTTATTGGCGCACAATTAGGTGACCAAACCTCTCCTTGATAGAACTTCTAGACATTGTCAATATTGAAAATAATAATATGAATAACTTTGTTATCTCAATTATAAAATATAAAATATTATGCAGATGATAACAATAATTGAATCAAATAACGTGAGATACTATGCAATAATTATTGTAGCAGTAATTGAGTATAACTGAGTGACTTCTCACGTACGCATCAATAATAATTACCGTGTGCTACTATACAACCACGCGTATTACTGTACTTTAACCACCGGGTAGTTCAACAGTTTAACAGTAAAACTTTCACCGTTATTTTTATAAAAGTTATTTCATCGTTTTCTAACTAGGACAATACTTCGTTAGGGTCCACCAATGATTGTCTTGGTTGCATACGAATATTCCC
This sequence comes from Panax quinquefolius, assembly GCA_020205615.1. Taxonomy (NCBI): domain Eukaryota; kingdom Viridiplantae; phylum Streptophyta; class Magnoliopsida; order Apiales; family Araliaceae; genus Panax; species Panax quinquefolius. The sequence continues at coordinate 94,644,649 of CM035161.1, forward strand.
TGTTAAAACAAATATTTCCCGACCAATCGAATATTCACTGACACAACAAATATTTTATATCAACTTGCTTACTTTGTAAAATTTTCCAAATATTACCCACAACTATAACATTATATCATATCCACACCATAATATTCAAAAATATATTTCGAGAAAAATTATTCTTTATTCAAAAAAAGTTGGGGTCTTACAACATCCCCTTCTTATGAAATTTTGTCCTCGAAATTAGGGTACGTACCTGATATGTCGAAGAGGTGAGGATACCTTAATTTCATTTCAAATTCTAACTCCCAGGTCATTTCCTTCACATCGTGGTTTCTCCACAAAACTTTGACGAGGGTATAACCGCAAAGTAGAATATGATCCTTCTTATCCAAGATTTTAACAGGTACATCTTCAAACGTTAAATCTGCCGCTATCTCGTCCGGTTCTAATTAAATAATGTGGTTCAAGTCTTCCACATATTTACGTAACATCGATACTATTAGGTTTGTAATATTCATGGACGCAATGAAATTGCACAAAATAAGCGAAAACGTGTAAAAATCAGAGTTTAAAATTTTACAAACCATATACCCGGATCACCCTTTATGCACAATTATTAATTAAACGAAAAGGAAAGAACAAGAATCATACCCATGAAGATTCGAGCTTCCTCAGGTACAAGTTCACCTCCAATCCTTTTCGCGTTCAACTTGAATCCACCATGTTTGGATCCTTCCTTTGATCAACGTTAGCCACCCAAGTGTTTGGCCTCTAGAGGTGATCCACCAAGGAAGAAGAAGAATTCAAGAAGATGAGTGTTTGGCAAAACCCTAGTTTTTCTATCTCTCATAGAAAGGGGTGTACTCTCCCAACTATTGAAATTACGTATTCACGTGTTTTGTGAAAGTGTCAACCAACCTCACCCATAATAAGACTCCTCTTATTTATAGATGTAGACAACCCTCCTTAACAATTAAGGAATTCGATTTTATTTAATTAATTAAATTTTTTTAATTAATTAAGCTCCCTAATCTTATTAGGGATAATTAATTAAACTCTTTTAATTAATTTACCTCCTAATCCTATTAGGATATTTGAGAGTACTTTTATTAATTAATTCCCAAACTCCTTTAGGAATTAAATAATAATAATAGTAATAATAATAATAAGACTCTCTTATTAATTTATATTTAATATTTCCAAAATATTAAATAATAAATATTAAGCTATTTAATTTATTCTATCACAATAGATTAAATTAAATATACTTCACTTATTATTACGATTATGCCATTAACTTCTTAAATAATTATTCTTCCTTTTATGGTGTGACCCTTTAGGTTCTCCATATTAAACTAGTTGTGAATAAATCAATTAGAACAATTCTAATCTTATTTAAATAAATAAATTAAACTATTAATTTATTTAAATAAATAATATTTATTCTACAATAAGGATAAGCCTCCCTAGCAATTAACTACTTTCTAGATAATATAGATTTCAACATTAATCATAAAAAAACCGTTGAGTAAATAGTTATCGTACAATTCAATCCTTCCACCATACAATGTCCCAATTAAATATAAGACATGGAATTACTGTCAAGTCTCATTTATTTAATTATATGTATTTCGACTCTTAAATGCACAACTCCAAATAATGCAAATTAGAAACTCCTTTCTAATTTCATTTTGCCTTGGCCAAGGACTACTGAGTTGTCATTTATCGAATCACATAAGACATTTCTCTTCTTTTACTAGAAGCGGTAGATTCTTTATTAATCATACATTATCTCCATGTACAACTTATTATACCCAAGCATACCCTTTGATATACCCTAAGGGTCTTAAGGAATAAGTTAAAGTATAACTCATCATACATAAGATACTATGATGATCTCAAGTCTAAGGATCACTTGTACTACTATCACTACATGAATTCTTATTGACAGGCAAGTAAAACTCCATTAGGTATTCCTTAGCGAGCCACGTTCAGTGAACTTATTCTCCAATAAACACCTACATACTTGCTTTAGTGTCTCCACATAAATGATCATGAGATCAATCATCCTCATCCAATGAGCAAGCAACGTATGTACCAATCTATCCGGATTCACTAATCCCCAATTTAGTAATCCAACGATTGGGAACTATTTTAAGCTTTCTAAGAATTTAGATCTCATTAGAATGATCATCATCATTATTCTAAAAGCATTGCTTAAAACTATGGGTTTATCACATATTATAAAACAACATCATGTAGATAATTAAAAGCCTTTAATAAATTAATACTTTTTATTAATAAATGAATAAGATTGTTACAAAGTATATGCTTTATCATCAAACATGATTGGCTTGTGTGCATACTACTTTCAATCTCCCACTTGCACTAAAGCCAATCGCCATGGTATCTCATACCCTTCTTCTCTAAGTGACGATTATCCTGCTGTTGGATAAGCTTTAGTTAATGGATATGCAATTTTGTTCTTGAGAGTCCACTATCTCTATAGTGATTTCCCATCTTTCAATGATTCCTATAATCAAATGAAAGTTCCACAACACATGTGTAGATCCAAGATGAGACTTAGGAATTATTCCTAGTTCTGTAATGAACATTTCATCCAAACAATCAACTTGCAGCTTCATTTACAGCTATAACTTTGTCTTTATTACTAAACCAGCAACTCTTTGCTGTTTGGAACCTTTTCAATTCACTGCACCACCGTTCAAGGTAACCCTTTACCTTAAAGTGGATTTTCTGTCGTCTTGGTCTGTCTAAAAAAACTTGAGTTTGTTAAGCCCTCTAGTTTTAATTCAGACCCACCATGAATATGATCACATCCTTAGTTCCAGTTAAGTACTTTAAGATGTTTTTTTCTTGTCTCACAGTGAACTTCTCCAGAATATGACTGATCAACATCAGGTCTCATACATTTCATTGCATACATGATAGTTACTTATGCGATCTCTCTTTTAGGAGTCAATGGGGACTATTAAGAGAGATACACTCTAAGGCTCATCAACATGAGACATCTCTAGGAGTTTGCCATGCTAAACGACTTTAGCGTTAAATGATTATACGTTCCTTGGGTTAAGCTGAGCATCCTTTTAAATCTATCTATATAGATTTTTATCCCCAATTACGATACTCTTCCCAAATCATTCATGGAGGAATGTTTAGACAACTTTATCTTTACTGATTGTAGCATTGGTATGTCATTCCTTATCCATAGTATATCAACATATAACAGTAGGAATGTCACGACACTCCCACTGACCCTTTGTACACACTAGGTTCATTCTTATTTTTGAAGAAATCAACTCTTTTGATTATTTCATCAAAACGAATGTTCCATTTTTGAGAAGCTTGTTTCAATCCATTTCTCTGAGTGTCTACAACTCTTACCTCATCGTATGTAACTAGATCATCATCTTCTATGATGCGTACCTCATCATCATCATCATCTATGATGAATCCATACCTCCTGTGTATCCTCAGACTATTCCGCATTTACGATTCGATTGGTGTGGTACAATAGGTCCATCTACAGGTTCCTCTTATTTGACTTATAGTATTTTGTGGTTCTTGAACTCTTCAAGATCAATTATCCTCCCACTAGTCCTTCAATGATAAACACCTTTATCTTAGAAGGAAGCGTGTTTCGCAACAAACACCTTTTTGCTAAGTAGGATTATAGAACATATAACCTAAACTTACTTTAGGATGTCCCACAAATTTGTACTTGTCAAATATTGTCCCAAACTTATCCTTTTGAAACCTTTTCACATAAGTTGGACAACCTCTTATCTTAACATACTTAAGATTAGGAATCCTCCATATCCATAACTTTTATGGAGTCTTGGGGCCGGATTTTGAGGTTACCTTTTTCGTAGATATGTAGCCATTTCTAGGGCATGACCCTAGAATAATACTGGAATATCGATAAAATCATTATGGACCGTACCATGTCCAACAAGGTATGATTTTTCCTTTCAGATACATCAATCAATTATTGCGTATCAGGGGGCGTCCATTATGAGAAAACCATTTGAGATGATCTAGAAACTTATTGCACAAGTATTTATTCCTTGATCTAATCAAAGAATCTTAATACTTTGTCAATTTGTTTCACTTCTAAATTCTTTTAACCTTTCAAATAATTCACAATTGTATTTCAGTATATACACTCATTCAACTCTTTGAATGATCATCTCCTTTTCTTATACTAGTTTGTTCAATTTGCAAAATATATTTTCACATAAGTCAAGTACATAAAATCCATTAAGTAATATTTCAGTTCTATACAAAACATTATTATTATAAATAGAACAACAATTGTCCTTAATTATAATACCAAAGATTTCATTGTCCAACAATAAAATGGAAATAATGTTTCTAACGCGAACTGTAATACAATAACAACTTATTGACTTAATAGATTTGTCCGTAGGCAATGCTAAACTATAAGTTTCTATGGCTAATGCAGCAACCTTTTCTTTATTTCCCACACAGAAGATTACTTATCTTTGTTTAGCTTTCTACTTCTGCTTGGTCCCTTCAAAAATCTTTATTTATGATAACCAAAGTCAGTATCCAATACCCAAATAGATCCTTGACTTAAAGAAAAATTTATTTTAAATCATTAACAAAACTGTAATTGTAACTTCACTAAGCTTATTTTGGTTAGCCTCTGCAAGATACTCCTCGCAGTTTCTTTCTAGTGTCCAGGCTTATTGCAGTGGAAACAAACTCATTTGCTATCTGTATCAGTTTTATTCTTATTATCCTTTGTTTTTGCCTTTTCTATTTACCTTCTTAGAATCGTTCTTCTTTTTGGAAGATTCTTTGGCCCCTACTAGTAAGACTTGGTCTTTCTTGGTTGGAAAGTGACTCTCAGCATTTTTCAACATGTTAAGCAAATTCAGCGAGGCTGATATCTAGCTTGTTCATATGAAAAATACACAATAATTGTGATAAGGAGTCCGGGAGTAACTGCAAGATCAAATCTTGGCTTAACTCTCCATCCATGACAAAACCCGTTGTCCTAATTGATCAATCAAATTGATAATGTTAAGGACTTTTATATCTCTGCATTAGTAAGTCACATGGGTCATTCTAGATCGAAAGAGCTCCTTAGATATCTGATATCTATTAGTCCTACTTTCCTCACCATCAACTACTTAATGTGCAGGAATATAATAGGAGCATCCATAGTTTCATGCTGACGTTGAAGCTCATTACTCATGGATACGAGCATGATGCATTGAGCCTATTATGCATCATCTTGCCACTTTCTAAAAGTAGCAATCTCTTCCTCAGAGGCATTATCTGCAACCATTGCAGGGATAGGCGTATTAAAGACATAAGATAGTTTTTCAGCCGTGAGAACATTTCTCAATTCCTTAACCAATCCGTTTAATTCAGTCCGGTTAAATAGCATCTAATATGCTTCGCAGTGATAGTAATTTAGACATTGTAAAATTCTGTAAATGAATTTGTAATTAACAACATTTTAGCATACATTCTTTTATTAATTACCAAAATAAATTAGGTCTTGTTTTAAATTGGTATCTCCCACTATTTTCATCAAACTATATTACCCTCACTTATATAGTTCGGCAAAATCTAATTAAAGATTTGCTAGTGAGAATAAGGATCCCATTTCAAATGTATATAGCCTTGTGGTGACACAATAAACTATATATAAATAAATAGGTAGACAACTCTTGTCAATTACATCAACTATGCAACTCCTTGTATTTTGCCTCTTAGATTATTTTGATCAAGTGGTGGCACATCCGAATCAAAATTATCCAAGTTAAGTCCAACCTAGCACTCCATATATTCAAAAAAGAAAAATATTGTCCTTGTGGTGACACAACAAAATAATATTGTTCAATTTTCTTTATAAGCATCTAATGTGATAAATTAACATCTTAAATACTTAATACTTGCCTTGTGGTGACACAACAAACTCATATTAAATATTTAATACTCTATTAATTTTATCATGCTAGAAGGCGACGTTCGATATTCCAAATATCTTTGAACGCTTAGGACTTAATATAAAAAATTTGAGGGATTTGTTATTAATTTGTCTCATCTTGTTTAGCGCGCATGCACACACACACACACACACATACACACATATATATATATATATATATATATATATAAAATACGCGTCATATTAATGAACATGTGAAGCATGTTTGCATAATATATAATATATATAGTATAAGCATACACATATAGAATATTATATTCTACTTGGATTGATTATGGACTTTTATTCTAGTTTGGTTCACTAGAGCCACCAAGTGAACCAAAAGGTCAAACCCTAGGGGTGCAAGAATTAATATTTAAATATAACTATTACATTTAAACACGGGCTCCATTACAAACGGGTCTTCAAGCGCTCCTTGATCCTTGATCTCCAATTTTTCAAAATAATTCTAACTATTCATATTACAAAACTATTTAAAATAAATAGAAACCTTGATCGTGATCGAGGGAAGTACATAGGAGGAAGATAGAATTTACATTAAGAAAAAATTAGAGAAGATTTAGGTAATGCAGATCCCATTTTATAAAACACATACATCCATACATCCAACTAAAATAAAATCTAATAACATTTGGTCAATAGTCATAATCAATCCCATTTATTATCATACACATCACCATATGCATCAATAAATAATATTCATCTCATGAATAATAAACATTCAATATATATTGATATCATTTAATGGGCAAAATTAGTTAGCATAAAATCTATTTTGAATCAAAATAAACTCCTTTATTTTAATCTATATTTAAATCAAAATAAAACTATTTTATTTTAATTTATCCAATTTTGAATAAAATAAACTATTTTATTTTAATCAAAATCTTTAATCAAAATAAACTCTTTTATTTTAATTAATTATGGAATCCAATTCAAGTAAAAAAAACTTTTATTAAAGGAAACACGGATTATCTTTCCTATTCACAAATAAACTCATTTATTTTGAATAATATAAAATCTTATTTCATTTCTAAATAAATTCCTTTATTTAAGGAAATACGGATTTTCTTTTCTATTCACAAATAAACTCCTTTATTTTGAATAATATGAAATCTTATTTCATATCTAAATAAACTCTTTTATTTAAGGAAACATGGAATCTAATTTCAACTCCAATTAGTTATCATGGAATCTAATTCCAACTCTAATTAGTTAGCATGAAATCTAATTTTAAAATTAAAATAAACTCTTTTATTTTAAGATTAAAATAAACTTTTATTTTAATATTAAAATAAAATTTTTATTTTAATAATAAAATTATTAAAAAACATATTATATATATAATATTAACAAGTGTGGACACCAAAAATATATATATATCCGACGGTTTGCTCATAAGTCACCTGAGTTATATATTTGCTATTAGTAATCATATTACTATATATATATATATATATATATATATATATATATATATATATCCATGTGATCACCATATTTTTGAAAAACATGAATATTATATATATATATATATATATATATATATATATATATATATTAAATCATGTAATCATGTTAACAAAGTTACTAGTTATATATATAATGAGGCTTTGCAGGAACACAAAACACGTGAATCTCCCTGAAGCTTTAACGTGATCCCTGAAGAACGTGATTTCCTTAAATCACGAATTCAACAAAAAAAAAAACAGTACCGATTTTTTAAAAAAGGCTTTGGTTTTTTTTTTTTAATAAATTTTATACAATAAAAATATGCCCAATTAAATTGTTCTAAACACATCAATATACATATCAAATTAAAACAATTAATAATTCGCATAAAAGTTTAGCTCTGATGCCACTGTTAGGTTTGTAATATTCATGAACGCAATCAAATTGCACAAAATAAGCAGAAACGTGTAAAAATCAGAGTTTAAAATTTTACAAACCATATACCCGGATCACCCTTTATGCACAATTATTAATTAAACGAAAAAGAAAGAACAATAATCATACCCTTGAAGATTCGAGCTTCCTCAGGTACAAGTTCACCTCCAATCCTTTTCACGTTCAACTTGAATCCACCGGGTTTGGTTCCTTCCTTTGATCAACGTTAGCTACCCAAATGTTTGGCCTCTAGAGGTGATCCACCAAGGAAGAAGAAGAATTCAAGAAGATGGGTGTTTGACAAAACCCTAATTTTTCTATCTCTCATAGAAAGGGGTGTACTCTCCCAACTATTAAAATTACGTATTCACGTGTTTTGTGAAAGTGTCAACCAACCTCACCCATAATAAGACTCCTCTTATTTATAGATGTAGGCAACCCTCCTTAACAATTAAGAAATTCGGTTTTATTTAATTAATTAAGCTCCCTATTATTAGGGATAATTAATTAAACTCTTTTAATTAATTTGCCTCCTAATCCTATTGGGATATTTGAGAGTACTTTTATAATAGTAATAATAATAATAAGACTCCTCTTATTAATTTATATTTAATATTTCTAAAATATTAAATAATAAATATTAAGCTATTTAATTTATTCTATCACAATAGATTAAATTAAATATACTTAACTTATTATTATGATTATGCCATTAACTTCTTAAATAATTATTCTTCCTTTTATGGTGTGACCCTTTAGGTTCTCCATATTAAACCAGTTGTGAATATATCAATTAGAACAATTCTAATCTTATTTAAATAAATAAATTAAACTATTAATTTATTTAAATAAATAATATTTATTCTACAATAGGGATAAGCCTCCTTAGCGATTAACTACTTTCCAGATAATATAGATTTCAACATTAATCATAAAAAAACCGTTGAGTAAATAGTTACCGTACAATTCAATCCTTCCACCATACAATGTCCCAATTAAATATAAGACATGGAATTACTGTCTAGTCTCATTTATTTAATTATATGTATTTCGACTCTTAAATGCACAAATCCAAATAATGCAAATTAGAAACTCCTTTCTAATTTCATTTTGTCTTGGCCAAGGACTACTGAGTTGTCATTTATCGAATCACATAGGACATTTCTCTTCTTTTACTAGAAGCTATAGATTCTTTATTGATCATACATTATCTCCATGTACAACTTATTATACCCAAGCATACCCTTTGATATACCCTAAGGGTCTTAAAGAATAAGTCAAAGTATAACTCATCATACATAAGATACTATGATGATCTCAAGTCTTGGATCACTTGTACTACTATCACTACATGAATTCTTATTGACAGGCAAGTAAAACTCCATTAGGTATTCCTTAGCGAGCCACGTTCAGTGAACTTATTCTCCAATAAGCACCTACATACTTGTTTTAGTGTCTCCACACAAATGATCATGAGATCAATCATCCTCATCCAATGAGAAAGCAACGTATGTACCAATCTATCCGGATTCACTAATCTCCAATCTAGTAATCCAACGATTAGGAACTATTTTAGTTTTAAGCTTTCTAAGAATTTAGATCTCATTAGAATGATCATCATCATTATTCTAAAAGCATTGCTTAAAACTATGGGTTTATCATATATTATAAAACAACATCATGTAGATAATTAAAAGCCTTTAATAAATTAATACTTTTTATTAATAAATGAATAAGATTGTTACAAAGTATATGCTTTATCATCAAACATGATTGGCTTGTGTACATACTACTTTCAGATACGTGAAAAATGTTATGAACACGCGACATACTTGGAGGTAAAGCGAGTCTATAGGCCACACCTCCTACTCGATCGAGGATTTCAAATAGACTAATAAAATTGAGGATTTGAGCTTTCCTCTCTTCGTCAATTCTTGCTTCTAGAATAACGCCCTCTTGAACTTCTTCTTCTTCATTCATCATCACTCTAAGTTCAGAGCTTGAGCGGCTTTAAATTTATCAATTAAAGTCGGTTCTAATCGTTTATTCGTTATCTTCATGTAGGTTCTTGGAGTCTTTAACTCTATCTCCATCTTTTGTAATTCGTACGAAATGAGTCTTTGTGTTAACAACGTCACACTCAGAATCGTGCATACGATCTTTTTTACTCAACTCGGCTACCGTATTTCGTTCTTCCACGATGATATTGAATGGTATGGTTGTAATCTTCAACAGCTCGAGCCAACGTATACAGCACATATTATGTTCGTTTTAGTTGAAGAAATATTTAAAGGTTTTAGAAATGAGTTTTGTACTAGGGTCAATACAAAATTCGATTTCACGCTCTAGGGGTAGGCTAGGAAGTCTTCAGGAATACGTCAAGAAATTTATTAACAATGGAAATATCATTCAAAACTGTGACTCTCATCCCAAGATTTGGATAGCACGTCATATTGATACCTATCAACTTGCCACCATTATTCACGGCTTCCCCTACAGAAAGTTTGGCTTCGTGCATTCCACACAAGGAAGTCACTAGCGAAAGGCTCAGGGCTCTTTACTTATGGCTTAATATAACAGTGATTGACTTTAGTGGTTTGGTTGTTTGAATTTGCATAACAGGTTGGTTAGGAATATAAAAGCTAACAACTTTACGAAAAACATGATGAGTAGTTAACCAATCGATTCCTAAAATCACATCAAGGGAAAGTATTTTCAAAGAGACAAGATCGACAGGTAACGTGAAAGTGTCAATTTGAATCAAAAAGATTTATAAACAATGGAGGTAACGACGGTTTCTACTAACGAAGTTTCAACCAATAAGTCAAAGTCTAACTTCTCTGGGATCAAATTTAAACGTTGAGCGAAAGCAAGAGAGATAAAAGAATTAGTAGAACCGATATTTAATAAGGTATAGACTTCACAAGAATTTATAATTAACTAACCCGTGCTAACTTCATTCGGGTTACTCGCTTTTTGAGAAGTCACAAAAAATGCTCTTCCTAAAACCACCGACTTTGTTTTGTCCGTATCCGCCTTTGGTGCCACCGTCCCAGCTGGACTTGATTCCACTACAGGACAAAATTGAGCTATGTGACCGTCTTTTCCACAACTAAAACATACATTGGAAGGTTGTGAATAGTTTGTACTTATGTGTCCTTCCTCTCTGCATCTGTAGCATCAAACTGGCGGTCATTCTACTCCCCTAGAATTTGTTGATGGTGTTGGTACTGCTGCCAATGTCTTCCCATCATCGTTAAATCTCCTCTTCTTGAATTTTCCACTTCTATTATCTTGGCCATAATTACCACCGAAGTGGTTACCATTTCTTGCCTGATAATTTCCTCCACGATGGTTATCATTGTTAGATGGCCGGTTTGCCGTGACGATTATTATCGTGTTGTTGGTCGTTGCCTTTTGGTTGTCTTTGACTCATTATCGCGCTCCAATAAGCGAGCCCTATTCACAACATCTGAATATAAACAAAGTTTGTGAGAAATGAGGTATTGACGTATATCGAGTTTTAAACCTCTTAGAAACATTCGCGTCATTCGCTCCTCATTATCGACCAAATGGGATGCAAATTGGGATAATTCAGCAAATTTAGCCTCGTATTGCGACACATTCATATTGTTTTGCTCCATCTTGATAAACTCCACCTCCTTTATGTGACGAATACTTTAGCGAAAGTACTTGTCGTTGAACAACTCTTGGAACTTCTCCCAAGACATCTTGAGTGCGGCAGGCTGGGTATGCTTTACAGATTCCCACCAATAATCTGCCTCTTCACGCAACATAAAGGTGGCGAAGGGAACCTTTTGCTCCTCTGAGCATTCCAAGACATCAAATATCTTGGTGATCTTCTTTATCCACGTCTCCGCCTTAAGTGATTCTGGCTTTTCCAAAAACTCCGACGGTCCCAGCTCCTTGAACTTCTTAGCAGTGACCAGCCGGGGGTTGCCATTATTTCCACCTACATTATGAACAAGAGTCTCTCTCATTTGGTGTTGCATGAATTCTAAAAAGTTCCTAAACATACCATCGTTCGTCATTTGGTCGGTGTTGTTGTTTACATGAGGATTATTGCTTCATCGTTGGTGACTCAACGGTCTCATGTGCTTCATTGCTGATCTCAACATTTTTAGATGCCATTTTCAAACACTGTCACAAAACAAGGGTTAATTTATATGCCACATATTATCCCTATACTCTGACAGACCAATTAAATACCAAAAAAATTTAGGTAGGTCATACTAGCAAAGGAATTCCCCGTCTCTCCCCTCCTAGTTATTGTCTCACATCTCAGCCTGGAATCATATCCCTAAGTTTTGATACCAACTATGACACCCCCAAAATAGGTATACATCACCCATCTTGGGTCGCCAAATACATGGTACAAAATTCAAATACAAACTTAATTATACAACATGAGCTGAGAGTTTTTACACGAATATTGTTATCTAGACAATATCCAAACTCAAATAGAGTCCTCATTATATTTATTGGCACACTATTTTATAGAATAGTGAGGACTACTATAACACCATCTCAGGCCATCACTCCGTTCCCCGACTAGTTCTGGCTACATTCTCATTTCCTGAAGAGAACAATGGAAGTAAAAGGGTGAGCTCAACTAGCCTAGTAAGAAATATTATGACTAAGCTAATGCAGAATAAGTTATCATTAGCCTTTAACAATGTTAAACTAATAGAATATAATAGACAACAAATTTAACTGCAGCGGAACAAGCAATCCTTTAGAAGAGTCAAGGAGAGCATGATATCTACTATATTCTATGATTTAAAAAGTTTATCATTCACTTTATTGCTGGGACTCAGCTTAATAAATAGATCACATCATCGAATCATTCCTGCACTACGGACCAAGGATATTCATTAGTATCACGTCCACAAATTATTCTTGCACTACAGGCCAAGAATTATTCGTGTAATCATCAATGGTCATGACTATACGGAATTATCCCTAGTCATAATCATACCAATCAACAGTCCATCTATGCACGTAAGCCAAAGATGACTTTCATCATAATATAAGCATGAGGATGATGACAATGATATAAGAATTCAATAAAACAAGTTCAAGAATAAATTTTTAATGATTTATAATTTAATTTATCCCGAAATCAATAACGTCCAAATTTTCAACATGATACTGCTTTGTAGAGTAAAATTCAAGAATAATATCCATGTATCAAAAATAAATTGGACAGAAAAGAAATAAATTTTTCGATGAATAGTACCTCGTGAATAGTATCCTATAAATAGTACTTCGGGAATAGTACCACGTGAATAGTACCACGACATGAAAAGTGCCCCGAATACCCGAGTGAATAATATTATAGTGAATAGTAAAATGCGATGAATAGTAACCCATGAATAGTAACTCGTGAATAGTACCCCGGCATGAAAAGTTCCCCGAATACTTGAGTGAATAATATTATAGTGAATAGTAAAAATGGGTGAATAGTAACCCATGAATAGTAACTCGTGAATAGTACTTTAAGTGCAAATATCGATATTTAAGAAGAAAGTTCATATCAATATTCCAATAAAATGATACTGGATGAAGCGCAAATCTTATAGATATTCCACTAATTTCAAGGATTATAGAAGCAATACTTACCATAGTAAGTTTAGATTTAAGAATATGAAAAGAATTAACATCATAAAATGAATGATTTTTACGTAAATACGGTAAATAATCCAGCGCAAATGAGTTATTAGACATACTAAAGGATGAATATGAAAAATAGTATTCCTTTTGAATACGAAAGAAATTATACCTCTTAAGAATACAACAAATAATATCCCTTACGAATATAAAAGAAATAACGTCCCTTACCTTAGTAGAAAGCTGGATACTGCAAAAGTGAAGTAGCAGAATACTATTCTTCATACTCTCTATAGTTTCTCTTTCTATAGTGTCTCTTGTGAATCTTAGTGAATTGGTGATAATGAAAGAAGAATCAAGCTTCTATTTATAGGAGAATGGACTAAATAGTAACTAATTCATGAACGGTCCAGATTGATTTTGTGACGCCCCCAAAATAGGTATACATCACCTATTCTGAGTCGCTAAATACATGGTACAGAATACAAATACAATCTTAAATATACAACATGAGCTGTGATTTTTAATACAAATATTGTCTTCTAGACAGTATTCAAATTCAAAATAAGACCTCAATACATTTATTATCACACTATTTCATAGAATAGTGAGGAATACTAATGCTATCATCTAGATCGTCACACCATTCCCCGACTAGTCCCTGCTACGTTCTCATTTCCTGAAGAGAACAATGAAAGCAAAAGAGTGAGCTCAACTAGCCCAGTAAGAAATATTATGATTAAGATAATGCAGAATAAATTATCGTTAGCCTTCAACAGTGTTAAACTGATACAATATAACAAACATCAAGTTTAACTGCAGCAGAACAAACAATCCATTAGAAGAGTCAAGTAGAGAATAAAATCTACTATCTTCTATGATTTAAAAGGTTTTTTTATCACTTTTATCGCTGAGACTCATCTCAATAAATAATCCACATCATCCCTGCACTACGGCCAATGATATTCATTAGTATCACAACCACAAATTATCCATGCACTACGGGCCAAGGATATTCGTGTTTTCATCAATGGTCATGATCATGCCATAAAACAATTCATCTTTGCACCCTTGGCCGAAGAGAATCCATAGCCATAATCATACCAAAAACTGTCCATCAATGCACTACGGGCCAATGAGGACTTTTTCCACATCATTTGTAACATTACGGTCATGATTATACAAGAATAATCTCGGTCATAATCATCTTTAAGTCCATCTATGCACTCTGACATACAGATGACTTTCAACATAATATAAGCATGAGGATGATGACAATTCAATAAAACAAGTTCAAGAATAAATTTTAAAGATTTATAAATTAATTTATCCAGGAACCAATAACGTCCAAATTGTCAACATGATACTGCTTTGTGGAGTAAAATTCAAGAATGCTCAGAAGAATATTTCCATGAAAAGATAATAGATGAAGCGCAAATGTCCAAGATATTCTACTAATTTCATGGAGTATAGAAGCCAAAACTTTAACCAACTGAGTATAATAGAATATATGAAATTGCAAATGGATTTTCGCCCGCCATGCGGTAATCCACGTAGACAGATCATTTCCACAAGTTAATAAGGAATGAATACAAAGGATCATTCACCATGCATGCGGTAATCCACATAGGTATGAGTTATTCCAACAGAGTAATAAATAATGGAACCCGGGTTATGTGTAATTCGCATGTGAGATAGGATATTCCAATGAATAATAAAGAATGGAACCAGTCATGCATAATCCGCATGCGCATGAGGATATTCCAGCGTAATAATAAAGAATGGAAACCAGTCATGCATAATCCGCACAGACATGTGACATTCCAATGAATAATAAAGAATAGAATAACAATGTAATTCATCGTGCATGCGATAGGCCAAATGCATGACGGGTTATTCCAATGAATAATAAAGAATGGAATAATGAAGAAGTTCACCATGTATGCGGTGCTTGGCGTAGACGGAGTTATTCCAACATAATAATAAAGAATAGAATAACAACCCTTACGAGTATTGAAAGAAAATAACTCTCTTCATGAATACGAAAGAATAATACCCCTTACCTTAGAAAGAAGAGTATTCCGACTGGTAGGGCGAAGATATTCTTGAAGACAACTTATACTGTTTTCTACGCTCAAAGCTTCTTAAAACTCTAAAGAAATACACTCAAGACTATAGAAGAAGAATTCTCTGAATTTCTAGTGTGTTTTCAATTTTAACTAAGCATCCTATTTATAGGAGAATGGAAAGGATACTATGCAATAAAATATAATATATTCTTTTTATAATATATATATATATATATATATATATATATATTATTTAAAATCTAATAAAATAAATAACTTTATAAAAGTATTCTATTTTATATAAATGATTTTACTATCTGCAAACACTATGCAGCCATTATATAAATACTATGCATAATAAAATATAATATATTCTATTTACAATCTAATAAAACAAATAACTTTATAAAAGTATTCTATTTTATATAAAAAGATTTTACTATGCAAACACTATGCAAGTACTATGCAAACACTATGCATAATAAAATATATTATATTCTATTTATAATCAAATAAAATAAAACTTTATAAAAAGTATTCTTTTTTATATAAAAAGCTTTCTGTTTTATTACATTTATAATAATAATAAAACAAAATTTATCATCATTATTATAATTCACACTATTAATCGACCAGGTCGTTCTCAGGAAAGAGGGGGCTTTCCAATAAGAATTTCTCCCTATTGGCGCACAATTAGGTGACCAAACCTCTCCTTTACAGAACTTCTAGACATCGTTAATATTGCAAATAATAATATTAATAACTTTTTTGTCTCAATTATTAATTTAATAATATATAAAATATTGATAATAATTGAATCAAATAATGTGAGATCTTATCAAACAATTCTTTGTGAAAGCAATAATTGAACAAAAGCGAGTGACTTCTCACGTAAGCATCAATAATCAATATTGTGTGTTCTTATGCAACCATACGCATTATTCATTGTACTTTTAACACCGGGTGTTTCAACAGATTAACGGTAAAACTTTCGTAGTTATTTTCATAAAATATTTTTGTCGTTTTTCAATCCGATAATAATTCCGCCTGTAGGGTCCACCAATGATTGTGCCGTCGTACGGATAGTCCCCGACAAAAAGAATATTCCCCGACCAAACGAATATTTTATAACAACTTGCTTACTTTGTAAAATTTATAAATATTACCCACAACTATAATTAATATTATATCAAATCCACACCATAATATTCAAAAAAAATATTTCGAGAAATTTAAATCTTTTTTCATAAAATTTGGGGTCTCACAGATTTACTATTAAAACCACCATCAATGGTTCAGATTGATTTACTATTAAAACCACCACCAATGGTCCAGATTAATTTAACTTATTACACTTTAGTACCCCTAAAGTTTTCTAAGTTTGCATTATTCCCCTCTAACTTTTGTAATTCACGTATATTCAATAAACACATTCTTAATACTTCAACAATTATTCATCATTAATATTATAACTCATAATATTTAACAACCAGGTCGTTCCTAGGAAAGAGGGGACTTTTCGATAAGGATTTCTCCTTATTGGTGCGCAATTAGGTGACCAAACCTCTCCTTGACGAAACTTCTAGACATTGTCAATATTGCAAATAATAATATGAATAACTTTGTTGTCTCAATTATAAAATATAAAATATTATGCAGATGATAACAATAATTGAATCAAATAACGTGAGATACTATGCAACAATTACTGTAGCAATAATTGAGTATAACTGAGTGACTTCTCACGTAAGCATCAATAATCAATACTGTGTGCTACTATGCAACCACGCATATTACTGTACTTTTACCACCGGGTAGTTCAACAGTTTAACAGTAAAACTTTCACCGTTATTTTTATAAAAAGATATTTTTGTCGTTTTCTAACTACGACAATACTTCCGTTGTGGGGTCCACCAATGATTGTGTCGTCGTACGAATATTCCTTGTTAAAACGAATATTCCCCGACCAATCGAATATTCACTGACACAACAAATATTTTATATCAACTTGCTTACTTTGCAAAATTTTCCAAATATTACCCACAACTATAACATTATATCATATCCACACCATAATATTCAAAAATATATTTCGAGAAAAATTATTCTTTATTCAAAAGAGGTGGGGTCTTACATTCTAGACATTGTCAATATTGCAAATAATAATATAAATAACTTTGTCATCTCAATTATTGATTTAATAATATAAAATATTATGCAGATGATACTGTGACAATAATTGAATCAATAATATGAGATATAAGATGCAGCAATTACTGTAGCAATAATTGAGTATAACTGAGTGACTTCTCACGTAAGCATCAATAATCAATACCATGTGCTACTATGCAACCACGCATATTACTGTACTTTTACTACCGGGTAGTTCAACAGTTTAACGGTAAAACTTTCGTCGTTATTTTTATAAAAAGATAATTCTGTTGTTTTCTAACTACGACAATACTTTCGTTGTGGGGTCCACCAATGATTGTGCCGTCGTATGAATATTCTATGTTAAAACGAATATTCCTCGACCAATCGAATCTTTTATAACAACTTGCTTACTTTGCAAAATTTGTAAATATTACCCACAACTATAACATTATATCATATCCACACCATAATATATATTTCGAGAAAGTTTAATCTTTATTCATAAAAGTTGGGGTCTTACAACCTCCCCTTCTTATGAAATTTCGTCCTCGAAATTAGGGTGCGTACCTGGCATGTCGAAGATGTGAGGATACCTTGACTTCATCTCAGATTCTAACACCCAGGTAATTTCCTCCACATCGTGGTTTCTCCACAAAACTTTGACTTGAGGTATAACCTTGGAGCGTAGAATATGATCCTTCTTATCCAAGATTTTAACAGAGAATTCTTCATATGTTAAATCTTCCTCTATCTCGTCTGATTCTAATTCAATAATGAGGTTCGGGTCTTTCACATATTTATGTAACATAGATATGTGAAAAATATTATGAACACGAGACATACTTAGCGGTAAGGCGAGTCTATAGGCCACAGTTCCTACTTGTTCGAGGATTATAAATGGGCCAATGAATCGAGGATTGAGCTTTCCTCTCTTTCCAAATCTCGTAACTCCTTTCCATGGAGCAACACGTAACAACACATGATCTCCAATATTGAATTCCACGTCCTTTCGATGAAGATCAGCAAAACTCTTTTGTCGATCTTGTGAGGTTTTTATACGTTTTCGGATCGTTTAAATCTTTTTCGTAGTAATACATACCAAGTCCGATCCTAACAACGTTGCTTCACCCACCTCATCCCAGCATACTGGAGAACAACACTTTCTTCCATACAACGCCTCAAATAGAGCCATGCCAATACTTGTTTGATAATTGTTGTTGTAGGAAAACTCCACTAATGCTAAGAACTTGTCCCAACTTCCCTTAAAGTCAAGGACACAGAGTCTTAATAAATCTTCAAGAGTTTGAATAGTCCTTTCTAACTTCCCGTCCGTTTGAGGATGATATGCCGAACTAAATCATAAATCCGTGCCCATAGCTTTTTGCAAACTAACCCAAAATCTTGAAGTGAATCTTGGGTCTCGATCAGAAACTATGGATACTGGCATACCATGCAATCTTACAATCTCGTTTATGTACATACTAGTAAGACGTTCAACTGTAAAAGTTTCTCGTATCGATAAGAAATGAGTAGACTTGGTCAATCTACCAACAATGACCCAAATCGCATTTATGCCTTGAGAAACCTTGGGAAGACCAGTAACGAAATCTATGGTAATGTGCTCCCACTTCCATTCTGGAATTTCAAGTGGTTGCAATGGACCTTTTGGCACTTGATTCTCCACCTTGACTCGTTGACAAGTTAGACACCTTGAGATAAACCCCGCTATCTCTTTCTTCATATTACTCCAACAAAATGTATGTAGAAGATCACGATACATTTTGGTACTCCTAGGATGGATTGCAAACGGTGTGTTGTGCGCCTCCATCATGATTCTATACTTCAAGTCAAAATCGTTAGGAACACAAAGTCTGGAGTTGACTCGAAGTATTCCTTCTTCATCGATTCTTTCTTCCGGAATAGCACCTTCTTGCACTTTCTTTCTCATACGCATCTGCTCTAGGTCTGTAGCTTGAGTAGCCTTAACTTTATCGATTAAAGTCAGTTCTACTCATATATTCACCATCATTACACAGGTCCCTTGAGTCTATAACTCTATCTCCATCCTTTGTAAGTCATACAAAATAGGTATTTGCGTTGACAATATCGCTTTTCGTACTTCGCGATATGATCTTACTCAATCGTCGCCTACCACCTCGCTTTTCCAGGATGGTATTGGATAATATTATCGTAATCTTTCAACAGCTCAAGCCATTGTCGTTGCCGCATGTTAAGTTCCTTTTGAGTGAAGAAATATTTGAGGCTTTTATGATCAATATAGATCTCCACCTTCTCTCCATACAGGTAATGCCTCCAAATCTTAAGCACAAAAATGACAGTTGCCAACTCTAGATCATGAGTAGGATAATTCCTCTCATATTCTTTGAGTTGTCGTGAGGCATAGGCTATGACTTTCATATGTTGCATGCGAACACATCCTAACCCTTTGCCTGAAACATCACTGTATATGACAAATCCCTCCGAACCAGAATGTATTGTCAGAACAGGTGCTGAAATGAGTCTCCTCTTGATTTCTTTAAAACTCTTCTCACATTCCTCGCTCCAACCAAATTTTGTGTCTTTTCGAGTCAGCTGAGTTAATGGAGTAGCGATTCGAGAAAACCCTTCTACGAATCTCCGATAATAACTAGCTAAGCCGAGAAAGCTACGTACTTCGGTCACTGACTTAGGTTGCTCCCAGCTTTGAATTGCTTCAATCTTTGTCGGGTCAATAGATATTCCGTGATTTGATATCACGTGCCCAAGGAATGAAACTTCCTCAAGCCAGAACTCGCATTTCTTCAACTTGGCATATAGCTTGTTTTCACGAAGCTTTTGGAGTATCAGCCTCTAGTGTTGTTCATGGTTTTCACGGGTTTTGGAGTATATGAGGATGTCATCAATAAAGACGACCACAAAGTGATCCAAATATTCCTTGAATACTTGGTTCATCATATCCATGAAGGCAACAGGAGCATTAGTCAATCCAAAAGACATGACTAGGAATTCATAATGCCCGTACCGAGTTCTGAAAGCCATTTTTGGAATTTCATCGATTTTAATCTTTAACTGATGATATCCAGAACGAAGATCGATCTTTGAAAAGAATTTGGCGCCTTGCAACTGGTCAAACAGATCATCAATACGAGGTAATGGGTACCTATTTTTGATGGTGACATGATTCAACTCCCGATAATCAATACAAAGTCGCATACTTCCATCTTTCTTCTTCACAAATAGAATAGGAGCACCCCAAGGAGATGTAATAGGACGAATGAAATCGATGTCTAACAATTCCTGTAGTTGGATTTTTAACTCCTGAGCCATTCGATATGGGGCTTTGGAAATGGGTTTTGTACCGAATTTAAGGTCGATACAAAATTTAATTTCACACTATGGGGGTAGGCCAGGAAGTTCTTCAGGGAATACGTCAGGAAATTTATTAACAATAGAATTATCATTCAAATCTGACGTATTTTTATTTAAATCCGTGATATAGGCTAAGAAAGCTTGACATCTGTTTTTCAATAAACGAATAGCTTTATGGCTTGATATGATAGTGATTGACTTTAGTAGTTTGGTTGCTTGAATTCGTATAATAGGTTGGTTAGGAATATGAAAGCTAACAACCTTACGAAAATAATTGATTTTAGCATGATGATTAGTTAACCAATGAATCCCTAAAATCACATCAAATGCAAGTATTTTCAAAGAAATAAGATCGACAAGTAACATGCGGTTACCGATTTGAATCAAACAAGACTTATAAACAATGGATGTAATGAAGGTTTCTCCCAACGAAGTTTCAACAGATAAGTCAAAGTCTAATTTCTCCGGAGTCAAATTTAAACGTTGAGCGCAAGTAGGAGAAATGAAAGAGTGGGTAGAACCGGTATTAAATAAGGTATATACTTCACAAGAGTTTATGATTAGCTTACTCGTGATCACCTCGTTTGGATTCCTCGCTTTTTAGGAGGTTACGACAAATGCTCTCCCTTGAACTACCGATTTTGTCTTGTCTGGGACGGCCTTTGATGCCTCCATTCCAGCTGGACTTGACTTTGGTGCATGACAAAATTGGGCTAAGTGACCTTCTCTTCCACAATTGTAACATGCTTTGGATTGCATCATGCAGTTTGGATTGATATGTCCCTCCCCTCCGCATTTATAACATACGACCGGCGGTCGTTCTCCTTCCTTAATAATGGGTGCTGGTACTGACGTCTTTCCATTATTGTTGAATCTCCTCTTCTTGAAATCTCCACTCTTATTGTCTTGGCCATGATTACCACTAAATTGGTTACCATTTCTGGCCTGTTGATTCCCTCCACGCTTATTGTCACCGCTTCAATAACTGCTACCACTGGTATTATCGATTTGCCGGCTGCTCTCTCTTGCTTGGGTTGACTCATTATCACGCTCCAATAATTGAGCCCTATTTACAACATCTGAATACAAGCAAAGTTTGTGAGAAATGAGGTATTGACGTATCTCAGGTTTCAAACCTCTTAAAAACATCCGCGTCATTCTTTCTTCATTATCAACTAAATGAGATGCAAACCGGGACAACTCGGCAAACTTAGCTTCGTACTGTGACACGGTCATATTATTTTGCTCCAGCTTGATAAACTCTACCTCCTTCATGTGACGAATACTTTCGGGAAAGTACTTTTCGTTGAACAGTTCTTGGAACTTCTCCCAAGACATCTTCAGTGGGGCAGGTTGAGTACGCTTTACAGATTTCCAGCAGTAATGTGCCTCTACTCGCAACATGAAGGTGGCAAATAGAACCTTTTGCTCCTCGGAGCATCCCAAGACATCAAATATCTTGGTGATCTGCTTTATCCACGTCTCCGCCTTAAGTGGTTTTGTCTCTCCAAAAAACTCCGGTGGTCCCAGCGCCTTGAACTGTTTAGCGGTGACCGTCTGAGAGTTGCCAGTGATTCAACCTGCATTTTGAACAGGAGCCGCTCTCTCCTGATGTTGCATGAATTGCATAAAGCCTCTAAACATCCCATCATTCACCATTTCATCGGTGTTATTGTTTACCTGAGGATTATTGTCTTCCTGTTGCACATTATCCTGGGTATTGATCGTTGGTGACTCAACGATCTCATGTGCTTCATTGCTTATCTCAACATTTTCGGACGCCATTTTCAAATACTGCCACAAAATAAGGGTTAATTGACATGTCATATATTATCCCTATACTCTGACCGACTAATTAAATACCAAATAAACTTAGGTAGGTCATACTAGCGAAGGAATTCCCCTTCTCTCCCCTCCTAGTTTTTGTCTCACATCTCAGCCAGGGATCACATCCCTAAGCTTTGATACCAACTGTGACGCCCCCAAAATAGGTACACATAACCCATCTTGAGTCGCCAAATACATGGTACAAAATTCAAATACAACTTAATAATATAATTGTCATGTAAAATATGACAAAACATAAACTGAGAGTTTTAATACGAATATTGTCTTCTAGACAGTATTCAAACACAAATGGAGTCCTCATTACATTTATTATCACACTATTTAACAGAATAGTGATGACTACTAATGCTATCATCTGGACCATCACTCCGTTCCCTGACTAGTCCCAGCTATATTCTCATTTCCTGAAGAGAACAATGAAAGCAAAGGGTGAGCTCAACTATCCCAGTAAGAAATATTATGACTAAGATAATGCAGAATAAGTTATCGTTAGCCTTCAACAATGTTAAATTGATAGAATATAATAGAAAATAAATTTAACTGCAGCGGAACAAGCAATCCATTAGAAGGGTCAAGTAGAGCATGATATCTACTATCTTCTATGATTTAAAAAGATTTTCATCAACTTTATCGCTGAGACTCAACTTAATAAATAAACCACATCATCGAATCATCCCCGCACTAACGGCCGAGGATATTCATATGTAATCATCAATGGTCATGACTATACCGAATAATCCATGGTCATAATCATACCAACAACTGTCCATCAATGAACTACAGGCCAATGAGGACTTTTACCACATCATTTGTAACATTACGGGTTATGATTATACCGAATGATCCCTGGTCATAATCATACCAATCAACAGTTCATCTATGCACGTAAGCCAAAGATGACTTTCATCACAATATAAGCATGGGGATCATGACAATGATATAAGAATTCAATTAAAAGAAATAAAGGATAAATTTTTAAAGATTTATAATTTAATTTATCCAGAATTCAATAAAGTTCAAATTGCCAGCATGATACTGCTTTGTGGAGTAAAATTCAAGAATGATATTGTATTAAAAATGATTTGGACCGAAAAGAAATCAATTTTTGTCATGAATAGTACTTTGGGTGAATAGTACTTCGAGAATAGTACCCCATGAATAGTACTTTGTGAATAGTACTCATGAATAGTATCTCATAAATAGTTCTTTATGAATAGTACTTTGTGAATAGTACCCGTGAATAGTACTTTTGTAAATAGTATCATATAAATGAATAGTACTCATGGACAGTACTCCGGCATGAAAAGCTTAAAATTTAACAAGAATGTGCAGAAAATATCCTTGTGAAATGATACTAGATGAAGCGCAAATTTCAAGGATATTCTACTAATTTCACGGAGTATAGAAGCAATACTTTAACAAGATGAGGATATAATCAGGAATACGAGATGAAATAATATTACTCACATACTACAGAGTATGGAAGAAAATATTATTCCTATGAATACTGAACAAAATAATATCCCTTACCCCAGAAGAAGATTGGATACTGGAATAGTGAGGTAGTAGACTTCTCTTCCTCTTTCTCTCTATAGCTTCTCTCTCTATAAATGCTCTTGTGAGTCTTAGTTAATTGGTGAGAATGAAGGAAGAATGAGCTTCTATTTATAGAAAAATATTGTTTCGATAATTGCACGTTTTGGGGCTCAAAATATTACAGTATAATACCTTCATCTTTTTTTTCATTTTTAATTTAGTCCTGCAAGTATTATCAAACTTGCACCACCTCCCCTAATAGTATATCATGTGAATTAATAGTACATTCATGTAAATCAATAGTTTAATCATGTGAAAAAAATAATTACAGTATAATACATTCATCTATACCTCCATTTTAATTTAGTCATGCAAGTATTATCAATCTTGCACCACCTCCCCTAATAGTACATGCATGTGAATCAATAGTATACACATGTGAACAAATAGTTATAAACATATGAATTAATAGCAATTAATTGCTCATTTATCCGATTAATTACTCGATTGGTCAATATAACCTCCAGACATCCATTATTATCAAAATAGATGTCGATTTCCACTAACACTAATAATCCCAACACAATGGAGCTATCAATTTTATCTTTAATCAACACGAACTTATTTATCATTAATATTATAACTCGCAATATTTAACAACCAGGTTGTTCCCAGGAAAGAGGGGGCTTTCCGAAAAATATTTCTTCTTATTGGCGCGCAATTAGGTGACCAAACCTCTTCTTGACAGAACTTCTAGACATTGTCAATATTGAAAATAATAATATGAATAACTTTTTCGTCTCAATTATTGATTTAATAATATAAAGTATTATGCAGATGATACTGTGATAATAATTGAATCAATAATATGAGAGATATGATGCAGCAATTACTGTAGCAATAATTAAGTATAACGAGTGACTTCTCACGTAAGCATCAATAATCAATACTGTGTGCTACTATGCAACCACGCGTATTACTGTACTTTTACTACCGGGTAGTTCAACAGTTTAACGGTAAAACTTTTGCCGTTATTTTTATAAAAACATAATTATGTCGTTTTTTAACTACGACAATACTTCCGTTGTGGGGTCCACCAATGATTGTGCTGTCGTATGAATATTCCCTGTTAAAACGAATATTCCCCGACCAATCGAATATTTTATAACAACTTGCTTACTTTGCAAAATTTGTAAATATTATCCACAACTATAACATTATATCATATCCAGACCATAATATATATTTTGAGAAAATTTAATCTTGATTCATAAAGGTTGGGGTCTTACATAATACTACAAGTATCTAATAATTTCTGGACCAAAACATAACAAATGAGCAAGATATAATGCCTAGAACGAGCTGTCAGAGCTGTTCTTCATTTTTTGGGTTACCCAGAAATGAAGAACAGTTCGACTGGCTATATTTGGGCTTCCACTACTTGTAATCCTTGCAATAATTTTGTGATTTAATGCTTCCGTTGTAAGACCCCAATTTATTATAAATAAAATTAAATTTCCTCTATTTATTATCTTGAAATAATAAGGTGATAATTTGATATAATGCTTTGGTTATGGGTGAAATGTGCAAATTTTGCAAAATAAGCAACTGGTTATAAAATATTCATTTTTGTCGGGGAATATTCGTTTGGTCATGGAATATTCTTGTTGTCGAGGAATATTAAATGCAATGAGCGCATCCATTCATGGGCCCATATAATAGAATAAGCGTCGGATGAAAAAAATGACAAGTTTGAGTTTTTATAAATAACGACGTAGTTATTTCTGAATTAACAACTTGTTGGAATACCGGTGGTTAAAATACGATGTCTGGCGTGGTTTGCGTAGTAACACCCAGATATTACATAGTATTTTTGAATTATTGATTCTTACGTGCAGAAGGCACTACTCAATAATGGTTACAATAATTATTATTCGATATTTTATTTTATTGATTTGATAATTCTTTGCGTTGATATTTTATATTATTGTTGTTTCAATAATTGTCATTGCACAGTATTTCCATTATCAGATCAATAATTCATATTATTTGAATAATATTATTAGATAGCATTATTGGCAATGTCTAGAAAATTCTGTTAAGGAGAGGTTTGGTCACCTAATTGTGCGCCAGTAAGGAGAAATCCTTATCGGAAAGCCCCCTCTTTCCTAGGAACAGTCTGGTTGTCATTATTGTGATTCTGTAATATTATTTGAGAATAATTATTTATTAATTTATATGATAAGGAAATATTTATATGTTGTGAATATAAATGATGTATTTATTTATTTTATGTGGTTATAAATGAAGAAAATTGGTCAGAAGGACTCATAATCCGAAAAATTAGTGTTCTTGAGATACATTGCGTGAGTTATAATTTTTAATCCGACCGTTAGATCGTTGTAATTTTTGGATATGTTATACATATATAAGTTGAGTATATGTCCACAAATTTTGAACCGTTAAAAATGAACGTATGATTTGTTATGAATTTTAAGAGGTGACTGGTTCAGAAATTGTTGAAGTTTCTAAATTTATCATTTTGGTGGAAAATTCTAGAATGAGTGGGCCCCACCTATGGTTGGTGAAGAAATGTGCTGGAATTTTATTTCAAATGTGGTGGGTGGGAATAGTAGCAGGTAAAGCCATCAGGTTGCAGGTCAAGTCTGCTTCGGCGTGCTAGCATTTTTCGTATAAATAGGTGCTTAGGTTAGAATTGAAAATCACACCAGAAACAAGTTATCTTTCTCTATATATTATCGAGTGTATTTCTGTGAGTATCTAGATACTTTGAGAGTTACTATTCAGTGCAAGTTTCCTTCAGCATCATATCCGATATTCCATTCAGACATACTGTTCTTTTGAGGTAAAGGATGTTATTTTTTTTTGTAATGATGTTATTCTTTCAATATCATTATACCGAAATATTGATATGAATTTTATTGTGGAATTTCTACCTTTTTGTGTCGGGATTACTATTCACGTATATGACACTATTAACGTATACGATACTATTCACCGAAAAATGAAAATTTTCCTTTTTGTCCAAGATGTCTTTTATGGTTACTATCTTTGATTGTATCCATGTTTTGATCTTTATTTTTGAATTCTACTTCACAATTGGTTATTATGGAGTATTATTTAATTTTGATAAACCGAAATATGAATCCCTAATATTTGTCATTCTGTCTCACTGGATTCGTTCTCTAAAATGTTTTTCATCATCTTCAGTCCTTAATGGTGATACTTGATGAATATGTTTGGCATGTAGTGCAAAGATGAATGATTACCTGATGGATATCTTTGGCCGTAGTGCAAAGATGAGCAGTGTTGAGATGAACATGACCAATTTGGTGATCTGAAATTAATATCTTTGGCCGTAGTGCAAAGATGAATATTTGATTCAAGATGTATATTGATTGATGTTCTGAGGATAAAATATTGATGATGGACTTTTAAATTCATAAATGATAGTAGATTTCATTCTTTACTTAACTCTTCTAATGAATTGTTGTTTTCATTGCGATTATTGATCTAAAACTTGTTGTCTATTATATTCTATCGATTTTTCCTGTTGAAGACTAAGGATAATTTGTTGTATATTATCTTAGTCATAATATTTTTTCTTTGGGCTAGTTGAGCTCACCATTTTCCTTTTGTTCCATTTTCTTCTCAGGAAGCGAGAAAATAGCAGGAACCAGTCAGGGTATAGAGTGATGGTCCTAGACAGTTGTTTTAGCAGTCCTCACTATTTTTGTAAAATAGTGCATCAATAATTGTAATGAGGACTTTATTTGGGTGTGGATATTGTCTAGAAGATAATATTGTATTTAAACTCACAGTATGTGTTGTCGTATTTTGCACGACAATTGTATTAATAAAGTTGTAGTTATTTTCTGTACCATGTTTTTGGCGACTCAGAATGGGTGATGTATACCTATTTTGGGGGCGTCACAGTTGATATCAGAGCTTAGGGATATGGTCTCTGGCGGAGATCGGGGAATAGAACTAGGAGGGGAGAGACGAGTAAATCCTTCACTAGTGTGTCCTACCTAAGCTTATTTGTTGATCGGTCATAATATAGAGATATTATATGACATGTTAATTTGTTTAATTAACCTTTGTTTTATGACAGTTTCTAAGAATGGCAGCTGAGAACATTAACAATGGAGTGTATGAGACTGTGGAACAACCATTAATCACCAACCAAGAGAATGTGCAACAGGAAGGCAATATTCCTTCTATAAACAACACTATGGAGCAAACGATGAATGATGGAATGTTTAGAAGCTTTTTGCAGTTCATGCAAAATCAGACGAGGGAGACTCGTGTACAAAATACGGGTGGAAATGATAACAACGCGCGGTTTGTCATGGCCAAGTAGTTCAAAAAGTTGATATCTTGGGCAGAAACGTGCGTAAAGCAAATTACCAAGATATTTGATGTCTTGGGATGCACGGAATAGCAAAAGGTTCCATTCGTCACCTTTATATTCCACGGTGAGGCAGATTACTGGTGGGAATCTGTGGAGCGTACCCAGCAAGCCACACTCAACATGTCTTGCGAAAGATTTTAAAAACTGTTCAATGACAAGTACTTTCCTGAAATTATTCGTCATATGAAGGAGGTAGAGTTTATTAGACTGGAACAGAACAACATGACGGTGGCCCAGTACGAGGCGATGTTCGTGGAGTTATCCAGGTTTGCACCTCATTTGGTAGAGAATGAGGAACGTATGACGCGGATGTTTTTGAGAGGTCTAAAACCCGAGATTCGTCAATACCTTATCTCTCACAAATTTTCTATGTATTCAGATGTTGTCAACATGGCTCAATTATTAGAGCGAGATAGTGAGTATGTTCAATGAGGGACCACAACTAGGTCATACCGGTGTGGACGATGATCATCGAGGCGATGATAACCCGGTGAGGAGGGAAAAATACGGACAAAAGCGGTAACCACTCGGGTGGTCATCGTGGCCATGATAATAGGAGAGGTGAGTCAAGTGGAAATTTCAAAAAGAGGAGATTCAATAATGACGGGAAGACATCAGCAGTAACACCAGCACCAACAACAAATTCTAGGGGAGGAGAACGACTGCTAGTTAGATGCTATAAATGCGGAGAGGAGGGACACATAAGTCCAAACTGTTCACAGCCTTCCAAGGTGTGTTTTAATTGTGGAAAAGATGGTTATATAGCCCGATTTTGTCCGGTAGCGAATTCAAGTCCAATTGGGACGGCGGCACCAAAGGCGAATACGGACAAAACAAAGTTGGTGGTTCAAGGGAGGGCGTTTATCGTGACTGGCCAAAACGCGAGAAACCCAAACGAGATGATCACGGGTAACCTAATCCTGAACTCTTGCGAAGTTTATACCTTACTAGATACCGGTTTTACCCATTCTTTTATCTCTCCTTCTTGTGCTCAACGTTTAAACTTTACTCCAGAGAAATTAGACTTTGATTTATCTGTGGAGACTCTGTTAGGAGAAACCTTTATCAGATCCACTGTTTATAAATCTTGCTTGATCCAAGTTGGCACAATCACATTACCTGTTGATCTTATCTCTTTAAAGATACTTGCATTTGATGCAATTTTAGGGATTGATTGGTTAACTACTCATCACGCCAAAATTAATTATTTTCGCAAGGTTGTTAGTTTTCATATTCCTAACCAACCTGTCATAAGAATTCAAACAACTAAACCACTAAAATTAGTCACTGTCATATCAAGCCATAAAGCTATTCGTTTTTTGAAAAACGGATGTTAAGCTTTCTTAGCCCATATTATGGACTTGAAAAAAAACACGTCAGATTTGAATAATATTTCTGTTGTTAGTGAATTTCGGCGTATTTCTGAAGAACTTTCTGGTCTACCCCTAGAGCGTGAAGTTGAATTCTTTATTGATCTTGAACCGGGTACAAAGCCCATTTCTAAAACCCCATATTGAATAGCTCCTATTGAACTTCAAGAGTTAAAAGTCCAACTACAGGAATTGTTAGACATCGGTTTCATTCGTCCTAGTACATCTCCTTGGGGTGCTCCTGTTTTATTTATAAAGAAGAAAGACGGGAGTATGCGACTTTGTATTGACTACCGGGAATTAAACCATGTCACCATTAAGAATAGGTATCCCCTACCTCGCATTGATGACTGTTTGACCCGATTTGCGAGGAGCATAATTCTTTTCAAAGATCGATCTTAGATTCGGATATCATCATTTGAAGATTAAAATTGAGGATATTCAAAAGGCGCCTTGAGAACTTCGATGCGGGCATTATGAATTCTTATTCATGTCTTTTGGATTGACTAATGCTCCTGCTGCTTTCATGGATATGAGATTCAAGGAATATTTGGATCAGTTTGTTGTTGTCTTTATTGATGACATCCTCATCTATTCCAAAAGCCGTGAAGATCATGAGCACCATTTGAAGCTGGTACTTCAAGGACTTCGTGACAACAAGCTATATGTCAAGCTGAAGAAATACGAGTTTTGGCTTGAGGAAGTAGCATTCCTTGCGCACGTGGTTTCAAAGCATGGAGTATTTGTTGACCCAGAGAAGATTGAAGCAATACAAAGTTGGGAGCAACTGAAGTCGGTGACCGAAGTGAGTAGCTTTTTGGGCTTAGCTGGTTATTATCAGAGATTCATGGAAGGATTTTCTCAAATCGCTACTCCGTTAACTCAGCTAACTCAGAAAGATACAAAATTCGTATAGAGCGAGGAATGCGAGAAGAGTTTCCAACAGCTCAAGAGGAGACTCATTTCGGCTCCTGTTCTAACAATACCATCTGGTTCGGATGGATTTGTTATCTACAACGATGCTTCAGGCAAAGGGTTAGGATGTGTTCTCATGCAACATGGGAAAGTCATAGCCTATGCCTCACGACAACTCAAAGAATATGAGAGGAATTCTCCTACTCATGATCTGGAGTTGGCAACTGTCGTTTTTGCATTGAAAATTTGGAGACACTACCTGTATGGGGAGAAAGTGGTGATTTATACGGATCATAAAAGCCTCAAATATTTCTTCACCCAAAAAGAACTCAACATGCGGCAATGACATTGGCTAGAGCTGTTGAAGGATTACGACCATAGCATTTAATATCATCCTGGAAAAGCAAACCTTGTAGCTGACGCAATGAGTAGAAGACCGTATGCGGGTACGAGTGCGATGTTGTTAAGACAAAGACCCATTTTGTATGACTTACAAAGGATGGAGATAGAGTTAAAGACTCCAGGGACCCACGTGATGATGGCAAATATACAAGTAGAACCGACTTTAATTGATAAAGTTAAAGCTGCTCAAACTACAGACATGGAGCTGATGCGTATGAAGAAGAAAGTGTAAGAAGGTGTTATTCCGGAAGCAAGAATCGATGAAGAAGGAATACTTCGAGTCAACTCCAGACTTTGCGTTCCTAACGATTCTGACTTGAAGCATAGAATCATGATGGAGGCACACAACACACCATTTGCAATCCATCCTGGGAGTACCAAAATGTATCACGATCTTCAACATACATTTTGGTGGAGCAATATGAAGAAAGAGATCACGGAGTTTATCTCGAGGTGTTTAACTTGTCAACGTGTAAAGGTGGAGCATCAAGTGCCAAAGGGTCCATTACAACCACTTGAGATCCCGAAATAGAAGTGGGAATACATTACCATGGATTTCGTTACGGGTCTTCCCAAAGTTTCTCAAAGCATAGATGCGATTTGGGTTATTATTGATAGATTAACCAAGTCTACTCATTTCTTGCCTATACATGAGACTTATTCTCTTGAACGTCTTGCTCATATGTACGTAAATGAGATGTTGAGATTGAATGGCATGTCAGTATCCATAGTTTCGGATCGTGACCCAAGATTCACTTCACAATTTTGGGTTAGCTTGCAGAAAGCTATGGGCACGGATTTATGATTCCGTTCGGCATACCATCCTCAAACGAACGGGCAATCAGAGAGGACTATTCAAACTCTTGAAGATCTATTAAGACTCTGTGTCCTAGATTTCAAAGGAAGTTGGGATAAGTACTTGCCACTGGTGGAATTCTCCTACAACAACAGTTATCAAGCAAGTATAGGCATGGCTCCATTCGAGGTGTTGTATGGACGAAAGTGTCGTTCTCTAGTATACTGGGACGAGGTGGGAAAAGCAATGTTGTTGGGACTAGAATTGGTACGTATGACTACGGAAAAGAGCCAAACGATTTGACAACGTATACAAACGGCACAGGATCGACAAAAGAGTTATGCGGATCTTCATCGAAAGGACATGGAATTTAATATTGGGGATCATGTACTGTTACGTATTGCCCCATGGAAGGGAGTTACAAGATTCGGGAAGAGAGGAAAGCTCAATCCACAATTTGTTGGTCCATTTGAGATTCTTGACCGAATAGGAAATGTGGCCTATAGACTCGCAGTACCTCCAAGCATGTCTCGTGTTCATAATGTTTTTCATATATCTATGCTTTGTAAATATGTGAAAGACCCAAACCACATTATTGCGTTAGAACCAGCCGAGATAGCCGAAGATTTAACGTACGAGGAGGTACTTGTCAAGATATTAGATAGGAAATAGCATGTCCTACGAACAAAGGTTATACCACAAGTCAAGGTTTTGTGGAAGAACCATACTATTGAAGAAATGACCTGGGAGTTGGAATCGGAAATAAAAGCGAGGTACCCTCACCTTTTCGAAACACCAGGTATGTACGTCAATTTCGAGGATGAAATTTCATAAGGAGGGGAGGTTGTAAGACTCCAACTTATTATAAATAAAATTAAATTTTCTCTATTTATTATCTTGAAATAATAAGGTGATAATTTGATATAATGCTTTGGTTATGGGTGAAATGTGCAAATTTTGTAAAATAAGCAAGTGGTTATAAAATATTCATTTTTGTCGGGGAATATTCGTTTGGTCGTGGAATATTCTTGTTGTCAAAGAATATTCATACGACGGCGCAACCATTCATGGGCCCCATAATAGAATAACTGTTGAATGAAGAAAACGACAAGTTTGAGTTTTTATAAATAACGGTGTAGTTATTCACAGAATTAAACTTTGTTGGAATACGGTGTGGTTAAAATACGATGTCACGTGTGGTTGCTTGGCGTATACAGCGGTATTTACGATATTTTTAAATTATTGATTCTTATGTACGAAGAAACTACTCAATAATTGTTACAGTAATTATTGTTCAATATTTTATTTTATTGATTCAATAATTACTGCGTTGATATTTAATATTATTGTTGTTTTAATAATTGTCATTGCACAGTATTTCCATTATCAGATCAATAATTCATATTATTTGAATAATATTATTAGGTAGCATTATTGGCAATGTCTAGAAAATTCTGTTAAGGAGAGGTTTGGTCACCTAATTATGCTTGAGTAAGGAGAAATCCTTATCGGAAAGCCCCCTCTTTCACAGGAGCGATCTGGTTGTCATTATTGTGATTCTGTAATATTATTTGAGAATAATTATTTATTGATTTATATGATAAGGAAATATTTATATGTTGTGGATATAAATGATGTATTTATTTATTTTATATGGTTATAAATGAAGAAAATTGGTTAGAAGGACTCATAATCCGAAAAATCAGTGTTCTTGAGATACATTGCGTGAGTTATAATCTTTAATCCGACCATTGGATCGTTGTAATTTTTGGATATGTTATACATATATAAGTTGAGTATATGTCCACAAATTTTGAACCGTTAAAAATGAATGTATGATTTGTTATGAATTTTAAGAGGTGACTGGTTTAGAAATTGTTGAAGTTTCTAAATTTATCATTTTGGTGGAAAATTCTAGAATGAGTGGGCCCCACCTATGGTTGGTGAAGAAATGTGCTGGAATTTTATTTCAAATGTGGTGAGTGGGAATAGTAACAGGTAAAGCCATCAGGTTGCAGGTCAAGTCTGCTTCGGCGTGCTAGCATTTTTCATATAAATAGGTGCTTAGGTTAGAATTGAAAATCACACCAGAAACAAGTTTTCTTTCTCTCTATATTATCGAGCGTATTTCTGTGAGTATCTAGATACTTTGAGAGTTACTATTCAGGGCAAGTTTCCTTCAACATCATATCCGATATTCCATTCAGACATACTGTTCTTTTGAGGTAAGGGATGTTATTTTTTTTTCGTAATGATATTATTCTTTCAATATCATTATACCAAAAATATTGATATGAATTTTATTGTGGAATTTCTACCTTTATGTGTCAGGATTACTATTCACGTATACGACACTATTCACCAAAAAATGAAATTTTTCCTTTTTGTCCAAGATGTCTTTTATGGTTACTATCTTTAATTGTATCCATGTTTTGATCTTTATTTTTGAATTCTACTTCACAATTGGTTATAATGGAGTATTATTGAATTTGGATAAATGAAATACGAATCGCTAATATTTGTCCTTCTGTCTCACTGAATTCGTTCTCTAAAATGTTTTTCATCATCCTCAGTCCTTAATGGTGATACTTGATGAATATCTTTGGCCTGTAGTGCAAAGATGAATGATTACCTTATGGATATCTTTGGCCCGTAGTGTAAAGATGAACAGGTGTTGAGATGAACATGGCCAACTGGTGATACAAATGAATATCTTTGGCCCGTAGTGCAAAGATGAATATTTGATGCAAGATGTATATTGATTGATGTTACAGGGATAAAATATTGACGATGGACTTTTAAATTCATAGATGATAGTAGATTTCATTCTCTACTTAACTCTTCTAATGAATTGTTATTTTCGCTGCAGTTATTGATCTAAAACTTGTTGTCTATTATATTCTATCAGATTTTTCCCTGTTGATGACTAAGGATAATTTGTTGTATATTACTTATTCCGCTGCAGTTAAACTTGATGTTTATTGTATTTTATCAGTTTAACACTGTTGATGGCTAATGATAATTTATTCTGCATTATCTTAGTCATAATATTTTTCTTGGGCGATTGAGCTCACCCTTTTGCTTTCATTATTCTCTTCTTGAAATGAGAACATAAGCGGGACTAGTTGGGGGAATGGAGTACATGATCAAGATGATTATTTTAGTAGTCCTCACTACTTAGTGTGATAATAAATGTATTGAGGATTGAATTTGAGTTTGGATATTGTCTATGAGACAATATTCATGTAAAAACTCAGCTATGTTTTGTAGTATTTTTACACGATAGTTGTATTAAAGAAGTTTGTATTTGATTTTTGTATCATGTATTTGGCGACTCAAGATGGGTGATGTATACCTATTTTGGGTGCGTCACATTGTGGCTCCGACCTAACAACTATAAACCAAAATCTCTATTTTGTCTTACCAAGCAACGGGTTAAAGACATTTGCAAGTGGCTTAGTGCATTGAAACTCCCAGATGGATATGCTTCTAACATATCTCGTTGTGTTTGAAAATTATTGGGTTTAAAAGTCAAAATTGTCATGTATTCATGCAGAAGTTGATGCCAATTGCATTTCGTGAGATGTTACCGAGGAATATTATTAATGCCTTTACCGCACTTTCAAATTTCTTTCAGGATATTTGCTCAACAGTTATAAGGTACAGTGATGTGGAGCAAATGGAGAAAAACATAGTGTTGACAATGTGCAAGCTCAAAATGATCTTACCACCGAGGTTCTTTGACTCGATGGAGAATTTGCCTATTCATCTGCCAAATGAACTTAAGCTTGAAGGACGGGTACAATATCGGTGGATGTATCCTTTTGAGAGGTAATATAACCTACATTGTGCAATATTCATGATCTTTATAATTGATTTATCAGATACATTCGTATTTTAGGTATATACGTTGTTTAAAGTAGAAAGTGAAAAACAAAGCTCGTGTAGATGGTTCTATTGTCAAACGTTATACGGGGGAAGATTTTATCATCTTCTGCTCCTTGTACTTTGATGATGTAGTCTCAACGAAGCACAATCGGTTAAGTTAGAATGAGGTCGTCGATCCCCAATCTCGTGGTGATGAGTTGGCTGTATTCTCTTATCCGGCTAAACCATTTGGACATGACACGAAGACTTACCTAACCGATAAAGATTTGAAGATTGTATCTACATACGTGCTTCTAAATATGCCTGAATCATCATCGTACATCAAGTATGCATTTTTTTATTTAGAAGCTTAAATATTTAGACCCTTAATCAACAATTAAATAACATATTATTATTACAGTTCATTCGAAGCGGTAGCATTTGCTTCTAACCTGGGACTAACTATAGCACAGTTGCAAGCATTCACTATTGAAAATTTCCAATAGTGGTTTAAGAGAAGGGTTGAAGAAGATAGCGCTTCAGAGTGTTTTAGAGATGTCATTTCAGGTTCGTACAAAGTTATTAGTTCATTTCCAGGCTACATCGTTAATGGGTATAGATTCAAGATTGATGACTTGAATGAACTAACATCAGTCAATTCTAGCGTTGTCGTGTTGGGAAGCTGTTACCAAGATTATGAGTCCAATTATTATGGAAGATTAGAGGAAGTTGTTGTGCTCAAATATCCTAAAGGTAAAAAGGTTGTTACATTTTAGTGTCGCTGGTTTGATACTGCAAAGGGTGTTAAAGTTGATCATAATAGAATTGTCACAGTAGATATAAAGTTAAAGTTATAGTCTGATGACGTATTCGTGTTAGCCAGCCAAGAAACTCAAGTGTACTACGCCCATAATGTCATAAATTATAGATCCCCCTGGTATACAGTTGTCACAACGAAGACTTGGGCATTTGATGGTACTAATTTATCTGGAACGGATGACCCGTTGTAAGAAAAAGTTAGCAATCCTGGCCATGTAGTGTTAGATGATGACGATATGTTGGTAAATCATGTCGTTGACGTACCCGATGTTGACGAAGTCGAGGAAGATGTAGTTGTCAGTCCGTATATGTCGTCGTCGAAGATAATACCAAGGAAGAAATTGATACGCAAGAGGAAAAGACATAATCAAAGGATGAACATGATTTTGATTCTAACGGGTTTGACAACGTACTAAGTCTTAACCAATTGTTGTTTTGTAAATATTTTACTAATAAAAACGAGTATTAGAATAAATTAACTGCAATTTCATAAGTTAATGTTTGTTATTTAAGAAGTACAGTTATGCCTAGACATAGCGGTGGAGGTCGTTGTGGTGGAAGCCGTACAGGATTGGGTGACGGTTCCCAGGGCAGGTCATTAATTATCACTAACTAGTGAGTTAGTTATGTTTAGGCGCAATCACACTCATTTTCATTAGTTTTTTATAATTTATAAAAACATCCATTTAATATTTTTTCACAATTTTGACATAACTTAATTATACCTACAGATGCTATAAATCGGCGTCACCAAGGGCCTTACCTCAGTCGATTAGGTTGTCCACCGACTGTTCCAGAGACCGTTCAGGTTAACGTCAACTCGTCGCAATTAGTTTCAACATTAATATATCATATTCAATTAAAATGATATTATTATGTGATTATAATTAAAATAATCCATTGCCTTTTTAAATTCTAGTATTATGGACCCTGTCGCTAAGGCGACCATACACACTATATGCTTGACGCATCTCTCGACTGGCTGCATGCAATTTAGGCAGTATACGCAGTATGATCCCCTCTTTATAGTGACAGTGTTGCTAAAGTTTCATGTAAGTCGAATTACATATGTTAAATCAAAAAGTTGATCCTAAATATTTACATATTGTTCAAATTTTTACTAATACGTATGTTATAGATTTTTTATAGACATATTATATATATGAGGAGGGCATCGTGTGCGTGATGGCAATTTATTATTATTACGCACATCTCGATAGGCTATGTCGATTGCTTAGTTGTATGAGATGAGGCAGAGGGCAACCCGGGCAATTGAAGCCCAGCCTGGGACTACTATACGACAACATCAGTTGTCGGCCGTATCAGATGCAACATGGGTGACCATGTGTACGTACTGGTATGATGTTGCCTTCAAGACAAAGTCTGAGCATATAAAGAAGAATCGAGGCAAGCTTCGGATTGTATATACTTCTGGATCACAGTCATTTGAGGAGGTTTAGTGAGGATTAGTATTGTTTGGATCTATGTATAGTAAGGTAATATGATATTAATTAATGTATGATTTAGGTCATGCGTAACAGCTTGGGTCGACCTCCTACTATGGTCGAGTTTTGGGATAAAATCCATACGCCAAAGGCGTCGGCTTTGGCATCGACGATGTCTCCCGCGGCGTTAGCTATACGGGTAATAAATTTACTGTAATAATTGTTATTTAGGATCATATTACGTAATTTATATGATGTTGCCGAGTTAACTCACATGTACATATATTAAATTACAAGACTGGTTTGAGAAGCTCCAAGGCTAGCGTATAGCTGAGTTGCAGGCTTCTAGGGGCGGTCCTGAGCCGTTAAATTCTACCATCCCTCCACCCGAGATTAGTTTATCTCAGGATGAGGAGACGGCTCTTTGGGTCGCGTCACAAGATCCTCCCAATAGCACTATTTATCGGTATCGAGTGTTGGGATTGCTGAGGATACCAACCTATACACTACCTGGAGGTATAATATTTTAGATTATTTCTCGTTTATGAATAAAATGAACTTATAATATTATTCATGTTATATTTATTTTTGCAGGCTCTATCCAGCGTCTGCATCTAAGAGCCCCCGTGGGACCGTCACATACGGGCGCTAGCTTAGACGATGCTATGTTCCAGTGGGTTATGGCAGCGGTGTCGGAGAAGTTTGGTACGGATCCGATATTTCATCGTTAAGGCATACCCACCCGTGCTCGCCTCCATCAGCTTGCTCATGACATTGCAGTTGGGGCCACCGCCGAGAGTATGTGTATCCCTCTTGAGCATTTCTCCACGATACGCGACGAGGTTATTTGGATGGTGGTTACCTTACTCATGGACGCTTTTTGGCTGATGCTGAGTCAACCCTCGACTACTCAGGTATACTATTCATTTTAAATTCAAGTATTTTTCATGTTATTTAATTTTCATTTAGTTATCTTTAATTGTATCATATATATGGACCAATGAGTTGCATTATATTGTATCAACAGAGTGACGATGCTAAGTGGGTTGATGATAATGAGGAGGAGTGGGCTGACGATACCGAGCGTCGTCAAAGCAGCAATTTCATACGCCAAAGCAGCAATGTCGACGCCCGCCCGATGATCCTCCTCACACCGGAGGTAGTACTACTGGCATGACTTAGTTTTGTAGATGATTAGTACATATTTACTTTAGTTTAGCTTAATGGGATGTAAATTTTTGTAGTTTAGTTGATGTTTGACATATTATACATAATGTCCTATCATTACTTTATAGTTTGACATCTTTAGTTTAGTTTTGGGATGTTTGATATATTTAGTTTAGCCTAACGGAATGCTTGACATCTTAATTTCTCGTTTAGTTGATCTTTACTTTAGTTTAACATATTAATATGGAAAATTAGCGAAATTTTATTATTGTTGGCCTTGGTAATTATTCATATTCATGTTGTTAGATAGTTATAGTTATGTTGTATATGCTGTTGGGAAATAAAAACAGGTTTACAAGTACCAAAATGTGGATTATTACCCAAGATATTGCCAAAACAAAAAAAATATTTAAAAAAAAACTTAATCTCGATGGAATAACTATATCCTCGATGAAATTTCGTCGACATTAAGCCTTTTACACTTTGTCGGATTTTGCCATGTGGCATGATAACATCGACAAATTAATTTAGACGGACTTAATTCCGTCGATAATAGCTTAATTTCGACCAAATTGTTAGTCAAGGATAGTTAATTCTGACTGAAAGTTCAACGGACTTAATTCCGACGCGCCTATAGCAGACCGAAATTCCGACTGAATATTTCGTCGGAATTAATCTATTCTCGACGAAATATGCTTAATTCCGATTAAATATTCCGTCAAAAATAACCCTTTTTGTTGTAGTGTAGTTTGAACTATTTAAAATTCAAATCCATACTATATTTAATATTTGTTTTAAAGCTTTTTATACAAGTGGGCAGAAAAAGAGTATACTAATAAGAATAAGTCCTTCAATTTAAACCATGAGTACTAAAATGGATACAACATTTTATTGTTCAAGTTGAATGTCTTAATTACTCAAACTCTCTCCACATTAGAAAATGAGTTATAAATGATTCCCTCCTCTAAAGGGTATTCAATTCCCTTCTCCTGAGGATACTAGCTAGCCTGCTCCTTTCTATTTCTCTTCTGCCGTGACCATTTCCTTCTCCCCGTGAACTTTCCCCTTGCCTATATAAAGGAAATTATATTGAAGGAAAGATAGAGAAATCTTTGAAGGTTTCTCTCTCCCTTTTCTCTTACTTATTCTCTCTAAATTTATGCAGCAATTATAAGAGTATATTTCTATACTTTGCTAAAGTTTTATAACACGTTATCAGCACGAAGCTTTAACCAACTAAGACGGTAAAATTAAATTCTTGCAATTTATTATTATATTACCGGTTTGGCTATGCCACCAATAATATAATTTTATTCTTATAATTGCCTTTAAATTCTTGCAATTTATTATTATACTACCGGTTGGGCTATGCCACCAATAATATAATTTTATTATTATAGTTGCCTTTAAATTCTTGCAATTTATTATTATATTACCGGTTTGGCTATGCCACCAATAATATAATTTTATTCTTATAATTGCCTTTAAATTCTTGCAATTTATTATTATACTGTCGGTTGGGCTATGCCACCAATAGTATAATGTTATTCTTACAATTGGCTTGGTTTTGCCGCCTATTATATTCTTTAACTGTCAAGTTATATTTATGTTTTATTGTTCATCTTTAAATTATGTTATTTACAATGGTATCATCTATCCTTGTTAATCTTACAAGACTTGGTGGGAACCTTTTTACCACTTATTAAATTGTGGGAATAACTTTGTATATATCTGGAACCGCATACCAGTGAAATTCTTACATTATTTCATTCTTTATTATTACATTGGAATAACTTTTGTATATGCTGAATACCGCATACATGGTGAAATTCTTCATTATTCCATTCTTTATTATTACATTGGAATAACTCTTTGTCATGCATAACTACCGCTGGCGTGGGAGAAGAAGATCCATTTTGTATATATTTTTATATATATATATATATATATATATTGTTGAACTATAATACTTATATATATACATTAACGATTGCATATTCTTTTTACTAAAATAATATGCTAATAACGTAAATATAAGATTATTTATATTTACATTTTATCACCACTTGAGGTCGTGACTTAGTTTATTTTCTCTATATCATACATGCAATTATTTATTATTTTAATAAATAATAAAATTGTGTTTTAACCCAGGATAGATGGAAAACTTGGCAAAAATAGATTTTTCTATTTTGAAAATCTCTGGAGACAACTATTTGGCTTGGGCGCTTGATGCAGAATTGCACCTTAGTGCAAATGAGTTAGAAAAGACCATTGAATCATGAAATACAGCAACTTCGGCACAAAATGCAAAAGCCATAATTTTTCTTCGTCACCATATTGATGAAGGATTAAAGACTGAGTATTTAACAGTCAAAGATCATTTATCTTTATGGACACAACTGAAGGAAAAATTTGATCACCAAAAATTGGTTGTTCTCCCTAATGCCAAATTTGAGTGGCTTAATTTAAG
Source organism: Panax quinquefolius (assembly GCA_020205615.1). Taxonomy (NCBI): domain Eukaryota; kingdom Viridiplantae; phylum Streptophyta; class Magnoliopsida; order Apiales; family Araliaceae; genus Panax; species Panax quinquefolius. The sequence continues at coordinate 94,686,824 of CM035161.1, forward strand.
GCTACAAGATTACAAATCAATTACGGAATATAGTTCCAATGTTTATAGAATAACCTTTACTTTGGCTTTATGCGGAGATCCAGTTTCTGAAACCCAAATGTTAGAGAAAACACTCTCAACTTTTCATCCAACCAACATGATTCTGTCACAACAATATAGACAGAGTAAGTTCACAAAATTCAGTGACTTGTTGTCTATCCTCCTTGTTGCGGAAAAGAATAATGAATTGTTGTTGAAAAACCATCAAGTATGGCCAACGGGTGCTACCCCATTGCCAGATTTTAACAGCACGTCATTCTAGCAGAATAAACGTGATAAGAGATGGTCATATAATAAGAAGTCTTAGGGACGAAAGAAGAAACGAGACCATCATAACAACAAATTCCAGAACCGCGACAATTCAAGCCACCAGAAGTGGCAAGTGTCTGGGTCGGGTAAAAATAAAGAAAATGCAGCACCGATAAAGAACAAACCAGATGTTTATTTTAGGTGTGGGATGAATGGGCATTGGTCGCGTACCTGTCGTACGCCGAGGCATCTGGTTGATTTATTCCAGGAGTCTCAGAAGAACAAAGTAATGGAGGTAGAAACAAACTTTGTTGATCATCAATTAGATATTGTTGATGTTCCACCAATGACCAACAATGAGGAAAATGTTGTTGATATTACTGGACCTTCTGAAAGTATCTTTTGGGATAACGTTTAATTTTTATTTTAATTAAACACCCAACATGTATAATATTATTAGTTTTCATGCTATACGTGGTCAGTGTTTATCATGAATAAAATTATAAATGAAATATAACTTTTCTTATTTATGCTTTTATATGTGTCAGACCATCTTTAATGAATATCTTCTCATCACTTCTACTATTTCTGAAAAATAGAATATCCTAGAAAAACTTCATTCAATTTCTTCTGGATTATATACTATGAAAATTAGAGCAATTGAGTCTCATACTGTTATGATTCCAAAAATCCTAGTTCCCAGATCCTTTATGCTTTGGCATAAAAGACTTGGTCATCCAGGTACTTCTATGATGTGTCGTATTATTGAAAATTCTATTGGCCATCCTCTCAAAAATAAGAAGGTTTTTCCTAGTAGTGAATTTCCTTGCACTGCGTGTTCTTGAAGAAAATTAATTGTTCGACCATCACCGGTAAAAGTTTATAAAGAAGCCCCGAAATTCCTAGAGAGAATTCAAAGAGACATTTGTGGACCTATTCACCCATTGTCTGGCCCATTTCAATATTTCATGGTTTTAATAGATGCTTCAACTAGAGGGTCTCATGTATGTCTTCTCTCTTATCAAAATTTTGCCTTCTCAAAATTCTTGCTCAAATAATCAAGTTACGGGCTCAGTTCTCGGATCATTCAATCAAGTCAATTCGACTTGATAACGCAGCTGAATTTTCATCAATGACTTTTAATGATTTTTGTATGACTATTGGAATCTCCATTGAGCATTATGTTCCTCTTATTCATACAGAAAATGGTTTAGTTGAATCTTTAATAAAAGAACTAAAATGGGAGCCCAACGAAGAATAGGTATTTATGTTGGTTTTGATTCTCCTTCTATTATCAGATATCTTGAGCTTTTAATTGGAGATGTTTTTACTAGATTGTCATTTTGATGAATTTGTATTTCCACCATTAGCAGGAGGGAAAGTTTTAAATAAAAAAAAAACCCTCTGAGATATCATTGAATGCATCAGAATTGAATTCACTTTATCCTCATACAGGACAATGTGAAATTGAAGTTCAAAGAATTATTTATTTATAAAATATTGCAAATCAAATGCCAGATGCATTTAATGATGTTAGAAAAATGATAAAGTCATATACACCTGCAGTGAATACTCCAGCAGAGATAGAAATACCTATTGAAAAATCAATTCCTGGAGAATTGACAAATAAGGTAATAAAAGAATCTAAACCATACCAGAAGCGTGGAAGACCAGTTGGTGCAAAAGACACTGTACCACGAAAATTAAAAGCAAATAAGGGAATCCCAGAAGGAATACCGCCTTGTAAGTAGCACTTATTCCAAGAGTAGGAATAGCGGAGAAGAAGTACAAACCAGCTCGTAAGTAGCACTTATTCCAAGAGTGGGAATAGCCCCAGAAGAGGTTCAAAATCTCAGTGAAGGGATAAGAGATGAACACCAAGAGATCTCAATAAATTATGTACATGATGAGAAAATATGAGATCGAAGCAAAGTCATGATTGATAATATATTTGTTTTCTCTATAGCATCAGATATTACTTTGATTCTTGACACGGATCCTGAACCACAAAACGTGGAAGAATGTCAGAAAAGAAAAGATTGGCCAAAATGGAAAGATGTTATTCAAACTGAGCTACAATCTCTATTAAAAAGAGAAGTATTTGGACCAATAGTTCAAACACCGCTGGGTGTAATCCCGGTTGGAAATAAAATCTCTATTGAAAAGAGAAGTATTTGGACCAGTAGTTCAAACACCGATGGGTGTAATCCCGGTTGGAAATAAATGGGTATTTGTACGAAAGCGAAATGAGAACAATAAAATTGTGAGATATAAAACCCAACTTGTAGCTCAAGGGTTTTTCACAAAAACCTGGTATTGATTATGAGGACACAGACTCTTCAGTATGTAATGGATGGAGTCACTTTTCGCTTTCTGATAGGTATGGCAACCATGGAAGGTTTGGAAACACGTCTGATGGATGTTGTAACAGCATACCTATATAGCTCACTTGACATTGAGATTTATATGAGAATCCCTGAAGGATTAAAAATGGCTGAATCACAAAGGCCCAGTCACATATATTCAATCAAGTTACAACGCTCATTGTATGGGTTGAAACTGTCTGGTCGTATGTGGTATAATCGACTTAGTGATTATTTAATAAAAGATGGATATATAAATGATCATGTATGTTCATGTGTTTTTATTAAGAAATCACAAAGTGGATTTTTCATCATTGTTGTATATGTGGATGATTTGAATTTTGTAGGTACTCCTGAAGAACTCACAAGAACTGCTACTTATTTAAAAGATGAATTTGAAATGAAAGATCTTGGAAAGACAAAATTCTGTTTGGGAATACAAGTGGATCATTTAGCATTTGGAAATTTTGTTCATCAATCCACATATGCTGAAAAAGGATTCTCAATCTCTTTGACTACCCCGATGGTTGTTCGATCTTTAGAAGTTGATAAAGATCCATTTCGGCCTCTAGAAAGTGGGGAAGAAGTTCTTGGATCTGAAGTTCCATACCTATGTGCAATGGAAGAATTTCTTGGACCTGAAGTTCCATACCTAAGTGCAATAGCTACTCTTATGTATCTTGCAAATTGTACACGACCTGATATTGATTTTGCTGTCAACTTGTTAGCAAGATACAGTTCTTCTCCGACTAAGAGACATTGGGATGAGATCAAACACATTTTGAGATACCTCCGTGGAAGTATAGATCTTGGATTATTTTATCCAAGAGATTCAACGTCTCGATTGGTTGGATATGCCGATATAGGATATTTATCAGATCCACACAATGGAAGATCACAAACAGGTTATGTATTTACGTATTGTGACACAACTATATCTTGGAAATCCACAAAGCAAACCATGACAGCTACATCTTCAAATCACTCAGAGATTCTCGTTATACATGAAGTAAGCAAAGAGTATGTTTGGTTGAGATCAGTTATTTAGCATATTCAAAAATCATATGGATTACCATCAATCAAAGACATTCCTACAATTCTATATGAGGATAACGTTGCATGCATTGCTCAACTTAGAGGAGGGTACATCAAGGGAGATAGAACAAAGCACATTTCACCTAAATTCTTCTTTACACATGAGCTACAAAAGAAGGGTGATATAGATGTGCATCAAATTCGATCATGTGATAATCTAGCCGACTTATTCACAAAGTCGCTACCAAATGCAACGTTTACAAAACTTCAGAAAAGGATCGAAATGTGTCGACTGAAAGACTTATGACAACATTTCATCAAGGAGTAATGAATTCCTTTTGAGGGGAAGACTGTACTCTTTTTCCTTAGTCATGGTTTTTATCCCAATGAGTTTTTCCTGACAAGGTTTTAACGAGGCAGTCAATTAAAAGATATTTATGTAAAAGATATGTACTTTTTTTTCCTTCGTTAAGTTTTTTCTCATTGGATTTTTCTTAACAAGATTTTTAATGAGACATAATCTTCTATCGTAGAAAATCAGGGTAAGTGTTAAAAATGATTCCCTCCTCTAAAGGGTATTCAATTCCCTTCTCTTGAGGATACTAGCTAGCCTGCCCCTTTCTGTTTCTCTTCTTCCGTGACCATTTCCTTCTCCCCGTGAACTTTCCCCTTGCTTATATAAAGGAAATTATATTGAAGGAAAGATAGAGAAATCTCTGAAGGTTTCTCTCTCCTTTTTCTCTTACTTATTCTCTCTAAATTTATGCAGCAATTATAAGAGTATATTTCTATACTTTATTAAAGTTTTATAACAAAATAGAATATATTAGAGGTGAGTGAATGAGTGGACATGCCAAAACTATATAGACAATGTCAAAGTTGTTGCTACTATTAAATGACATTATTGTGTCAAAATAAGAACGTACATTTGCCTTATACCGTCATACTAAAAAGTTACTCTCTTCGTCCCAAATTAATTGTTTAGTTTTGACTTTTTAAAGTCAAATTAACCATTTTTAAAACTAATCTTTTTACTATTTTTACTAAAATATAAGTGAAGAGATTATAACCAAAAGAAAGTATATACAATTTATTACTAATCTTAATTTTTATAATTTTAAAAATATATTTATATATGCTTAATTATTAATTTTAAAAATAGTCAATTTGACTTAAAAAAAATCAAAACTGAGCAGTTAATTTGGGACGGAGGGAGTAATTAATTAGCAACATCATATCATGGCCTCACCAATATTTTTCTTCAGCTTTCACATCCACCATTAACATCTGTTTATGTCCATTTTTGCACGCCTAATGTTATTTAATTAATTTATAATAAATCATCTTTACACATAAGAAATGTTTATTAATTGATTTTTTTACAAATTTTTGTGATATTTGTTGGGATGTGGACACGTGGTTAGGTGGCCTGATTGATAACACATTTATTTTATGAAATGCAGTTCATAAATCATTCGTGTCATTAACATGTCATAAGTCGTAACAATTAAATTGGTTTTGCAACCTAATTTATTTACTCGTACTTAATTGGAGCAACATAAGTACTTTAAAATCTGGACTGACTAAAATTTTTGAGAATCTAACAAAATTTATTTATGGATATCAATATGATAAGATCATGATTATCTGTTAAAACTGGTTATCTTTTTGTCATCCGGTTATTATAAAGTTTATTTTTTGGTAAGTTGGTCAATTAATTAATAAAATATTGACACACATAGAATCTCGCATGCGTGTCAGCACTCTATTGGTCAATTGACCAACTTACTCAAAAATAAACTTCATGCTAACCACTCTCATTATAAAGTGAGAGGAAGATGTAGACGGTCACTTTTGATGTAAATATCAAAGTGAGGTTTTTTTTTCTTCTCTTTATTGCCCTTTAAAGTTACTTATCTATAAAGAAGAGGAGAGGTGAATTTTAAATTCCTAAAAATAAAATGTATTAAACGGGAGTAAAACTAGTAAGAGAAAATAGGATAGTAGGATAAATGAAATTTACGTGAAAACTTTGTCAATAAAATTTATAATAAGACTCATTTTAAAATCTGGACAGAGACTAAATTTTTTGAGAATCTAACCAAATTTGTTTATGGATATGATTATGATAAGAGTCATGTTATATATTACGAAAGTTTCATTTGAATTATGATTCCAACGTAGGTGAACACAAGAGATAAGTAAGAATTAATAATGGTCTCATTTTAATTAATTTTATTTTATCGCATACATTTTTACGTTGGTCGGAATCTAAATTTCGTCAAATATTTGTCTACATGTATATCATGATCATAATTATCATTTTGCTTATGATAAAAATAATGATACTATCACATAAAAAAGATCACATAATGCTTACATTTACACACATGTATACTGCGGGCCCCACATGTCAGGCGGGGGCCCATATTATGCATGTGTATGTATGTGATTTTTTTTTTATGTAATAGTAACATTGTTGTTATGATAATTAAGATCATGATTACCTATCATTTTAGTAGTTTGACTTGTCAAGTTGCCAAGGCTCCAAAACTTTACGAGTAATTCTAGGGGGACATTTTTGTGTGGACATTCTAGCGATATTTTTTTTTTGGTTTTTTTTTTTGTAGTACCTCTTAAAAAATGTATAGTATTTATTTCAACTGAAATTTTTATAAAAAACAATGTTTTAGGTATCAATTGGACACATACAAGAAACAGGGTTGTACAGACCTTATTTTTTGTATGTATCCAAATTATACTTAAAACACTGATTTTTACAAAAATTTCAGATGAAATAAATATTATACATTTTTAAGTTATGACTAAAAAAAAAAAAAAAAAAAAAAAAAAGTCACTAGAATGTTCCCAAAAAAATGTCTCCCTAGAATTTCTGAAACTTTACCCCTATTTGTGAGTTTTATTTTTGGGATGAGAAAGGATGAGAATGAAAAGTTCCTTCTTTTTAAAAAATTGGAGGGAAAAACTCTCTCTCCATCACATCCCTCCCCTCTCAAACAAAACTCACAATAACTGAAATATTTTATTTAATTTCAGTTCGTTTTATTTTTCATATGCTAGAATTTTATAATAATGTGAACATGTTTGATTTAATTAGTACTATACCATTTCTAGGTATTAATTCTTTTTCTTTTATTTTTTTTATATAAATAATACATCCTCCGTTTTGAAATCTATATTATTAATGGAGGGTAAAAAATTGGTTACTTTTAAACTCTTTGGACTCTAAAAACAATAATAATTTTTTAACTCTTAGTTTTCATCATCCCTAATTTTTAGAATAAATATCACATGTTGTAAAAGAAAATTACTTGACAACATTTAAATTTAGTGGGAAAATTATATTTATTAACTTTATCTAGTTTCTCCTATATTATATTTTTAAAATTAATAAATATATTTAAAAAATAATTTATTATCACATGCATTGCTTGTAGGTATAAATTAGGACAAAAAGAGCTGTCATCTAATCTATAGGTCAACTGGTATAATTTTTCCAGTATCAGTTGGGGTTTTCTTCAGTTTCTTAGTAATAATGTGTGATGGTATTTTGCCGGCTTATCACATGAGTCTGAATTTTATATTTTGCGTATGTGAAAAGAGCTATAAATATCTCCATATACCAAGAGCTCGCCTTATAACAACTGGGATAAAATAATTTTCCAAAAAAATTTACACTTAAATTTTTATTGCTATGGTAGTAACATTAACACAATAATAATTAAATGAATGTAATGAGAGCAATAAGTAGAAGAAACTAAATGTCGGCAAGTTTATTAGATCCGATGGGCTGCAATACAGTCCAATAAGCTGCGAACTATATATAAATCACGCCCATATAAATCTGAAAGTATTTTTGCTCAATCATGTTCAGAAACTCCTTATGGTGGTGGCTCAATCAAACAATTTTTTTTTGATAATTTTGAGGTACCACATAAAATAGGGGCGAATGCATATAAACTGATATCAGTAGTACTTTCAAAATTTCATCAAATATTTCAGGTTTCTTTATTGAATTATTACAGGAGACTTCTACGAGATTTCTGGCCACATTTTAGGTGGATTTTTGTCGAGTTCACAACGTCTATTTGTATATTAGTCTCATAAAAATAAATGTAAGAAAATAGTAAAATTGTGGTAAATGCAAAAGTCTAATAATGTGAACAATATCTAAATATTAGGGGTGAACATGGTGCAATTTTGAACAAAAGCTGCACATGAAACCGCTTTGATGTGGTTGCTTAAATCAGAAACCGCTTAGCCGAAATTCATTTTGGACATGGCACTAAGAATGAAATCCTAAAATGGCCCCTTGTATCTCTGCAAGGCGTAAATGTACTCATATTAGAAAATTACAAATCCTACTACAACCGTTCGTTTTTTATTAGAATCTTGTGATTTGATTTTTGTTGCAACAAGTAGGGGAAAACAATTCTTAATCGTTGGCACTAAACCTAAAGCAACTAGTTAGTAGTATTGGTGCGGAGCGATTTCTAAAAATGTGATGTGGTTTCGGCTCGAAAACTAAATGAAAAAATAAATAAATTAAACATGTCATATTTTTCAAATTCCAAATAAATCTCAAACATTGTAAACAACACCCAACTATAAAAAGTTGAATTTTTGAAAACCAATCACAAATTAATTCCAAACTTCTTATTCCTCAAATTGAAAGTATACAAATTATGAAGATGCATACATTGCTACAATACAACCATTATTTCAAATTTAAAGTCTTAAACCATGCAAAATTACATGTTGCAAAATTAGATTTACGAGATACTTAAATAGAACTTTAAAAACTCTAAAACATATACAAAAATATGAAAAATATTAAAGAACTTATGACTTTAAACGGTGCGTTTCTTTAAGGAGTGTGGTCTTTACAATAAAACCGCAACTGTAAGGGGTGTGATTTTTACTAAAAAACAATAATATGTCACTAAAACCAATGGTGCGGTTTCTTTGGTACGATTTTGCGTGCAATTTCGGTTACAAAATCGGTTCATACTTCATACTCTCCTCTACTAAATATAGTGCAATGAATAATTAAGAAAACTTATTTAATTTTAAAAAAATTCTTTTTCTTTTTCATCTTAAATTCTTTAAGTTCCAAAAATATTCAAAAGGAGAAGCCCGTTCTTGGACTCGTTTATTGGACCAGTTACAAAAGAATGGGCTAAGCCCACTCTTTGCATCATCAAATACCATAACATTATGATAGTCTTTAGTTATGAGCCTCCAGCAGTTAAAAGGTACAATTACATTTTCTATTACATTTTAAAAAATAATTATAACAATAGTGCACTCATAAAATATATACACAATTAATGCTTTTAAATTTTTATTTTCATTATTAGTACATATTTATGCTTCCTTTAATTTTGGGGTGTGATTTATATTTTCTCATTTTTTTTTCCATTTTTTTTGCCACTATCTACGGACTACAATCAAATTTAAAAATAATATTTTTACAAACTGAGGACACCCATCCGCCTGTCATCTTCAACTTCTTCACTTTATCCCCACCTCTCTCTCACACACACATTGATGGCCCACGTTTATCTCTCTCTCTCTCACCGAATGATCCATTTGAGTATTGCCAGAGCATAATATCCTTTTTAAAGTCTTATATATATATATATATATATATATATATATATATATATATATATATCGTATGTATAACGTATTTTGGGATTTTCGACAGTTTTTTAACGAGTTTTGGGATCTCCGATCACCACGAATTGAATGGATTCTAAAGATTGGCATGGTAGAGTGAATTGCATGTGTATTATTTATATGTAATAAATACATATAGTTTTTTGTTGTGATTAAACATATACATAAATACATATAATTTTTTGTATTATTTATTTTCTTTTCTTTCTGGTTGTTTTTTTTGTTCTATCCTTCTCTTTTGTTTGAAGGTTTCTCTCACCGCCTTCCTCACCCAATTGATAATGATTCCCTGACATAAATACATATAGCTTTGTTTGATATTTTTTTCAGAGTGTAGTTGGTAGTCAAACATTCATTCCAAGGTAACCAATTCAATTTTTTAGGTTACCAATTTATTTTTGAATGTGATACAGTTGGTAGCCAAACCTTCATGCAGTTGGTTGCCAAACTTTCAGACCAAGGTAACCAATTCATACTGCAAATGTGGAGGTAGATTGGTTACCTTGGTATAAATATTTTGTTATCTTGGTATAAAAGTACGGTTATCAACATTACATTTCACATCACTCTCTTATAATACTGAATTGGGTTACCAATTCTTCACTATCCACTTTGTAATATTTAGGGTCATTTTTTTTTGTGGTTGATGTCGCAAAATTGACGAGCATGAAAGCTTATACGCCTGAAGCATGGTTTCTTTTTTTATTTTTCTTTTTCGTGCTTTCTCCGGAAGAGATGAATGAGTGAATGAAATCGACAATATGGTGCAGTTGGTAGCCAAACCTTCATACAAAGGTAACCATTTTAAGTTTTGTGGGTAACCAAATATTCATAAAAAAAAAATTGTTCGTGATTTCCTCTTTGTTCGGCTACTCCGAATTCGTTTTGGATCTGTTCTTGCTGGTTTGGTAACTTCAACTTTTTCTTCTTTGATTTATTTTGGTAACTCCGACTTTTTCTTCTTCTTCTCCTTCTATTTGTTTTGTTTTGTTGTTCGTGTTTTGTCTGGCTATTTAGCATATGGTGATTGCGAATAGTTGCTAATTCTGTTACATTGGTTGCAGAATGTGAAAAAGTCTTTCATATATCAGTACACAAATCAAGTATTAGAGAGAAATCTGAAGTTATTTTAGAGAATGAAAGATGTAGATTCAGATCTGCTACACATACAGCATGAACGAGCTAGATGGAATTTCTTAGTTACAAAAGAGAGAGAAATTATGGAAAGGGATATGAAGATTTGAATTTAAATATTTGAATTTGAATTTATTTTTGTTGTTATTTTAGGTTTCCTTATTAATGTGAATTGTACTATTTTTGTAATATGGGTCCTAATTACACTCTTTTTGTAATTATTTTATTGATGCACTAATGATGTAATTACTTTCTAATTATTGTATACTTATGTAAAGGACCCCAATTAAAACTCCATGCCATACCAAGTTTTAAGGATAGCCCGTCTTTAAAATAACAAACAAGATGCTTCTTTCTTCCGGTGTAAATAGGAAAAATTCTCTTAAACAAAGGGAACACTATTTCTACATGCATGTTTAATATTTTCACAAAATCACTTCTCATATAAAAATAGAGTGATTTGAGGAGCACATGTGAAAATTTTAAATATGCATGTACAAATAACATTTCCATAAATATATAATTTTATCTCTGAAATGTTGATGAACTTAAATAAGGCTTTTGATATTGCAAAACATAAAATAATACTATAAGAGTAAATATACATTAAGCGACACTTAAAACTTTAAGCGACTGTATTTATTACCTTGACAACATCATTTTTTTCTTTGATAATATGATCAATTCCCTTAAAATAGGGTTGTTCATACTGTCAAAATAAAGAAGATTACGATCAAATATACATTTGTCAATTATTTTATGAAAAATGGCATATACTACTAATGTTTAAGTCGACTTTTTAATTATTAATTATGTAAATAAGTATTAGTACTCACCCTTTTAGAGAGATGTACAATAAGTGTGGTCCTCTTATAATTATTTTCAATATATGATTCTCAATTGTAATCTAGCACAAATTTATGGTAATATATAGTATGATTCATATTTTATTGTTATTCTAACAAGGATAATGATATATATTACATATGTTTTATGTCAACTATTTGATTGTCAATTATGTTGATAAGTATTAGTGGTAACTTATTTGGAGAGATGTGTAATAGGTGATATTTTTTTTTCTATAATTCTTGTTGTTTCCCAGAGGCACACTGGAGATTTAGAAGAGGGGGATTGAATAGATCTTTAAAAACGTTTTGATTAATTAAAGATGCACTACCAAGTAATCAGTTAATCATATTGATTAAGCACATCGAAATATTCTTTTATAAAATCCCTTTAATTAAAGATTAATTAAATCACAAATATAAATTAAATCTTGTGGCTTTGCAAACACATAACAGATATAGCAGTTATAATGTGCATAATGTAAATGACATAAAGTAAAAGGCACAAGATGTTTTTAAATGGTTTGGAGACTAAACAACTCATAGTCCACTTTTCTACTCCACGAGTAGGATATCCACCAAGGATATAGGTCCAACAGACCATTTTACAACTGAACCACAAAGGTTCCTTCGAGTCACAGAGTCTCGGCATCGAGTCACTTAGACTCGAAAATTCGGTCACTAAGATCAGGATCCTCTGACCCCAATTCGGTCACACAGACCAGGATCATCTGACCCCAATTTGGTCGCTAAGACCAGGATCCTCCAACCCTAAATCCTATTTGTTGATGTGTGTTGGAGGTGCTTCTAAGATGACATGTTATCTGTTCATCTTCTGGTACTTAGCAGCATTGTTGTGATCATCTTCTTGGTATTGATGAACTTTGTCTTTAAGGCTCGATCTCTTCTTATAGTCAGCAGCTACTCATGATCATATTTGATGGGCTGTTAAGCTATTCCATTAAGCTCGACATCTTCTTATGCTTAACAGTCTTGAAAACTTTGTTGGGTCGTATACTTCTTCTGTTCAAGTACACTTAGCATTATTATTGGTGAAACGTAGTGGTACTTGAGATTGGTCTTCTGATCTGTCACTCCTACGTCACCAAAATTAATTGAATGATTTCTTCATACTTAGTTGTTTAGCTCAGCCATGTCATTCATCATCTTGACACTTAGGCTCTGGCTTTTGATTTTGGCTCTTCGACTTTGGATCCTTGGCTCTTTGGTTGTTCTGCCTTCTGGCACATTGTGACACTTCTCTTGGCATTGCAGCTTTAGCACTTGTGCAAACTGTCACACTTTTCTTTTAGCTCAGGCATGCACTTTGGATTTTTATTTAGTGCTTCGGATCATTATTTTGGTGCAGCAGCCTTTGATCTTCTGTTTTATATGTGGTTGGTGTAGGATTGCGAAAACATAATCAAAGCATACAATCTAATTGTAATAACAACAGAAGTATGCAAAATAGAAATTTAAAAAATTTCAGCAATCCTAATGTATAGTCTTATGAAACATCATTAATTGAGGAAGGATAAAGATATACCTTTGAAGCGTGTCAACCTTTGATGAATACTTCAAATTTAAATCTTTGATCCTTCACGATCTCTCCAATCTCCAAATCACACGTTCGTCACAAAGTGTATGCAATACCCAAGAGGTATTCACCAAGAGTAATAGATTGAAGATTTGATTTTAGACTTAACTAGGTCTTAAATGGTTAATCCTAATTCTCACTATCCTAACAACTTAGTGTGTAGAGAACACTTGCAAGAGAGAAGCAAGATGCATGAACATTAGTCTTTCCCCCAATAAGACTCCTCTTATTTAAAGACTAACCCTAATCCTAAACCATTTAGAATTTAGGGTTTTAATTTAACTCCTAAGGAACTAAATAATAATAATAATAATAATAATAATAATAATAATAATAATAATAATAATAATAATAATAATAATAAGACTCCTCTTATTTATTTATAATCTAGTATTTCTCCAAATACTTAATTATAAATATTAGTATTTCTCAAATACTATATTATTATTATTTAGTCAATTTAATAATAATAATAATAATAATAATAATAATAATAATAATAATAATAATAATAATAATAATAATAATAATAATAATAATAATAAGATGACCAATCTCATTAATTTATAATATTAGTTATTTCTCCAAATACTTGATTATAAATCCAAAGCTATTTAATTTATTCCATTAATAAATTAAATACACTTAATTAATTTATTATTATTAAGTCAATCAATTCTAAAATCATATTTCTCCCCTTTTGTGGTGTGACCCCCTCTACGTTCAATATTAAGCCAGTAATATAATAAATAAATTAAAACAATTCTAATATTGTTTATAATGAATTAAACTCCTTTAATTCAACTATAAATAAATAATATTTATTCTACATTATGAGTGACACCTTATAAATAAAGTATCATGACTTTTTGGATAATATGAATTGAACGTAAATCACAAAGATTATCACAAAGAATACAAAGAACCTATTCTGTGAATAGTTACCGTACAATTCAATCTTTCTACCATACAATGTCCCAATCAAATATAAAACATGTAATTACTATCAATTTTTATTTATTTGATTATATGTATTTCGATTCTAAAATGCAAAAAAATAGTTAATGTAAATTAGAAACTCCTTTCTAATTTTCATTCAACCCTGGCCAGGGATTTCCATGTTGTCACTTTATTGAATCACATAGGACATTCTCTCCCTTTACTGGAAGCGATAGATCCTTTGTTAATCAGTCACCTATCTCCATATATACTTTATTTTATTCGAGCATAGCCTACAACATACTCAAGAGCATTAAGAAATATGTCAAAACATAATTCAGTATATATAAGATACTATGATGATCTCAAGTCCAAGGATCACTTGTACTACTATCACTTTAAGAACTCCTATTGACAAGTAAGAAAAACTCCATTAGGGTTCCTTTATTAGTCACGTTCAGTGAACTTATTCTCCAATAAACACCTACATACTTGCTTTAGTGTCACACAAATGATCATGAGATCAATCATCCTTTTCAACAGAGCAAGCATAGTATGTATTAATCTATCTGGAATCAGTAACCCCCACATTAGTGATCCATACGATTAGGAACATTTTAGTATTGAGATATCAAGAATTTAGATCTCATTAGCATGATCAACATCATGATTCTATAAGCATTGCTCAATAACTATGGGTTTATCACATTTATTAATTCAACTAATTAACATGGATAAATGATGTCTTTTATTAAATAAATTCTCTTATTAATAAATGAATAAGATTACAAAGTAAATGTTTATTACATCAAATGTAATTGGCTTGAGGGCATACTACTTTCAATATCCCACATGTACTAAAGCCAATCACCTTAATATCTCATACCCATCTTCTCTAAGTGACGATCAAACTGCTACTGAGTAAACACTTTAGTAAATGAATCTGCAATGTTATTCTGAGAGTCGACCCTCGTCAGGTTGACATCTCCCCTTTCAAAGATTTCTCTAATCAGATGAAAGCGCCACAATACATGCCTGGATTTTTGATGAGACCTGGTTTCCTTGGCCTGTGCAACAGTCCCGTTGTTGTTACAATATACAAGCACCGGTCCTTGTATACTAGGAACCACTCTAAGTTTAGCAATAAACTTCTTTATCCAAGCAAATTCCTTTGTAATTTCACGTGCAGCTATGTACTTCTCTTCTGTCATCGAATCAGCAACCGTTTGCTGCTTGGAACTCGTCCAACTCACTGTACCACCATTTAAGATAAATATAAAATCTTTGGTGGATTTTTTGTCGTCTTGGTCAGTCTAAAAACTTGAGTCTGTATAGGCTTCTAGTTTCAAATCAGACCCACTATTCCACCCTTTTTCGGAACACATTGAACTGGACTTACCCATGTACTGTCTGAAATTGGGTATTTTATCCCAGCATCCAACCACTACAATATTTCCTTTTTCACCATATCTTTCATGATTGGATTATGTCTTCTTTGTTGTTCCACTATTGGCTTGGCATCCTCTTCCAAGAGAATCTTGTGCATTCAAAATGAAAGGCTTATCCCTTTTATATCGGCAATTTTCCATCCAATTGCAAACTTGTACTCTCTAAGTATTCTCAGAAATTTACTTTCCTGCAATTCGTTAAGCGCAGATTGTTGGTCGAAATCTAATTACGCTCACACGTAAGTGCACACGGTCAACAAGTAATATAATGATAAGTCAAGTATCGTTTCCACGGAGATTAAATATGAAATTAACCCTCAAAATTACCAGCTTTCTATTAATCCAAATGTTATTAAACTATCCAATTCAAGAATTATAACTATTAAAACTAACAATATTAAAAATACTAAAAACTCCAAGAAATCAACAAACTTAACAACTGAAGTTTTAAACAAATATTGGAGAATTAGACTTACAACTTCACCCTAAGCATCACTCTGATTATTTCACCTTATTCCAGTTTAACTCACTATCCCAGTTTATTAATCAAGAACACTCAAGTAGAAGTAGCCATCTCTCGATGCACTAATACCATATTAACTTAAATCCACAAATTAGATAGAATTAAGCTAAACACCTTAATCAAATAATTCATCATATCTATATGTGAATTACAATCAAAGAAGGTTAAATTCAAGTTCTCTATCTGATTACATGCGACGCTAGACATATCTCTACCATAACATTCATCAAGATTCCATCACAGAATTCAAGAACACATGCTATAATGTCCAAGTCTAGATTCATATTTCCTCTCTCGAATCCATACAAATCCACATAGAATTGATGATCAAGCAATTCATAGATTCAAGCATAAATCAATATAGATAAACGGAAAGATAGATTATTAAACTGAAAATCAAAGATACATAATCATTGTTCAACCCAAAGATCCGTCATAAGCCTAACAAGTAAATTAGTTCATCACCGATGAAATAAAAACTAAAATAATCAAAGTCATCATTATCCCAATTACAAGTATTGAATTAAAGAAAAAGAATGAATCCAGAACCACCCTTCTCCTTTGCTTTAATCTACAATTATCGTGAATTAGCCTTCAAATCTTCCCTCCAATGCTTTTGCTCAAATCGTTGCTTTAAAGATGTTAATAGATTGTATAATCATAATCTCCCATGTTGTTGTTTGTTAATAACAAGCCTCAAACGTGTATTCTGACCATCATTTGATGCCCAATTGAGTTCCACACCATGACAATCACTATCCTTCACGCCTCTGCAGCAACACAATACAAACAGGATTCTGGCCTTTTTCGCACCCTCGCCTCAAGTGGGTTTCAGATCTAGAATGTCCGCCCCAATGGCTAGGGCTTCTCATAATGGACTAAGCACCCTCGCCTCAATGGGGTTTTTTGTGGTAAAAAAATCCGCCTCAATGGGCATCCATTCTGATTTTGTCCAATTTAAGCTCCTTTTCTTGCCAAATTTCGCCATGATTCCACCATTTAAGCCCAAATGCTATGCCACCACACCCAAATATAAAACAACACTAAACAAGTAAATCAAAACATAAAAATAAAGAATTAAAACAATTTAAACTTGAATTAGAGGCCGATTCGTAGGTATAAAACCCACTCATCACATATTTAATAATAACAGGTAAAGTATTAGAATTACCCAAAAACTCATACCTGAGGTGTTTAGGAAGAGGCATAAGCTCAAGAGTGGGTGGCTCCTCAAGTGACGGTTTCATTCGTGCCAATGCTTTTTCTTCTGTATGTAGTGGCTCAAATGGTACCTTAAACTTGCTTACTCTCGGTAAAGAATCCAACATATGCAAGTAGTCCAAAAATTCTGGATTATCCAAGTCCCCATCTCCCAGTAGAGTATTTTACAACGAATCCCTGATCAACCCTCTAAGCAAGTCTTCATTAACCATCCTGTCGATCACATCCATTTGAAAACATTCTCCCTCATCTGTAGGGAACCTCATGGCTTTGAACACATTGAATTTTATTTCTTGGTCTTGTACCCTCATTGTTAACTCCCTTTTCTGAACGTCGATGAGAGTCCTCCCTGTTGCCAAAAATGGCCGCCCTAAGATGATTTGGATGTTTTTGTCCTCTTCATAATCCAAAATAATAAAATCTTCCAAAAATATGAACTTATCCACTTTAAATAAGATGTCTTCAACCATCCCTCTTGGATAAGTCATTGATTTATTCGCTAACTGCAGTGATATGTTTGTAGGCTTCGGAGTTGGCAAGCCCAACTAAGTATAAACTGACAAAGTCATGAGGTTCACACTCGCCCCTAAATCACATAAACACTTGTTGAAGGCCATATTCCTGATTGTGCAAGGAATGGTAAAACTCCCTGGATCCTTCAACTTCGGAGGCAACTTCCTCTGTAAAACTACACTACATTCCTTCGTCAATGCCACAGTCTTGTAGTCCTCTAATTTCTTCTTCCTTGACAGAATACCCTTCATAAATTCAGCGTAACTAGGCATTTGTTCTAGGGCTTTTGCACAAGGAATGTTGATCAGCAATTTCTTGAAGACTTCCAAAAATTTCAAGAACTGCTTGTCTAATTTTTGTTTCTGCACCCTTTGCTGAAACAGTGGTGGAGGATAAACAACAGGCTCCACATCTGTCCGACTCTTGTCCTCTTTCTTGTCCTCACCCTATTTCTCTTCAACCACTTTGTCTTCACCTTGTTTAACATCTTGCTTTTCTGATTTTCTGCATCCTGTTCCTCGAGATGCTTTCCACTTCTCAAAGTGATTACTTGACACTGTTCGTGATTTCTCTTCGGATTCTTCTCTGTGTCACTTGGTAGAGTACCTTGAGGCTTGTTATTCAACGCTAACGTAAGCTGTCCCATCTAATTCTCTAAGTTCTTGATTGCCATTGCTTGTGATTTCATTGCTGCCTCGTTCACAGATATGTACTTCAATAGCAGCTCTTCTAAATCCGTCTTTTTCTCTTGATGTGGAGCTGCTTGTTGATGCTAATTTTAAAATCCATTGGGATAAGATGGTCGTGGAGCCTGGTGATTTTGGTTGTTAATCCACGAAAAATTTGGATGATTCCTATTCCCCGGATTGTAGGCATTCTGATACTATTTCTACGAAATTCTATTATAGCTGCCCAAAAAGCTGTACCACTGCTGGGTTAATGGCACACTATTCTATAGGATGTTCCCCTACACGCAATTCATAAACATAAGAAACCTGTTGAGTCTGTGCACCTATAAGAGCATCCATCTTCTTTGATAAAGCTGAAATCTGTGCAGCTAACGCTGTTACCCCATCTACTTCTAACACCTCAGCTACCTTCGGCTGTGTCATTCTCACTGTGGGCCACTGGTCGTTGTTAGCCGCCATTGTCTCTATCAGATTATATGCTTCCTCATAACTATTAGCCATGAAAGTTCCACCAGAAGCTGCATCAATACTAGTTCAGAGATTACCACTCAACCCATTGTAAAAAGTGTTCATCTGTAGCCATTTGGGTAGTTCCTGATGTGGACACTTGCTAAATAGTTCCTTGTACCTTTCCTAAGCTTCGTACAATGACTCCCCATTCTGCTGCTCAAACATAGTAATCTCATTCCTCATTTTCACAGGCTTCACCGGTGGGAAAAACTTAGCCAAAAATTTCTAAGCAAGGTCGTCCCAAGTTGTAATTGATCCTGGCGGCAGTGAGTGTAACCAGCTTTTTGCATAGTTTTGCAATGTAAATGGAAACCAGCGAAGTCTGATTGCATCATCCGACACCCCGTTGTATATGAAGGTGTCACAAATTTCCAGAAAGCTGACCAAATGTTCATTTGGATCGTCGTTGGCTAATTCCCCAAACAACACTGAGTTCTGTATCATTTGTATGATCCCAGGCTTGATCTCAAAATTATTTGTAACAATTGCAGACCTGGTAATGCTCGACTGAATCTCAGTCACCTTGGGAGTAGCATAATCCCTCAGCGCTTTCAGATCCTCTACAACCATTATTTCTTCCTGTTTATCAAAATTCTCTCTGTTTTCGCTAATCCACTTACTAAGTCTCTAAAATAGTTGTTCGATGTCGTCCTCAAAAGGAAGAAAGTCTTGCTTCTTAGACCGAGTTTGCATACACTAATTCAGATAACCTAAAATAAGAAAAAGCAAAAAGAAAAAGAAAAATTGTTTAACTAAAACTGAATTAATTAAACTGATATTGAAAAATACTAAAATCAAAACTAGTCCCCGGCAATGGCGCCAAATTTTTTTTGGGTAAAATCTAAAATACGCTCACACACAAGTATACGTGGGTAACAAGTAATATAATGATGAATAAAGTATCGTTCCCATAGAGACAAGTATGAAATTTAATCTAACAATTACAAGTTTTATATTACTTCAATTTTATTAAACTGTTTGAATTAATTATGGCAAGTAATGAAAAACTAATACTAAAAATCAAAACAAATCAACACCACAAATAACCGTAATTTTAATCAGATAATTGAGAATTAAGCCTAAAATTTCACTTTAAGTTTCACTCTGATTATCACACCTTTTCTAGTTTAATTTACTATTTCAGTTCATTAATCAAGAACACTCGGGTAGAATTAGCCATCTCTTAATGCACTAATACCATATTAACTTAAATCCACAATTTGATAGAATTAAGCCAAACACCCTAATTAACTAATTCACTATATCTCTATGTGAATTAAAATCAAATAAGGTTTAAATTCCAAGTTCTTTAAGGATCACATGAGATGTTAGGTATATCTCTATCCTAAACATTCATCAAGATTCCAACAAAACGCAGAATTCAAGAACACATGCTATTGTGATTAGGTCTACATTCATACATCATCACTCGAGTCCATACAAATCCACAAAAAATTGGTGATCAAGCAATTCATAAATTAAATTTAAATCACAATAGAGGAACTGAATATATAGTTTAATTAAACTAAAATTAAGGCATGACAATCATTGTTCAACATTAAAGATCCATTGTAAGCCTAATTAGTAATTTAGTTCATAATAAATGAATTAAAAACTGAATAAAGTAAAGAATTCATCATCCCAATTACAAATACTGGATTTAAGAAATAGAATAGTAATACACCACCCTTTTTTGCCTTCAATTCTGCAATCTTCATGAATCTCGCTTCCTTGCTCTGCTCCTCCACTGTTCTTCTCTCAATTAGGGCTCCAAAAATGTAATTGATTGTGTGATAATTGATTCTCTCCCTCTTCTAATTAACATAAGTCATTTTAATAGCTGAACCAAATACAATCCCAATCCATGCCAAAGTTATCCAATCCAAGCCTCTACAGAATTTGAATTAAAACCAAACTCCTTTCTGGCCCCAATGGTTGTCAGTCTTAAGAATCCCTAAAACTAAGAAATAACTTCCTCTTTATACTCTTAAGTTAACTCTATTACTATGACACCCCCAAATCTGGGTACTTCATTCCCACAAGATTTGGTGTTCACTTTTCATTCATTCATATCTAACCACTTGATAAGTGGATTTTATATCCACGAATCGTTGTCCATTTCACGCTTTATTGTTGCTATTTTCTTGTGTTCATGTTCGTTTTTATTTGTTTTTGTGTTCTTTTATGTGTAGGGTGGTTGATGTGGCATTTAACAAGATTTGGAGTCAATTGGGAGCATTTCTGGTAGAATTCATGAAGAAAGCAAAGTCACTCAAATAGAGAATAAACCCCCAAAGTGCCTATTTGTTTGTATACCACGGGATGGGGGTCTTTAAAAGACTTTAGCAGAATGGATGCTCGCCGGGGCGGGGGGTCTCGACTGATGAAGTCTCCTGTTGTGTTTGGAACTTTGCTGGGATACGATTTTGAGCATTTGAATAGCATATGGACTCTAATTAGTGGAGAATTTCGACTGAGACTTGTGTGTTGGACATCTATTATTCAATCAACAACGAATTAAACAAGACAGAAGGCAGATTACGATGATCAATTCCAGTTTTTCATAGAAAGCATTGGAGGGAGATTTCGAAGAGATTTTCGAGGCAATTGCAATTCTAGGCTACATGAAGGGTGTTTTTCACTATTCTTTTCCATAGACTATTATTTGTAATTGAAAGAATGTTATCTTTGTTTTATTCAGTAGTTAATTCATTTATGATGAACTAATTCATTTTTTAGGCTTATGGTGGATCCTAAAGTGATACGATGATTTTGTAAACCTTGATTTCTAGTTCAATAAGCTATTTTCAGTTTATCTATATTAATTTGAGCTTGAATTTATGAATTGTTTGATCAACAATTCTTTGTGGATTTGTATGGAATCGAGAGAAGATATTCGAATCTAGACTTAGTTAATATAGCACGTGTTCATGAATTTTGTGAATAGTAAAATCTTGATGAATGTTAAGGTAGAGATATGCTTGACATCGCATGTAATAGGATAGAGAACTTACTCCTAAACCTTCTTAAATTATAATTCACATAGAGATATAGTGAGTTAGTTGATTAAGGTGTTTAACTTATTTCTATTTAATTTGTGGATTTAAGTTAATACGATATTACTGCATCGAGAGGTGGCTATTACTACATTCGTGTTCTTGATTAATAAACCGGGATAATGATTTGAATTGGAATAAAGGTGTAGAAATCATAGTGAAACTTAGGGTGAAATCATAAGTCTAATTCTCCATTAATTATTGAAATTCCAGATTTTGATATTTGTGATTGTTTTGTGGTTGTTTATTTATTTCTTAATTTAGTTTTTATAATTATAATCATTGAATTGAATAGTTTAATGAAATTAGGGTTAATAGGAAATTGATACTTGTAAGGTTAAGTTTCTTACTAATTTGTCTCTGTGGGAACGATACTCTACTCATCACTTTATTACTTGTTGACCACATATATTTGCGTGTTGTGCGTAATTAGATTTTACTCAACAAGTTTTTAGCGCCGTTGCCGGGGACAATTTAGTATAGATCTTAATATTTTTACAATATCAGTTTAATTAATCCAGTTTTACTTAAACATTTTTATTTTTGTTTTGTTCCTCTTATTTCAGGTTTTTGAAGCGGTTTATGCAAACTCGGTCCAAAAATCTAGACTTGCTGCCTTTTGAAGACGACATTGAGAAAAGGTTCCAGAGGTTAACTAAGTGGATAAAGGAAACGAGGCAAGACTTTGAAAACTCTGAAAAAGAAGAGGCAATGGCAGCTAAAGATCAGAAAGCGTTAAGGGACTTCGCCACACCCAAGGTGATTGAACTACAGTCGAGCATTACCAGGCCCGTAATTGCTGCAAATACATTCGAAATCAAGCCTGGGACAATTCAGATGATCCAGAATTCAGTTTAGTTTGGGGGATTGGCAAATGACGATCCGAATGAACATCTAGTTAGCTTTCTGGAGATTTGCGACACCTTCAGGTATAATGGGGTGTCAGATGATGCGGTGAGACTTCGCTTGTTCCCATTCACTCTACGGGACAAGGTGAAGAGTTGGATACATTCTCTACCACCTGGATCGATAACTACGTGGGAAGACTTAGCTCAGAAATTCCTTGCCAAATTTTTCCCACCGGCAAAAACTGCAAAAATGAGGAACGAGAAAACAATGTTTGAGCAGCAACATGGGGAGTCACTATATGAGGCATGGGAGAGATACAAGGAGTTGCTCAGAAAGTGCCCACATCATGGGTTGCCCAAGTTGCTGAAAATGAATACTTTTTATAACGGACTACATGGGAATCTCAAGACTAGTATTGATGTAGCGTCGGGTGGAGCATTCATGGCTAAGAGTTATGAGGAGGCCTACAAATTGATTGAAACCATGGCGGCTAACAACTACTAGTGGCCCACAAAGAAGAATGACATAAGCGGCGTAATTTGTGGGTGTTAGAAGTAGATGGGGTGACAGCAATACAAGCACAAATTTCTGCGCTGTCTAAGAAGTTGGATGCCATGACAGGGGCTCAGGTATAGTAGGTGGCAGTAGTATGTGAATTGTGCACAGGTGACCATCCTTCAGATCAGTGCACAATAAAAAAAGCGTCCGTGCAGTTCGTAGGTAGCTACAATAGGGGTTCACAGAATATGTACCAAAACACTTATAACCAGGGGAATAGGAATCACCCAAATTTCTCATGGAGCAATAATCATCAACATCAAGCTCCACGACCATCATATCCCCAGGTTTTTAGAATCACCAACAATCGGCTCAACATCAGGAAAGAAAGTGAGATTTAGAGGAGTTGTTGTCGAAGTACATAACTAGCAATGAGGCAGCATTGAAAAATCAAGCAATGGCCATTAAGAACTTGGAAAATCAGATGGGGCAAATTGCCTTAGCTTTAAATAACAGGCCAAAAGGGACCCTACTTAGTGATACAGAGAGAAATCCAAAGGGGAACCACGAACAGTGTCAGGCAATTACGTTGAGGAGTGGAAAACATCTCGTTGGTAAGGATGCAGAAAATTCAGCGATATTGGATGAGAAAATTGATGACAGTAACGTGGGTGAAGGAAATAAGGGTGAGGACAAGCAAAGTGAGAAAACAAACTTAGACGACAAACCAGTTGTATATCCTCCACCACCGTTTCAGCAGAGGGTCCAAAAACAGAAATTAGATAAGCAGTTCGTAATGTTTTTGGAAGTTTTCAAGAAACTTCAGATTAACATCCCGTTTACAGAAGCCCTAGAGCAGATGCCGAGTTATGTAAAATTTATGAAAGGGATTCTGTGAAAGAAAAAGAAATGGGAAGACTTTGAAACAGTGGCACTAACAGAGGTGTGTAGTGCGGTGTTACAGCAGAAGTTTCCACCCAAGTTGAAAGACCTAGGGAGTTTCACTATCCCATGCACGATCGGGAACATGTCTTTTAACAAATGTTTATGTGATTTGGGGGCGAGTGTGAACCTTATGCCACTGTAAATATACATAAAATTGGGTTTGCCCACGCCAAAGCCTACGAATATTTCATTACAGTTGGCAGATAAGTCAGTCACATATCCGAGAGGCATAGTAGAGGACATACTAGTTAAGGTAGATAAGTTTATATTCCCCGTGGACTTTATTATTCTAGATTTTGAGGAGGACAAGAACATCCAATTATCCTAGGGAGACCTTTGTTAGCCACGGGTAGGACACTCATAGACATACAAAAAGGGGAACTTACTATGAGGGTTCAAGATCAAGAAATCAAATTTAACGTGTTCAAGGCCATGAAATTCCCTACAGATGAGGAAGAATGTTTTCAAATGGATTTAATTGAGCAAATTATTAGTGAAGATATGGGCAAGAGTTTGGTCAACGATCCATTAAAAACAACATTATTGGTGGATGAAGAGTTCGACGACCCAGAATTTGTGGACTACTTACAGATGCTAGATTCGTTGCCACGAGTGAGCCGATTTAGAGCACCATTTGAACCCTTGCACACGGAGGAGACAGCCATAGAAAAATTGAAACCATCATTGGAGGAGCCACCAACTTTGGAACTTAAGCCACTCCCTAAACATCTCAGGTATGTGTATTTAGGCAATTCAAATTCTTTAACTGTAATTATTTCTGCTGCACTTAACGATTTGTAGGAAGAAAAGTTGTTGAGGGTGCTTAGGGAACATAAATCAGCGATTGGGTGGATGATAGCTGATATAAAGGGAATCAACCCTTCACTTTGCATGCACAAGATTCTGATGGAAGATGATGCTAAACTGAAGGTGGAGCAACAACGTCGACTTAACCCCATTATGAAGGAAGTTGTGAAGAAGGAAATTTTGAAGTTGTAGGATGCCGGTATAATCTACCCGATTTCCGACTGTACGTGGGTTAGTCCGGTCCAGTGTGTGCCGAAAAAGGGAGGAATGACTGTGGTGCAGAATGAGGATAACGAGTTAATACTGACAAAAACAGTGACAGGTTGGAGGGTTTACATGAATTATAGGAAGTTGAATAAAGTAACCCGAAAAGATCATTTTCCGTTGCCCTTTATCGATCAAATGTTGGACAGATTGGCGGGACATGAGTACTACTGTTTATTGGATGGATACTCAGGCTATAACAAGATCGTCATAGCTCCTGAGGACCAAGTGAAGACGACATTTACGTGCCCTTACGGCACATTCGCGTTCAAGAGAATGTCATTCGAGTTATGTAATTCACCTGCTGTTAGGTTTGTAATATTCATGAACGCAATCAAATTGCAAAAATAAGCGAAAACGTGTAAAAATCAGAGTTTAAAAATTTTACAAACCATATACCCGGATCACCCTTTATGCACAATTATTAATTAAAGGAAAAAGATGAATAAGAAACATACCCTTGAAGATTCGAGCTTCCTTAGGTACATGTTCACCTCCAATCCTTTTCACGTTCAACTTGAATCCACCGGGTTTGGTTCCTTCCTTTGATCAACGTTAGCCACCCAAGTGTTTGGCCTCTAGAGGTGATCCACCAAGGAAGAAGAAGAATTCAAGAAGATGGGTGGTTGGCTAAACCCTAGTTTTTCTATCTCTATAGAAAAAGGAGCGTACTCTCCAACCATTGGAATTATCACGTCGTCTTGATATCTGATATAAGACTCCTCTTATAAAGATATCAAGCAACCCTATTAAAAATAAGGTATTATTTAATTAAACCCTTTTTAATTAAAGGGGCTCCCTAATCTTATTAGGGATAATTAATTAAACTCTTTTAACTAATTTTCCTTCCTAATCCAATTAGGAATAAATGAGAGTACTTATATTAAATTAATTCCTAAACTCTTTTAGAAATTAAAATAATAATAATAATTATAATAATATTAATAAGACTCCTCTTATTAATTTATATTTAATATTTCTAAAATATTAAATAATAAATATTAAGCAATTTAATTTATTCTATCACCATAGATTAAATTAAATATACATAATATATTATTATGATTATGCCATTAACTTCTTAAATAATTATTCTTTCTTTTTATGGTGTGACCCTTTAGGTTCTCCATATTAACCCGGTTGTGAATAAATCAATTAGAACAATTCTAATCTTATTTAAATAAATAAATTAAACAATTAATTTATTTAAATAATATTTATTCTCAATAGGATAAGCCTCCCTAGCGATCAACGACTTTCCGGATAATATAGATTTCAACATTAATCATAAAAGAACCTTTGAGTAAATAGTTACTGCACAATTCAATCCTTCCACCATACAATGTCCCAATTAAATATAAGACATGGAATTTACGTCAAGTTTTATTTTATTTAATTATATGTATTTCGACTCTTAAATGCACAACACCAAATAATGCAAATTAGAAACTCCTTTCTAATTTCATTACGCCTTTGCCAAGGACTCTTTGGGTTGTCATTTATCGAATCACATAGGACATTCTCTTCTTTTAATATAAGTGGTAGATTCTTTATTGATCATACATTATCTCCATGTATACAACTTATTATACCAAAGCATACCCTTTGATATACCCTAAGGGTCTTAAGGAATAAGTCAAAGTATAACTCATCATACACAAGATACTATGATGATCTCAAGTCCAAGGATCACTTGTACTACTATCACTACAGGAATTCCTATTGACATGCAAGTAAAACTCCATTAGGTATTCCTTAGCGAGACACGTTCAGTGAACTTATTCTCTAATAAGCACCTACATACTTGCTTTAGTGTCTCCACACAAATGATCATGAGATCAATCATCCTCATCCAATGAGCAAGCAACGTATGTACCAATCTATCCGGATTCACTAATCCCCAATTTAGTAATCCAATGATTGGGAACTATTTTAGTTTTAATCTTTCTAAGAATTTAGATCTCATTAGAATGATCATCATCATTATTCTAAAAGCATTGCTTAAAACTATGGGTTTATCACATATTATAAAACAGCGTCATGTAGATAATTAAAAGCCTTTAATAAATTAATACTTTTTATTAATAAATGAATAAGATTGTTACAAAGTATATGCTTTATCATCAAACATGATTGACTTGTGTGCATACTACTTTCAATCTCCCACTTGCACTAAAGCCAATCGTCATGGTATCTCATACTCTTCTTCTCTAAGTGGCGATTATCCTCTTTGTTGGATAAGCTTTAGTTAATGGATATGTAATGTTGTTCATGAGAGTCCACTATCTCTATAGTGATTTCCCATCTTTCAATGATTCTAATAATCAAATGAAAGTGCCACAACACATGTTTAGATCCAAGATGAGACTTAGGAACTATTCCTAGTTCTGTAATGAACTTTTCATCCAAACAATCAACTTTTAGCTTCATTTATAGCTATATACTTTGTCTTTATCACTAAACCAGCAACTCTTTGCTGTTTGGAACCTTTCAATTCACTACACCCTTTGTTCAAGGTAACCCTTTACCTTAAAGTGGATTTTTCATCATCATCTTGGTGCATCGAAAAACTTTAGTCCTGTTAAGCCCTCTAGTTTTAATTCAGACCCACCATGTATGCTCACATCCTTAGTGCCGGTTAAGAACTTTAAGATGTTTTTCACTGTCTTACAGTGATCTTCTCCAGAATATGACCGATCAACATTAGATCTTGTATATTTCATTGCATACATGATAGTCACTCATGCGATCTCTCTTTTCAGGAGTCTGTGGGGACTATAAAGAGATACACTCCATAGCTCATCAACAAGAGACATCTCTTGGAGTTTGCCATGCTAAACGACTTTAGCCATCAAATGAATATACGTTCCTTGGGTTAAGTTGAGCATCCTTTTAAATCTATCTATATAGATTTGCATCCCCAATAATGATACTCTTCCCAAATCATTCATGGAGGATTGTTTAGACAACTTTATCTTTACTGATTGTAGCATTGGTATGTAATTCCTCATCCGTAGTATATCAACATATAATACTAGAAATTTCACGACGCTCCCACTGACCCTTTTGTACACTATAACTCTTACCTCATCGTATGTAACTAGATCATCATCTTCTATGATGTGTACCTCATCATCATCATCTATGATGAATCCATACCTCCGGTATCTTGGTACTATTCGATTTACGATTAGGTTGTGGTATAATAGGTACATCTACAAGTTCCTCTTATTTGACTTATAGTATTTTGTGGTTCTTGAACTCTTCAAGATCTATTATCCTCCCACTAGCCCCTTTTAATGATAAACACCTTTATCTTAGAAGCGGCGTGTTTCGTAACAAACACCTTTTTGCTAAGTAGAATTATAGAACATATACCCTAAACTTACTTTAGGATGTCCCACAAATCAGTACATGTCAAATCTTGTCCCAAGCTTATCCTTTGAAACCTTTTCACATAAGTTGGACAACCCCTTATCTTAACATACTTAAGATTAGGAATCCTCCTATCCATAACTTTTATGGAGTCTTGGGAAATGGATTTTGAGGTTAACCTTTTGTAGATATGCAGCCATTTCTAGGACATGACCCTAGAGGGATATTGAAATGTCGGTAAAATCATTATGTACCGCACCATGTCCAACAAGGTACGATTTTTCCATTTAAATACATCAATCAATTATTGCGTATTAGGAGGCGTCCATTATGAGAAAACCATTTAAGATGATCTAGAAACTTATTTCACAAGTATTTATTCCTTGATCTAATCAAAGAATCTTAATACATTGTCAATTTGTTTCACTTTCAATTCTTTGAACCTTTCAAATAATTCATACTTGTATTCAACAAATACACACATTCAACTCTTTGAATGATCATCTCCTTTTCTTATACTAATTTGTTCAATATGCAAAATTATTTTCATGTAAGTCAGTATACAAAATTTATTAAGTAATATTCAGTTCTATACAAAACATTATTATTATAAATAGAACAACAATTATTCTTAATTATAATACCAAAGATTTCATTGTCCAACAATAAAATGGAAATAATATTTTAACAAGAAGCTGGAATACAATAACAACTTATTGACTTAATAGATTTGCCGTAGGCATTGCTAAACTATAAGTTTCTATGGCTAATATGGCAACCTTTGCTACATTTCCCACATGGGACTATTTATCTTTGTTTAGCTTTTTACTTCTTCTTGGTCCTTCATAAATCTATATTTATGATAACCAAAGTTGATATCCAATATCCAAGTAGAACCTTGACTTAAAGAAAAATTTATTTTAAATCTTGAACAAAATTGTATTTTATGTAGAAACTTTATTAAGCTTCTTTGGTTAGCCACTTCAAGATACTTCTCATGATTTCTTTCCGGTGTCGGGCTTATTGCGGTGGAAGCAAACTCCTTGCTATCCATATCGTTTTGTTCTTATTATCCTTTGTTTATGCCTTTTCTATATACCTTCTTTGAATCGTTCTTCTTTTCGGAAGATCCTTTGGCCCCTACCGATGTAAGACATGGTCTTTCTTGGTTGGAAAGTGACTCTCATCATTTTTCAACATGTTAAGCAAATCAACGAAGGCGATATCTAGCTTATTTATATGAAAAATTCACAACAATTGTGAAAGGAGTCAGGGAGTGAGTGCAAGATCAAATCTTGGCTCAACTCTCCATCCATGACAAAACCGGTTGTCTAATTGATCAATCAAATTGATTATGTTAAGAACTTTTATATGCACTTATAGTGCCATTGCCCATTCTAGATCGAAAAGAGCTCCTTAGATATCTCGATATCTATCGGTCCTACTTTCTCACCATCAACTACTTGATGTGCGGGGAATATAGTAGGAGCATCCATAGTTTCATCTCGACAAGCTGAAGCTCGTTACTCATGGATGCGAGCATGATGCATTGAGCCAACTGTGCATCATCTTGCCACTTTCTAAAAGTAGCAATGTCTTCCTCAGAGGCATTGTCTGCAACCATTGCAGGGATAGACGTATTAAGGACATAAGATAACTTTTCAGCCATAAGAACTATTCTCAAATTCCTTAACCAATCCGTTTAATACGGTTTGGTTAAATAACATCTAATATGTTTCGCAGTGATAGTAATTTAGACATTGTAAAATTTTGTAAATGAATTTGTAATTAACAACATTTTAACATACATTCTTTTATTAATTACCAAAATAATTTAGGTCTTGTTTTAAATTGGTATCTCCCACTATTTTCTTTAAACTATATTACCCTCACTTATATAGTTCGGCAAAATCTAATTAAAGATTTGCTAGTGAGAATAAGGATCCCATTTCAAATGTATATAGCCTTGTGGTGACACAACAAACTATATATAAATAAATAGGTAGACAACTTTTGTCAATTACATCAACTATGCAACTCCTTTTCTTTTGCCTCTTAGATTATTTTGATCAAGTGGTGGCACATCCAGAATCAAAATTATCAAGTTAAGTCCAACCTAGCACTCCATATATTCAAAAAAGAAAAATATCATCCTTGTGGTGACACAACAAAACAATATTGTTCAATTTTCTTTATAAGCATCAAATGTGATAAATTAACATCTTAAATACTTAATACTTGCCTTATGGTGACACAACAAACTCATATTAAATTTTTAATACTCTATTAATTTTATCATGCTAGAAATGCGTTCGATATTCCAAATATCTTTGAACGCTTAGGACTTAATATAAAAAATTGAGGGGTTTGTTATTAATTTGTCTCATCTTCTTTAAGCGCATACACATATATATATATAAAATACGCGTCATTATATTAATGAACATGAAGCATGTTTGCATAATATATAATATATATAAAGTATAAGCATGCACATATAGAATACAATATTCTACCCGGATTGATTATGGACTTTTATTCTAGTTTGGTTCACTAGAGCCACCAAGTGAACCAAAAGGTCAAACCCTAGGGGTGCAAGAAATAATATTTAAATATAACTATTACATTTAAACCGGGCTCCATTACAAACGGGTCTTCAAGCGCCTCCTTGCTCCTTGATCTCCAATTTTTCAAAATTAATTCTAACTATTCCTATTACAAAACTATTTAAAATAAATAGAAACCTTGATCGTGATCGATAAGGGAAGTACATAGGAGGAGTTAGAATTTATATTAAGAAAAAAATTAAAGAAGACGAGGTACGGCAGTGCGTTGTGGCGCCCCCAAAATTAGGTATCGTCGTCACCCATCTTGGGTCGCCACTTACATGGTACATAAATTCAAATACAACTTATTAACCTAAGCGTAGGTATGCAATACGATATAAAGCTGTGAGTTTGAATACAAATATTGTCTACTAGATATTATACAAACTCAAAAGGATTCCTCATTACAACTATTATCACACTATTTCACGAATAGTGAGGACTACTAATGCTATCCTACGGACCATTACTCCGTTTTCCAGACTCGTCCCGGCTATGTTCTCATTTCACGAAGAGAACGGTGAAAGAAAAGGTGAGCTCAACTAGCCCAAGAAGAAATATTATGACTAAGATAATGCGAATAAATTATCATTAGCCTTCAACAATGATGTTAAGCGATAAAATACAATAGACAACCGGTTTAACTGCGATTGAATATGCAATCCATTAAAAGAGTCAAGTAGAGAATAAAATCTACTATCTTTTAGGTTTTAAAAGGTTTTCATCAATTTTTATCATTTGAGACTCAATTTTAATAAATAAACCACCACATCTAATCATCCACGTACCACGGTCGAGGATTTTCATCAAATTATCAATGGTCATGACTATATCTTAAGAATCACCCACGGTCATAATCATACCAAAACTATCCATCATTGCATTCATGTGCCAATCGAGGACTTTTGTCACATCATTTATATCAAGTCATGATTATCAAGAATGATCCACGGTCATAATCATACTAAGTTCATCTATGCACGTAAGCCAAAGATAACATAATATAACATGAGGATGATGACAATGACATAATAATTCAATAAAACAAGTTCAAGAATTATTTAATCCATGAATTATTAACGTCAAATTGTCAACATAATCTTTGTTTCGTGAGTAAAATTCAAGAATGATCGGAAGAGTATTTCCATGAAAAGATCTTTGGATGAAGCGCAAATATCAAGGATATTCTACTAATTTCATGGAGTATAGAAGTCAAAGTTTTAACCATTTGGGTATAATAAAGAATGGAATAACAAAAGAAATCACCATGCATGCGTAGATTGACATGTAGGCGAGTTATTCAGCGAGAATAATAATAACGGAACGGTCGGTGAAATTCACACCAAGCAGGATGTTCACAGAATAATAAAGATGGAACGGATCAATTGTAAAAAAACACAGATAGGATATTCCAGCGAGAATGATAAAAAGCGGAACCGGTCGGTGTAAAAACACGAGCATGGATGTTCCAGCGGAATAATAAAAAGCGGAACCGGTCGGTGTAAAACACATGACAGGATGTTCCAGCAGAATAATAGAAGAATGTCACCAAGTATAGGGTAAAATCAGCAGCATATCTGAGTTATTCCAGCAGAATAATAAGCAATGGAATAACATAAGGATTTCACCAAGTATAGGGTATCTGGCGTATCTGAGGTTATGTATAGGGTATGCCACTTTTCTGAGTTATTCAATGAATAATAATGAATGGAATAATGAAGTTCTCTTCAAGAAGAAAGAATAACACCCACTACAAGTAAAAAGAAATGAATATAGAAGTAGTGAAGTAGCGAGAACTCTTCTTCTTTCTATAACTTTCTCTCTATAGCTTCTCTCTATAATTTCTCTCTCTAGAGTTTCAATGAATTAAGTAAGAAAATAATGAAGGAATGAGCTTCTATTTATAGGAAAATGGAATGCATAGTAACTAATCCATGAAGCGGTCAGATTGATTTACTTTTAATCGACGGTCCATATTTAAAGAAAAATCTTTTAAATAAAATATAATATATTCTATTTATATAAAAACATTTTACTATACAAACACTATGCAATACTATGCAAAAACACTATGCAAAACCTTTATGCAACACTATGCATAATAAAATATAATATATTCTATTTATAAAATAACTTTAATAAAGTATTCTATTTTATATAAAAGATGTTTACTGTTTTATTACGTTAATAATACTGAATAAAACAAAAGCGTCATTATCATTATAATAATTCATATTATTAATCGACAATAATGGAATCAAATGGTGAGTGACTTCTCACATAAGCATCGATAATCAATACCAGGTGTCTTCTTATGCAACCACACGACATTTGTACTTTTACTACTGAAAGTAGTTCAACAAAGTAACCACGGTAAAACTTCCGCCGTTATTTTGATAAAATATTTTTGTCATTTTCGATCAAAATGATAATTACATTGTGGGGTCCACCAATGATTGAGTAGTTAAGCGAATATTCCCTGCTAAACCGAATATTCCCCGACCAATCGAATATAATATAACCACTTGCATACTTTGCAAAATTTATAAATACTACCCACAACTATAATATTATCTTAAATTCACACCATAATATTAAAATTATTTCAACAAAATTTAAATCTTTATTGATAAAATCTGGGGTCTCACAATCTCCCCTCCTTATGGAATTTCGCCCTCGAAATTAGGGTACGTACCTGATATGATAAAGAGATGAGGATACCTTGAATACCTTTATCGTTTAAAATATTAAATTCATCTTTGAAATCGCCAAAGCTATTCATTAACAATTCATCTTTGCACTACAAAGTTAAAGATATACAATTTGTAAAACCAATAATCTTTGAGGCGTAGCTTAATAGTATCACGACCACGAATTATCCATGCACTTTGGCAAGGATATTCGTGTTTTCAATTCTGATCATGATTATACCGAATAATCCTTGGTCATAATCATACCAAGTCTATCAATGCACTACTGACCAAAGATGACTTTTACCACATCCATGAATTAATATTTCATTCTTTGAGACTCACTCTATAATTAATTCATATCATCGAATCATCCCACTACGGGCCGAGGATATTCATTAGTATCACGACCACAAATTATCCATGCACTACGACCAAAGATAATTGTGTATTCATTAGTATCACGACCACAAATTATCCAAGCACTTTTACTAAAGATAATTGTGTATTCATTAATATCACGACCACAAATTATCCATGCACTACTGACCAAAGATAATCGTGTATTCATTAGTATCACGACCACAAATTATCCATGCACACTACGACCAAAGATAATTGTGCATTCATTAGTATCACGACCACAAATTATCCATGCACTACTACCAAAGATAATTGTGTATTCATTAGTATCACGACCATAAATTATCCATGCACTACTGACCAAAGATAATTGTGTATTCATTAGTATCACGACCACAAATTATCCATTACTACTACTAAAGATAATTGTGTATTCATTTCTGGTTATGATTATAAGAATAATCCTCGGTCATAATCATACCAAGTCCATCTATGCACCTTCTGTGCCACGAGATGACTTTCAACATAATATAAGCATGAGGATAATGATATAAAGAATCAATCAAATGAGATAAAGGATAAATATTAAACATTTATAATATAATTTATCCGAGGATTCAAGAATATCCCCATGTTATCAATCACTTAATAATCTCATAATCTAAGATCATTAATATTATAACAATATTTTAATCATTTCTTAAATTTATAAACAATTTTTCTTAATTGTTTACGCTTTTACCATATAATGCATTTAATCATTCAAAAATGTCATACTCATAAGATATCATCACCAATTATCAAATCTCAAAAAAAAATATGCATATACTCTATATAGGATTCTCTAGCCATAATATCCTATTTTCAACTTTGTTACTTCACATAACATATTTAACTCATATGTTAAGTAACTAAACTATTTTCATGAAAAATACCAAATCAGTCCCAAAAATATTTCTTTTCTGGGATTTAGCATAATATAGTCCCATAATGAAAATATATTTTCTAAGAATTTTTAAAATTCATTTACTATTTTTCAAAAATCAATTTCTAATTAATTCCTTAAGAAATTAGCTACCTCAAGTTTAACTCCAAAAATTCCCAAATCTTGGCAGGACCTTACACATGTTAACGTGAGCTTCTAGTTTAAATTTCATGGTCATCGGAGTTATAGAACTTTCGGTTATAGCGTTTTTATCGGGAAAAACCTAAATATTGAAAGAGTCATAACTTGCTCATTTTAAGTCAGAATGAGCTCATTTTTGGACAGGAGATACTTTATACCATATACCTTCATGTCCCTAAAGGCCAGAATTTTTCTCATAATTTAAGTGGCCGAAACAGCCCCTTAAAGTTTCTGGGCAGTAGCATTTTGAAATTTACAGCTTTGGCCTCCTTTGCTAAAATCAGTCCACACAAAAATCTACAACACCTTTTCCAGTAATTCCACTTGGATTAGTTAGGTAACTCATAGATCTAACTCTAGGACTTGACCACATTCAAAAATTCAAAATATAATAAGAGATATGGTCAATTGAATTTCATGTTACGTTTTTCACCAAAATCGATTTTCAACTCTTTGTGATTTCTAAGAAACTTTCATGTTTTTACATACTAACCAACATAACTCATCATAAAACTTACTAATACCACGAATACCCATGATTTTCATTATTCCAATGCTTTTATTATGACTTTCATCATAAACCACGTAAAGCTATTCATTTTAGTTGAAGAAATATTTGAGGTTTAAGAAATGGGTTTTTGTCTTTGGGGTCAATACAAAATTTGATTTTCACGTTCTAGGGTAGGCTAGGAAGTCTTCAAGAATACGCCAAGAAATTTATTAATGATAGAAATATCATTCAAAGCTATTACTCTCGTCAAGACTTGGATAGTACGTCACATTGATACCAGC
Organism: Panax quinquefolius; assembly: GCA_020205615.1. NCBI lineage: Eukaryota > Viridiplantae > Streptophyta > Magnoliopsida > Apiales > Araliaceae > Panax > Panax quinquefolius. The sequence continues at coordinate 94,723,003 of CM035161.1, forward strand.
TGTGACTTCTATCCCTTAACCTAGATAGCACCTCACAATGATACCTATAAACTTGCCATCTTCATTCACGATGTCGCCTACTGAGAAAGTAAAGCGATTGCATTCCACACAAGGAAGTCAACAACGAAAGGATCGGGGCTCTTTACTTATGGCTTGATATACTTGGTGATTAACTTTAGGGTTTGGTTACTTTGAATTCGTATAACAGGTTGGTTAGGAATATGAAAGCTAACAACCTTACAAAAAGAATAATAAGTAGTTAATCAATCATTTTCAAAAATTACCTCAAAGGCAAGAATTTTTAAAGATATAAGATCGTGAAAGTGTTTATTTGAAACAACAAGATTAATAAACAGTGGAGGTAACGAAGGTTTCTCCCAACGAAGTTTCAATAGATAAATCAAAGTCTAATTTTTTTTTGGAGTCAAATTTAAACATTGAACACAACTAGGTAGAAAAAAGAGTGGGTAGAACTTGTATTGAATAAAGTATAGACTTCGCAATAATTAATTTACCCGTAATAACCCGTTCGGTTTCTCGACAAACGCTTCTCGCTTAAATTACCGAAGTTTGACTTTACTATAGGGTACATTCCACCCTTAAGTGCTTCTTCACATTCACGATCCATGATTTGAATCATTATTCTCCGATCCATATCGAATTCGGGTTGACCGCTATGCATGTGGTAATTTCAAATTCGATGTTGGGTTCTCCCAATTCTTGTCCAAAAGCAAAGTCCATTTCATCTATTTTGGCTTTATTGGATCGGACGTCTTTTTCTACACTATCAACGCGTTGTGCGACTTTTACCCATGCATCGTCTATTCTCCTTCGTTCGATTGTTTCTTCTTTCGTTTGATCTTTGATTTTTAAATTCTCGATTCCAACTTTAATATCTTACACCGCCAAAGCGTGATTTTGTTCGAGCATCACATATCGGGTAACCCAATTTTGAATTGTTGTATCCCTTTGTTCCACAGATTGCTTGCCGTTCTTCAACTTTGTTCTTCTAGCTCACGAACACGATTTTGTAATTCTAAGTTTTGATCATAAATTTCTTCTAACCAATTCTCCTCGGGTTCTCTTCTTCTTCTTCCTCTTCTTCCTCACTTTCATTTGCTACCTCTGCAACTAGCTAAAAGGTGCAACAATTAGTTCTTCATTTACTACGTGGATATCTCTAATTTGTTTCCTCGTCGACCTTCGCATTAACTCGATTAGTGATTAAAGGTGTCACAGCGGTCACATTCACTCCATTGTGAATATTTTCAAATTGCCATTTCAAACACCGCCACAACACTGAGGGTTAATTAATATATCAAATATTATCCTATATCTCGACCACCAATTAAATACCAAATAAACTTAGGTAGGTCATACTAGCGAAGGAATTTCCGTCTCTCCCCTCCTAGTTCTTATCTCACATCTTAGCCAGGATCATATCCTAAGCTCGATACCAAGTTGTGGCGCCCCCAAAATTAGGTATCGTCACCCATCTTGGGTCGCCACTTACATGGTACATAAATTCAAATACAACTTATTAACCTAAGCGTAGTGTACAATCGATATAAAGCGTGAGTTTGAATACAAATATTGTCTACTAGATATTATACAAACTCAAAAGGATTCCTCATTACAACTATTATCACACTATTTCACGAGAATAGTGAGGACTACTAATGCTATCCTGCGGACCATTACTCCGTTTCCAGACTGTCGTCCAAACTATGTTCTCATTTCACGAAGAAACGGTGAAAGAAAAAGGTGAGCTCAACTAGCCGAAAGAAGAAATATTATGACTAAGATAATGCGAGAATAAATTATCATTAGCCTTCAACAAAGGTGTAAAGCGATAAAATACAATAGACAACCGGTTTAAGCTGCGAGCGGAATATGCAATCCATTAAAAGAGTCAAGTAGAGAATAAAATCTACTATCTTTTAGGTTTTAAAAAGGTTTTCATCAATTTTTATCATTTGAGACTCGATTTTAATAAATAAACCACCACATCTAATCATCCCCGTACCACGGTCGAGGATTTTCATCAAATTATCAATGGTAATGACTACTATAGAATCACCCCCGGTCATAATCATACCAAAAACTATCCATCACTTTGCATTATGAGCCGGCCGAGGACTTTTGTCACATCATTTATATCAAGTCATGATTATACAAGAATGATCCTGGTCATAATCATACTAAGTTCATCTATGCACGTAAGCGAAGATAACATAATATAACATGAGGATGATGACAATGACATAATAATTCAATAAAACAAGTTCAAGAATTATTTAATCCATGAATTATTAACGTCCAAATTGTCAACATAATCTTTGTTTTGTGAGAGTAAAATTCAAGAATGATCGGAAGAGTATTTCCATGAAAAGATCTTTGGATGAAGCGCAAATATCAAGGATATTCTACTAATTTCATGGAGTATAGAAGTCAAAGTTTTAACTTATTTGGGTATAATAAAGAATGGAATAACAAAAGAAATCACCATGCATGCGGATTGCCGCATAGGCGAGTTATTCAAACAGAATAATAATAACGGAACCGGTCGGTGAAATTCACACCAGCAGGATGTTCCAACGAGAATAATAATAAAGATGGAACCGGATCCGGTGTAAAACACACGGATAGGATATTCAACGAGAATGATAAAAAGCGGAACCGGTCGGGTGTAAAACACATGAGCAGGATGTTCAGCGGAATAATAAAAAGCGGAACCAGTCGGTGTAAAAACTGCATGAGGATGTTTCAACGAGAATAATAGAAGAATGTCACCAAGTATAGGGTAAAAGCACAGTATCTGAGTTATTCAATGAGAATAATAAGCAATGGAATAACATAAGGATTTCACCAAGTATAGGGTATCTGGCGTATCTGAGGTTATGTATAGGGTATGCCACTTTTACTGAGTTATTCAACAGAATAATAATGAATGGAATAATGAAGTTCTCTTCAAGAAGAAAGAATAACACCCCCTTACCGTAAAAGTAAAAAAGGCTGAATATAGAAGTAGTGAAGTAGCGAGAATACTCTTCTTCTTTCTATAACTTTCTCTCTATAGCTTCTCTCTATAATTTCTCTCTAGTTTCAATGAATTCGTAAGAAAATAATGAAGGAATGAGCTTTATTTATAGGAAAATGGAATGCATAGTAACTAATCCATGAGCGGTCAGATTGATTTACTTTAATCGACGGTCCATATTTAAAGAAAAATCTTTTAAATAAAATATAATATATTCTATTTATATAAAAACATTTTACTATGCAATTACTATGCAATACTTATGCAAAACACTATGCAAAAACACTATGCAACACTATGCATAATAAAATATAATATATTCTATTTATAGAATAACTTTAATAAAGTATTCTATTTTATATAAAAAGATGTTTACATTTTATTACGTTAATAATCTGAATAAAACAAAAGCGTCATTATCATTATAATAATTCATATTATTAATCGTGATAATGGAATCAAATGGTGACTTCTCACATAAGCATCGATAATCAATACCTGGTGTGCTTTCTTATGCAACCACACGTATTCTTTGTACTTTTACTCTGAGAGTAGTTCAACGGTAGTACCACGGTAAAACTTAATAGTTATTTCAATAAAATATTTTTGTCGTTTTCTCGATCCAAAGCAATAATTACATTGTAGGGTCCACCAATGATTGGTAGTTATACGAATATTCTCTGCTAAACAAAATATTCCCAGACCAATCGAATATAATATAACCACTTGCATACTTTACAAAATTTATAAATACTACCCACAACTATAATATTATCTTAAATTCACACCATAATATTAAAATTATTTCAACAAAATTTAAATCTTTATTGATAAAATCTGGGGTCTCACATACGTAGACCCCATTTAATATAACCCATACATTCATGCATCCAACTAAAATAAAATTCAATCACATTGGTCAATAGTCCATAATCAATCCCATTTATTATCATACACATCACCATATGCATCAATAAATAACATTCATATCATGAATAATAAACATTCAATATATATATTGATATCATTTAATGGGCAAATTTAGTTAGTATAAAATCTAATTTTGAATCAAAATAAACTCCTTTATTTTAATCCAAATTTAAATTAAAATAAAACTATTTTATTTTAATTTATCCAATTTTGAATAAAATAAACTATTTTATTTTAATCAAAATTTTAATCAAAATAAACTCATTTATTTTAATTAATTATGGAATCAATTCCATGTAAAAAAAATAATCTCCTTTTCTTAAGGAAATACTGATTCTCTTTCTTATTTACAAATAAACTCCTTTATTTTGAATAATATGAAATCTTATTTCATATCTAAATAAACTCCTTTATTTAAGAAAATTAGGATTCTCTTTCCTATTCACAAATAAACTCCTTTATTTTGAATAACATGAAATCTTATTTCATATCTAAATAAACTCCTTTATTTAAGGAAATATGGAATCAATTTCAACTCCAATTATTTATCATGGAATCCAATTCCAACTCTAATTAGTTAGCATGAAATTTAATTTTAAAATTAAAATAAACCTTTTATTTTAAAATTAAAATAAACTTTTATTTTAAGATTAAAATAAACTTTTATTTTAATTATAAAATTATTAACGAGAATATATATATATATATATATATATATATATATATATATATATAATAACTAAACCGTTATATATAATATAGCTAAACTATTTTAGTAATATATATAACTAAACCGTTAGTTAAATATATATAATATATAGATATCATATGATATTAACTTAAGTAATATAAGATATTAACTTAAGTAACATTCTGCATATCATGAATATTATGATTCTCAGGTGACTCACGAAATTCTTTGTCCTGTGCCACGTGAATCATATAACCATCCAGCAACATCATATCTATATATATAAATCCCTTAAACATGCAGGAGACAGCAACAACAAAACCGAATCGCGAAACAGGAATCGCGAATTGTTTACGGCTTTTCCTTTTTTTTTCTTTTTTTTAATTATATTTTATACAACAAAATTATGCCCAATTAAATCGTTCTAAACACATATCAATATACATATCAAATCAAAATAATTAATAATTTGCATTAAGGTTTGGCTCTGATGCCACTGTTAGGTTTGTAATATTCATGAACGCAATCAAATTGCAAAAATAAGCGGAAGCGTGTAAAAATCAGAGTTTAAAAATTTTACAAACCATATACCCGGATCACCCTTTATGCACAATTATTAATTAAACGAAAAAGATGAATAAGAAACATACCCTTGAAGATCCGAGCTTCCTCAGGTACAAGTTCACCTCCAATCCTTTTCGCGTTCAACTTGAATCCACCGGGTTTGGTTCCTTCCTTTGATCAACGTTAGCCACCCAAGTGTTTGGCCTCTAGAGGTGATCCACCAAGAAAGAAGAAGAATTCAAGAAGATGGGTGGTTGGCTAAACCCTAGTTTTTCTATCTCTATAGAAAAAGGAGCGTACTCTCCAACCATTGGAATTATCACGTCGTCTTGATATTGATATAAGACTCCTCTTATAAAGATATCAAGTAACCCTATTAAAAATAAGGTATTATTTAATTAAACCCTTTTTAATTAAAGGGGCTCCCTAATCTTATTAGGGATAATGAATTAAACTCTTTTAACTAATTTTTCTTCCTAATCCAATTAGGAATAAATGAGAGTACTTATATTAAATTAATTCCTAAACTCTTTTAGAAATTAAAATAATAATAATAATTGTAATAATATTAATAAGACTCCTCTTATTAATTTATATTTAATATTTCTAAAATATTAAATAATAAATATTAAGCTATTTAATTTATTCTATCACCATAGATTAAATTAAATATACATAACATATTATTACGATTATGCCATTAACTTCTTAAATAATTATTCTTCCTTTTATGGTGTGACCCTTTAGGTTCTCCATATTAAACCGGTTGTGAATAAATCAATTAGAACAATTCTAATCTTATTTAAATAAATAAATTAAACAATTAATTTATTAAATAATATTTATTCTACAATAGGATAAGCCTCCCTAGCGATCGATGACTTTCCGGATATTATAGATTTCAACATTAATCATAAAAGAACTTTTGAGTAAATAGTTTCAGTACAATTCAATCCTTCCACCATCTGATGTCCCAATTAAATATAAGGCATGGAATTTACGTCAAGTCTTATTTTATTTAATTATATGTATTTCGACTCTTAAATGCACAACACAAATAATGCAAATTAGAAACTCCTTTCTAATTTCATTACGCTTTCGCCAAGGACTCTTTGGGTTGTCATTTATCGAATCACATAGGACATTTCTCTTCTTTTAATAGAAGTGGTAGATTCTTTATTGATCATACATTATCTCCATGTACAACTTATTATACCCAAGCATACCCTTTGATATACCCTAAGGGTCTTAAGGAATAAGTCAAAGTATAACTCATCATATACAAGATACTATGATGATCTCAAGTCCAAGGATCACTTGTACTACTATCACTACAGGAATTCCTATTGATATGCAAGTAAAACTCCATTAGGTATTCTTTAGCGAGCCACGTTCAATGAACTTATTCTCTAATAAGCACCTACATACTTGCTTTAGTGTCTCCACACACATGATCATGAGATCAATCATCCTCATCCAATGAGCAAACACCATATGTACCAATCTATCCGGATTCACTAATCCCCAATTTAGTAATCCAATGATTGGGAACTATTTTAGTTTTAAGCTTTCTAAGAATTTAGATCTCATTAGAATGATCATCATCATTATTCTAAAAGCATTGCTTAAAACTATGGGTTTATCACATATTATAAAAGCGACATCATGTAGATAATTAAAAGCTTTTAATAAATTAATACTTTTTATTAATAAATGAATAAGATTGTTACAAAGTATATGCTTTATCATCAAACATGATTGGCTTGTGTGCATACTACTTTCACCTGCGACCTTTCAACGGTGTATGATGGCCATTTTCTCAGACATGGTGGAGAAAAATGTTGAAGTCTTTATGGACGACTTTTCTGTCTATGGGGACAACTTTGATACTTGCCTAGGGAATTTGGTAATGGTGTTACAGGGATGCAAGGATACGAACCTCGTGCTTAACTGGGAAAAATTCCACTTCATGGTGGAGGAGGGAATAATTTTGGGCCACAAGGTATGGTCTACACGGACCATTCGGCTATTCAGTAACTAATTGCGAAAAAAGATGCTAAGCCAGGCCTTATCCGATGGATTCTCCTGCTTTAAGAGTTTGATTTAGAAATAAAAGATAGAAAGGGAACAGAGAATCAAGTAGCCGATCACTTATCTAGGATGGAAAACCAAGAGAAATTGAAAGAGGATAAGTGCGAAATCAATGAATTATTCCCGGACGAGCAATTATTTGGGATAAATGCCGAATTTCCTTGGTATACAGATTTTGCGAATTATCTTATGAGAAACATTCTTCCACTTGATCTCATAAGATAATAGAAAAAGAAGTTCCTACATGACATAAAATGGTACATGTGGGACGAACCTTATTTGTTCAAGCAGTGCGCCGACAAAATGATTAGAAGGTGTGTGCCCTACAGTGAAGTGAAGAATATTCTGCATGAGTGCCACTCATCTGCGTATGGGGGACATTATATGAGTGAGAGAACAACAGCAAAGGTGCTACAATCTGGGTTTTATTGGCCTACAAAAAAACATTTTCATGAGGTTTGGCATACCAAGAGCAATTATAAGTGACGAAGGTAGTAATTTTTGCAACAAATCATTCACAGTTCTATTGGCAAGGTACGGGGTTAACCACAAATTAGCGTTGGCTTATCATCCCCAAATAAGTGGGCAGGCTGAAGTGTTGAACAGGGAAGTCAAGAAAATATTGGAGAAAGTGGTGAATCCGAATAGTAAGGATTGGTCACTCCGGTTGGACGATGCACTATGGGCATACCGGACTGTGTATAAGACACCACTCGAAATGTCACCATACCAACTACTATACGAAAAGGCTTGTCACCTACTAGTTGAGCTACATCATAAGGCTTATTGGGCAATTCAGAAACTCAATTTCGATCAAGCAGCTGTAGGGGAAAAGAGATTACTTCAACTAAATGAGCTCGACGAATTTTGCCTTCACGCCTATGAGAACACCAAGTTATAGAAGGAAAAGGTCAAGAGATGGCACGACTAGAAAATTATGCATCGAACATTCAAGCCGGGTCAATCAGTCCTTTTGTTCAACTCACGGCTGCGATTGTTCCCAGGAAAGCTTAAGTCGAGATGGTCGGGACCATTCACTATAAAACGGGTGTTCACTCATGGCGCCGTTGAACTTTACAGTCGTAATTCGTTAGAAACTTTCAAAGTCAACGGTCAACGTTTAAAGCACTATTGGGGTGGTGAGTCCAACATCGATGTCATCGCCATCACATTGGCCGACACACCATGAACAGGGAGTAGTCAAGCTGAACGACTTAAAATCAAGCGCTAATTGGGAGGCAACCCAATCTTTCGTTTATTTCTTGTATTTTCACTCATAATTGTATAATATAGTTTTTATTAAGTTATTAGATAGTATTATATAATAAAAGTCTTGTTAATCTGTCCACAATACTCTATTTTATCAATAATCCATTACTGTTTATGTTCATGTCTTATAGGATAGGGAAAGGAACATTGAGTGGCTTATCATGAAGCAAGAATTGAAAAACAGGGGAAGTTAGCAGAAGGCGGGCCTATTTTGCCTTGCTGCACCCTTCAACAAGGTGGGTCTCCCATTTTAATAGAACACATACCACGCAAAGTGGGCATATTTTCCTTGTACCAACCGCCGGGGTGGGGGTCCCTTACCTCAATTAACAGAAGCTATATACGTGGCAAAGTGCCTCCTAAGCTTTATTACACTCACGTAAGTAGGGTATTGAAACTCAACAGACATATGCGGCAGTTATGTAGCCCTTCCCAATGCCACCACCTCTCCACTACTCCAACCAACCCCCATTACACCCACTTCTACCCCACATTTTCCAATACTCCACTAATTCTCCCCACCTCTTCAATCCACCAATAGATCCCATCACACCACCTCTATATATTGCCATATCTCATCCCATATTACTCACAAAACTCTTCCACTAAATTCAACTATTTTTGAATTAGGGCATAAATAGAGGCTACTTGAGAGCATTGAGGGTCAAGCATAACACTATTTTCGAGTTCTTCAACTACACTCACCATAATTGCCACACACAATTGCCAAGTTTGGGGGATAATCATCTGTGCACACTAAGTGTTCGACAAAGTGTGTGAACCACGTTTGGAGGGGCAAGGTACTGTGATACAAGCAATAAAGAGCACATGGCTTCACAACCAACTTTGAAATGCCAAAGGGGAGAGAGTTCAAGGCCCGCACAATCGACAAGGACCTTTAATCACCAAAAATTTGTAAGTGCCATCGCCGCCGTCCGGTATGATTATGTGCTGACAAAAGCCCTTACACCGGAGCAGGGGTTGGCACCGGATCCTGTTGATGGGGAGATGATGCAGCAAATCTATCAGAAGGGTTGGAATAAAGTCACCGAAGAGCCAGAACCCGCTGTGGTCAACATAGTCAAGGAGTTTTATGCAAACGCCAAGGACAAAGCCCCATTCAACGCTTATGTGCGGGGTCACTTGGTCCCGTTTAGCGCTGATGCCATAAACACCTATTATCAGCTGAGGGTGCCTCGACAATGCCAATATGCCCAACTACGAGATTTTGATCCAGACTATGAAGCAATACTTAAGGAAATGACTAAACCGGGAATAACATGGATCAAAGGTCGAAATGGAGGCACATTGTTCCAAGCAAAGATCTCAGTCGGTATGGCAAAATTTGGTACGCATTCCTATGTGCTAAATTGTATCCGTCCCAACACACCTCGGACGTGACCAAAGAGAAGGTGTTACTGCTATAAGCAATTCTGCAAGACCTCATCATCAACGTTGGGTCCATTATTTGTTTCTCCATCCGCCGGTGTTTACGTGGAAACTTTTCGAGCGGCTTGCCACACCTATCACTCATATATGGGTTGTGTCACCAAGTAGGTGTGAGATGGTCTGACGATGAGCCCACACAGATTCCGCTTACGTTGCTAGACTCTAGAATGATATCACGGTATTCAGTATGGGCCGGGTGTGATTCCCATCCTCGAGGACTGGGTTTTATTTTTCCATCGGCTTCAGAGGACGAAGTTAATGCTGCAGATACCTCGGAGGATGAGACGATGAGGCTATGGGAGATCAAGGAACTGAGTAGGTACCGCAGACCGAGGCACTATCCAGTCCTCAGTTCCTTGAATTTCAACGTCAAATGGATGCGCACAACAAGGCAGCACGTCGGGAGATACGGTGACTCGCATTGAGGCAAGATCACATGTTTGATGCTATGAAAGCGTCGTTTGCTTCACTCAACACGATGTTTTAGAGCTTCAATCCAGCTGCACAATTTCCATATCAGCAGTCTATGCCAATACCGAGGTTTCCACCAAGTGATTCAGAAGAAGAAGATCAACCACCACCTCCCCAGACTTAGGCAATATCAGGGAAGTCCTCATGCACTTAATTATGATTATTCATCTAATGAGGGCATTGTATTACTTAAGTTTGGGGGATTTAAATTCTTGTTTACATGCATATGTAGTAGTTAGGTTTAAATTTGTCATCGCATTCCAGTTTTACATAGTAATTAGGAATTATGATGGTGCATATAGGTTTTGACGTAATTGCATGATAGCTTAAGTGCATACATAGTAGCTTAGGTTATTGTTGTTATTGCATGTTTTTAATTCAATTAATAGTGCATTTTATTATCTAAAATATATATATATATATATATATATATATAATAAAAAAAATTAGTTAAATATTGTGTTTGCATATGTCCAGCAGTGTTGTAGTTCATGTTATTTGTGGGCCAATGATGAGATTGAGAATAAGTTAACCAATACAGTATTGATTATTAGAACTGTGATATAATTTCTGTTATGAATCGAATCTTAAGCTTGTTTGAAACTGGTATAAAAAGGTTAGCACGCTAATAACATCTTTGTTGACTGGTCAGGTCAAATTGATACATAAATAGTTTTTAAAGGATAATGCTAGGGTAAATGAGAAAAGGACAAGGATATGCAGTAAAGGCGAATATTAGGCAACAACCTAAGTTTGGGGGATTAAATGTGGGGTATATACACTTCAGTATAAAAAATTGAATGAAAAAGAAAAAAAAAGTATATATCATGACTAGTCTTGTTTCGGTGCCTTTGTTACTTGAGCAAGTACGCTTGAGGGGATTGTCTTTACACCTAGCGCCCTAAGGTCTTTTATGGTCTGGGAGTCGTTGGTCGAAAGCTCGCTAAGGGGTAGCACTATTAGCCTAATGGGATGAGACATTGCACAGTCATGTATGAAAAAAAAATAAAACGGGAAATGAGCAAAAAAAAGCCCCCGTGTAAAAAAAAAGTATAAATGAAGTATAAGTACCCTGCATAAACCCTTGATTTTGGTATTGCTTCGTTTTAGTTGGAATGCGCTTATTTTTAAAATTTTTAAGTTTGCACTGTATGACTCCTTCTAAGAAATTGGTTATGTATTGAATTTGAGTCCGTATTAGTTGGATGTTGATCACACACGCACACTATACCAGTGATGATGGTGTAAGATTTGAGAATTAACATGAAATTGTAAATTGGTTTGGGTGATTAATATTGTAGAGTTGCTTGTTTTCTCTGAGGCCGATAAGATAATTTTGATTATACGATACTGTTGGATTTGTAAACATATAGATTGGATCATTTTCATTCCATCTCATTGCATTGCATTGCATAACATGTAGTTTGTTTTGTGCTCGAGGACTAACACGACTTAAGTTTGGGGGATTTTGATAAGTGGATTTTATATCCACGAATCGTTGTCCATTTCACGCTTTATTGTTGCTATTTTCTTGTGTTCATGTTCGTTTTTTTTTGTTTTTGTGTTCTTTTATGTGTAGGGTGGTTGATGTGGCATTTAACAAGATTTAGAGTTAATTGGGAGCATTTTTGGTAGAATTCATGAAGAAAACAAAGTCACTCAGCAGAATAGACCCCCGCCGGGGTGGGCCTATTTGGCTTGTATACCCCCACCGGGGTGGGGGGTCTTCAAAAGACAAGCAAAATGGATGCCCGCTGGGGCGGGCTCAATATAGGCACAGACCCTTGCCGAAGCGGGGGGTCTCGACTGATGAAGTCTCCTGTTGTGTTTGGAACTTTGCTGGGATACGATTTTGAGCATTTGAATAGCATATAGACTCTAATTAGTGGAGAATTTCGACTGGGACTTGTGTATTGGACATCTATTATTCAATAAACAACTAATTAAACAAGACAGAAGGCAGATTACGAAGATCAGTTCTAGTTTTTCATAGCAAGCATTGGAGGGAGATTTCAAAGAGATTTTCGAGGCAATTGCAATTCTAGGCTACGTGAAGGGTGTTTTTCACTATTCTTCTCCTTAGACTATTATTTGTAATTGAAAGAATGTTGTCTTTGTTTTATTCAGTAGTTAATTCATTTATGATGAACTAATTCATTTTTTAGGCTTATGGTGGATCCTAAAGTGATACGATGATTTTGTAAACCTTGATTTCCAGTTCAATAAGCTATTTTCAGTTTATCTATATTAATTTGAGCCTGAATTTATGAATTGTTTGATCAACAATTCTTTGTGGATTTGTATGGAATCGAGAGAAGATATTCGAATCTAGACTTAGTTAATATAGCATGTGTTCATGAATTTTGTGAATAGTAGAATCTTGATGAATGTTAAGGTAGAGATATGCTTGACATCGCATGTAATCGGATAGAGAACTTACTCCTAAACCTTCTTAAATTATAATTCACATAGAGATATAGTGAGTTAGTTGATTAAGGTGTTTAACTTATTTCTATTTAATTTGTGGATTTAAGTTAATACGATATTACTGCATCGAGAGGTGGCTATTACTACATTCGTGTTCTTGATTAATAAACTGGGATAGTGATTTGAATTGGAATAAAGGTGTAGAAATCATAGTGAAACTTAGGGTGAAATCATAAGTCTAATTCTCCATTAATTGTTGAAATTCCAGATTTTGATATTTGTGATTGTTTTGTGGTAGTTTATTTATTTCTTAATTTAGTTTTTATAATTATAATCATTGAATTGAATAGTTTAATGAAATTAGGGTTAATAGGAAATTGATACTTGTAAGGTTAAGTTTCTTACTAATTTGTCTCTGTGGGAACGATACTCTACTCATCACTTTATTACTTGTTGAGCACGTATACTTGCGTGTTGTGCGTAATTAGATTTTACTCAACACCACCCAAATATAATAAAATTAAACCATAAATCCTCCCATTAAAATGGTTACATTATTAAATCAAAAGTCTCCCAAGTTGTCTAACCTTTAACATAAATCAAGTGCGGAAATAAAATAATTACATCACATCATTCAATATAAAAGTCTATTGTCATGACATAAATTAAAAGTCTTCATCAGTTGTTCATTTTTCCTTTTCCTTTTCCTTTGCTAGTGGTAAGTTCATCGACCTTCTCAACCTTAGCTGCAATAATTATATTTATGCAAGAGTGAGCAAAACAAATGCTCACTTGAAATAGCAATAAATAACAATAACATAATAATCGCCAATGAATAAGTTCATCAGAGTCGAATAATACTCTGTCAATGATAATTAAAAATTGGAATCAACATACAAAATGTAACTGAGGGTCACAAGACCATGAACTAAGTCCATGATTACAAGTAATCTTTCAACTTTAACCTAAACAGTAATACTGTAGGGACTCCCCCGTACTTAGGATGATCAGCCCTTCGTACCATGTATTGTGCATAAACATCTAAACGCATTGCGTAAATAATTCCCTTATAATAGGGTTGTTCTTCTCAGTTTTAGAGTACAAGTCCGCACCAAAGAAAGTTTGGTTTGGACAAGCTTCAAGGGTAATTTAGGATTTCACGACCATCAACTAAAGGATTAGTTGAATTAACAAGACTTAATAGCATTACGAGTGATCAATAACAATTTAATGTAAAATGATTAAGAATCATAGGCATGCTTAGAAATAACCAAAAAGCATAAGCATTGAATAAAATAATAAACCTTGCTTGAACAATATTAAGCTAAGGCTATGATCTTAGTAAATAAAAAATTGAATTACTGAACATGCATTAACTGATAGCAAGCTAAAAACAAAACTTGCTCAACATGATAATAACTTGTGCAAAGTAATTGAAATAAGACAGCTCAAAATTAGGAATTAGAGTTCAAGAAGTTGCATTCACTATAAAAGAATGGAACTAAAGAAACTTGCTTAACTATAAACAAGTTAGAATAAATCAACAATGATTAGAATTCAAAACTTGCTCGAATAAAGTTAGGTTTAGAGCTTGCTCAAGTAAAGTTTAAGGATAAAAGAACTTGCTCAATAAAAGTTTAGGGTAAGGAACTTGCCTCGTGCGTAAGCTATAAATTACAACTCACGTTCACCTACACATAGTATTAGAATCATAATATCTATTAGATAAACTAATATCCACTTTTCCAAAATAAAACTCACTTTTAGATAAACTTGTTAGTTTAGTAAAAGTTTTACTTTACACCATGTGCATTTCAGAAATCTCAAGTGTTAACTTCACAACACTTATTCACTATTCATTGTGTACCTTAAATCATAACGTATCGCTTTCATAACTTACTAATCTTTTTACAACTTTGGAATTACTAATCACATTATACGATTCTGTTTTAACCTCTTCATTACATGTTTGTCACATTAATCTATCATTAGATTAAGTTGCAATAGGTCTTCAAAGTGTTAGAGTTTATGCCATAGAGGCCAATTATTTGATATAATTGCTTAACGTTTTGATATTATATTTGATTGAATAAATGAATGATTTTATTATTGTTTTATTTACTGCGTTATATAAATGTTAACATAATAAAAATCCTTAGAATAATGATACAAATTATATAGTTTCAAGTATGTGACTAGAACATGAGATTATATAATTACAATTAGTATCATTGTTCTTAAATGTCCCTAGTCGAGTATCATTGTTGATGGGACAACAAGGATGCATTAAGACTAGTATGTGGATTGACTGATGACCAAATCTCATTGGTCATAAATACATGAGGTATTAAGTCAATGCATAGGTACATGTTAGAGAATGATGTACTGGACAGACCCACCATGAAAATTCTATGTGGAGCATTATGCGAAGTGTCATTAGCAATTCTCATAGTGACAATGATGTAATGGTCCTCCAACCTGAAATCACTATATTACTACACGGGAATTTATGTACTTTGATATCTTCAAATGTCACCTTTAATAGGGTGGACTATAAAGGTGATTATTGGGTACATCATGAATCGTGTGAGGAAGATGAGTGATCTAGATGGAATATAACCCTCCTATATATTAGGGGTGATATCCATAGGCCTCTTGATTGAGGAGGACTATGAAATGCATGGCAATGCTCAAATAGTGATTTGTTTCATATAGTATAATCATTGATCAAGAAAAACTCAGATTAAATTATGAAGAGTATGACACATTCCATGACTCGAGTTTAATCTAGGATATTAAGGTTAAAAGGATTAATTTACATTGAAACATTGGTCACGAAAAAGTTGCATTGAATCATCGATCTTATTATTATTTGGGTAGCAGTGATGCATTACTAGATGATGCTCACTATTTATAATTTTATAATATGATTTTAAAATTATTGCCAACGTAATAATAACATATAGGGTCACACACATAGAACGTAATTAAAAGGGAATTAATTTAAATTGTAAAGATTTAAATATGTCAATATGATTGATAGTATTTAAATTACTTAATTTAAATTAATAGGATAATTATATATAGATATATTAATTAAGTAAGACTTAATATATACTATATATATATATATATATATATATATATTCGGATTTTATTAAATTAGGTTTTGAATAATTCCTTTTAATCGCTATATATATGATATGTAGCGACCATTTTAGGTATTATTCATTAACCAAAACCCTAAGCCGCTCTTAGAGAGAGACTAGAGAAAAAAGTTTGAAAAAATCCTCATCCTTGGTGGCTAAATCATGTGCTTCCTTCTTCTGCGCATTATCTGACGATTAATTGAGGCGTTTGTGTGGATACCTAGTAGAGATGCAAATTCATTCGAATTGCGTTGGAGATTCGACCGCATCGTTTCGAGCTTTCTTAATCGGTATAATTTCTAACCACTGAATTAATTGTTTTTCGCATTGATCCTGTTTTAGGGTTTCGAAATTATTTTTAAATCGGTTTATTTTCGCTGCATTTTTGTGTCAAAACCCTTTAGTGGTATCAGAGCTACTTGCAAAAATGATTAATTCAGATTACGTGTTTTATTGTATTCGATATATATGATATATGATGATGCATGTTTACCGATCTGAAATTAAATATATGATATTCCGTTGTATACATATTCTATAATTATGAATTGTATCTGTATTTTATATGCATATATATGATGATTCTGTTAATCGTATCTTAGAAGGTGGAATAACAATATAACGGTTCTAATCGAATTAGAAGCATGAAGAATCGTTTTAATATGATTAATCAAAACTGGACATATACGATATATTCTGGGTGTACTGTTATTCATTTTAATATGATTAATCGAAACTGGACATATATGATTTGTTATTATGGGTGTTTTGGTGGATCAAAATATATGATACTGAAACTATTTCAGAGAATCGTATGGAAAAATTCTACAATACAGATTGTAGTTCGAAAAAAATAGAGAATTGTATGGAAAAATTCCACCGCCAGGGGGGGAGACCCCCCCTTGGACCCCCCTGTCTTAGCGCACGATGGTCGTGACCCCAAAATGTTATATATAGTTTTCCTTAATTATATATAAATTGTTATGTGCTTATTGTGATATGCATGGTGCACAGTCATGGCCTTTTGACCCATAGGTTAGTGGTTTTGGTTTTGAAATACGGCTTGCATGTCGTGCCTTTCTATAAATTCTAATGTAACATTCTCTTCTCATCTAAATCCCCTCGAATGTAACTCGAGGTTTCTTTATGTCGTGTAATAATCTATAATCGATGAAGATGTCAAGATGGAGAACATGATGGAAAGATGATGATGGAGAGGAGGCACATGTATGAGGAAGATCCAGGAAGCTACTATTTTGAGATTTTTTACCACCTTAGATTGACCTTCAATCTTTCATTAGCTTGAAAAGATTGACAGTGGATTGGGCCATAACTGTGACACATTTAATTTTTCACTTTATTTATGCTTGTATGCGATATGATATGATAAATAATGTGCATGCTTAATAAGATTAAAAACAATTGGTGAGATCTAAATTTATTTATAAAATCCCTCATTAAATTATTAAGTCTAAATCAGATGCCTTCCAATGAATAACACTCATCAAGACCTTGATCAATAGATGTAGGTTTCCCAAAGCAAAGTACCCTATTTATCTAGGTAATATGCGATAGGATAATTGTTATATCCAAACTGTTAAAATCATTGGGCCTGACCTAACTAAGTTATCTCAATAGGATTGTGGACTTAGAGGCATAGAGTTTGGTAGGTATCATTAGATGGACTAGAAACAATTGTTGTTTACCAAACTATCCAAGAGTTATATATGATATAATTGACAAAAGGGTTGTCTACCTAAATAATTGTGTTTTAAGAGATTAGCCAAAGCTAACTTAAGTCATAATGAAATATGGATCTTGGCTCTCTAGAAAGATTTAATAGAAAATGCTTTCCGAATTAATGGTGAGGGCTATTAATTTGAATAAAATAGTGGGAAGTATATTTTGAATGTACTATTATCAATTACATAATATCAACTCTACAATTTGACTTATTTTTTTGGCACTTATAAATTGTAGATATCAATGGAAAACAACAATAACACAAGTAGTCTTTCACTACGATCAGTCCTTGAGAAGGACAAGCTGAGTGGAATTAATTTCCTTGACTGGCACATGAACTTGAGGATTGTCCTCAAACAAAAGCCTAAGCTATATGTCCTTGATGGGCCCATTCCTGCAGCACCAGCTGTCACTGCACCACGTGGGGAGCATAATGCTTACAAGAAGCATCAAGATGATGCTCTGGACGTGAGTTGTCTAATGCTAGCAACCATGAACGCTGAGCTTCATAAGCAACATAAGTTGATGGATGCTTATGAGATGATCGAGCATCTTAAGAAATTGTTCGAAGGGCATGCTCGACAGGAGAGGTATGATACAAGCAAGGCGTTGTATCACTGCAAGATGGGTGAACGTGATCCAGTTGGTCCACATGTGCTAAAAATGATTGGGTATATTGAGTACCTTGATAGGTTGGGTTTTCCAATCACTCCAGAAGCCCAAACTGATATTGTTTTACAATCTTTGAACAACAACTACTCTCAATTTGTTATGAATTATCTTATGAATGAAATTGAGAAACCCCTTACTGATTTGTTGAGCAAGTTAAGAACTGCTAAGAACAACATGAAAAAGGTAGGACCCGCTCCCATAATGATGGTACAAAAGGGGAATGCTAAGGGAAAATGGAAAGGCAAGAAAAAGATAGGATCTAATTCTGGTGCCAAACTTAATTCCAAAACCAAATAGGCTTTAAAACCTAAAGGGGGGGTGGCGGCTAAAGAAGGTGATTGCCACTTTTCTGGAAAACTTGGACACTGGAAGAGGAATTGTCATGCTTATTTGGAAGAAGTGAAGAAAAAGAAAGGAAGTGTGACTTCTGATTCAGGTATATATGTTATAGAAGTCAATTTGTCTACTTCTACATCATGGGTATTGGATACTGGATGTGGTTCTTACATTTGTGTTAATGTCCAGGAACTTCGAAGGAGTAGGACTTTGGCAAAAGGAGAGGTTGACCTACAAGTTAGGAATAGAGCAAAAGTTGCTGCACTGGCCGTAGGAACTAATCATTTATCTTTGCCCACTGGGATAGTATTAGAATTAGAGGGTTGTTATTATGTGCCTGCTATAAGCAAAAACATTATTTCTGTTTCTTGTTTGGACAAGAAAGGTTTTTCATTTATAATTAAGAACAATCGTTGTTCGTTTTACTTAAATGATATTTGCTATGGTGTTGCACAATTGTTTAACGGTCTTTATATTCTTGATTTTGAAATGCCTCTCTATAACATAAATACAAAATGATTTAAATCAAATGATTCAAATCCGACATATCTCTGGCACTGTCGTTTGGGCCATATAAATGAGAAACGCATATCAAAACTCCATAAAGATGGATTTTTGGATTCATTTGATTTTGAATCATATGAAAAATGCGAATCTTGTTTATTAGGCAAGATGACTAAAGCCCATTTCACTAGACACAGTGAACGGGCTAACGATGTATTGGGACTTATACATAGTGATGTATGTGGACCCATGAGTTCGTTAGCAAGAGGTAGGTTTTATTACTTTATTACATTTACTGACGACTTCAGTAGATATGGATATGTGTATCTTATGAGACACAAATCCGAATCCTTTGAAAAGTTCAAGGAATTCAAGAATGAAGTTCAAAACCAATTTGGCAAAAGCATAAAAGCCCTTCGATCCGATCGAGGGGGTGAATACTTAAGCCAAGACTTTGATGACCTTCTAAAGGTGTGTGGTATTATATCACATCTCACTCCACCTTGAACACCACAATGGAATGGTGTATCTGAGAGGAGAAATTGCACCTTGTTGGACATGGTACGATCAATGATGAGTCATGCAGATCTTCCAATAAGCTTCTGGGGTCATGCCCTAGAGACAGCTGCATTCACACTTAACCGTGTTCCTACAAAGACGATTCAGAAGACACCATCTGAGATGTGAACTGGGAAACATCCTAGTATGTCGTTCATGAAGATTTGGGGTTGCGAGGCATTTGTAAAACGTCTGGATTCTGATAAGCTTGGACCCAAATCTGACAAATGTAATTTTGTGGGATACCCAAAAGAAACAAAAGGGTATTATTTCTACAAACCTTCTGAGAATAAAGTGTTTGTTGCTCGAACTGGTATTTTTCTAGAAAGAGATTTTGTCTCTAAAGGAAATAGTGGGAGGAAAGTAGAACTTGAAGAAATTCAAGAACCACATAATATCATTGAACCTGAGTTGGAACGTGAGTAGGAACCACAAGAAATTGTGGAAAGTGAACCTGCTCAAATTACACAAGAAATTCATAGATCTGGTAGGACACGCCAAGAGCCCGAGAGATATTATGGATATCTTGTTACTTAAAACGGCGATGTGATGCTCATAGATCAGGATGAGCCTGCTTCCTACCAAGAAGCTATGAATGGACCAGATTCTGAGAGATGGCTTGAAGCCACGAGATCTAAAATGGATTCCATGTATACTAATCAAGTATGGACTTTGGTTGATCCACCCGAAGGGGTAAAACCAATCGGGTGCAAGTGGGTTTTCAAGAAGAAAACCGACATGGATGGTAATGTACAAACCTATATAGGTCGACTGGTAGCAAAAGGTTACAAACAAGTTCAAGGTGTTGACTATGATGAAACCTTCTCTCCAGTGGCAATGGTTAAATCCATCAAGATCTTACTTGCTATTGCAGCCTTTTACGATTACGAAATCTGGCAGATGGATGTCAAAACTTCTTTCCTTAACGGAAATCTCCTTGAGGATGTGTACATAACAAAACCTGAGGGATTTATCAATCCAAAGGATGCTGGAAAGGTACGTAAGCTGCAGCGATCCATTTATGGATTGAAGCAAGCCTCTCGGAGTTGGAATCTTTGATTTGATGAAGCAGTCAAAGAGTTTGGCTTTATTAAAAATGAAGATGAACCTTTTGTATATAAGAAGGTTAGTGGTAGTCACATTATATTCCTGATATTATATGTTGACGATATATTAATTATTGGGAATGACATTCCTTCATTACAGGCTATAAAAACATGGTTAGGAAAATGTTTCTCCATGAAAGATTTAGGCGATGCAGCCTACATTTTAGGTATCAAGATCTATCGAGATAGATTGAGAAAATGATCGGCCTAAGTTAGAGTACATATATTGATAAAGTGCTGAAATGGTTCAGCATGTAAGAGGCAAAAAGAGGACACTTACCCATGACTCATGGTGTAAAGATCTCTAAGGCTCAATATCCTAAATCACAAGATGATGAGGAGCGTATGAGAAAGATCCATTATGCTTCGGCAATTGGATCTTTCATATATGCAATGATATGTACTCGTCTCGTATGCTTTGAGCATGACGAGCAGATACCTGTCGAATCCAGGTGAAGGTTACTAGACAGCAGTCAAGAATATCCTCAAGTACCTAAAAAGGACTAAGAATTCATTCTTGGTATATTGAGGTGAAGACAAACTAGCATTAAAGGGTTACACAGATGCTAGTTTCTAGACTGATAATGATGACTATAAGTCTCAGTCAGGTTTTGAATTTTGCCTTAATGGTGGTGCTGTTAGCTTGAAGAGTTCGAAGAAAGAGGCGATGTGGATTCTACAATGAGATTTGAGTATATTCTTTCGCTTCTAGTATGGCCAAGGAGGCTGTATGGATTAAAAAGTTCATCACTGAACTTGGTGTTGTTCCAACCATTGTTGATCTGGTTACTCTATACTGTGATAATAATGGAGCCATTGCACGGGCTAAGGAACCCAGATCTCACCAACGATCCAAGCATATACTTAGGCGGTACCATCTCATTCGTGAAATCATTGATAGAGGAGATGTACATATAGGAAGAGTGCCAACAAATGATAATGTTGCAGATCCACTGACCAAGGGTTTGTCACAGCAGAAGCACGACTGTCACACTAGTTCCATGGGTATTAGATGCATGAGTGGTTGGCTCTAGTACAAGTGGGAGACTGTTAGAGTTTATGCCCTAGAGGCCAATTATTTGATATAATTGCTTAACGTTTTGATATTATATTTGATTGAATAAATGAATGATTTTATTATGGTTTTATTTACTGCATTATATAAATGTTAACATAATAAAAATCCTTAGAATAGTAATACAAATTATATAGTTTCAAGTATGTGACTTGAACATGAGATTATATAATTACAATTAGTGTCATTGTTCTTAAATGTCCCTAGTCGAGTATCATTATTGATGGGACAACAATGATGCATTAAGACAAGTATGTGGATTGACTGATGACCAAATCTCATTGGTCATAAATATATGAGGTATTAAGTCAATGCATAGGTACATGTTAGAGAACGATGTACTGGACAGACCCACCATGAGAATTCTACGTGGAGCATTATGCGAAGTGTCATTAGCAATTCTCATAGTGACAATGATGTAATGGTCCTCCGACCTGAAATCACTATATTACTACATGGAAATTTATGTACTTTGATATCATCAAATGTCACCTTTAATAGGGTGGACTATAAAGGTGATTATTGGGTACATCATGAATCGTGTGAGGAATATGAGTGATCTAGATGGAATATAACCCTCTTATATATTAGGGGTGATATCCATAGGCCTCTTGATTGAGTAGGACTATGAAATGCATGACCATGCGTAAATAGTGATTTGTTTCATATAGTCTACTCATTGATCAAGAAAAATTCAGATTAAATTATGAAGAGTATGACACATTCCATGACTCGAGTTTAATCTAGGATATTAAGGTTAAAAGGATTAAATTACATTGAAACATTGGTCACGAAAAGGTTGCATCGAATCATCGATCTTATTATTACTTGGGTAGCAGTGATGCATTACTAGATGCTGCTCACTATTTATAATTTTATAATATGGTTTTAAAATTATTGCCAACATAATAATAACCTATAGGGTCACACACATAGAACATAATTAAAAGGGAATTAATTTACATTGTAAAGATTTAAATATGTCAATATGATTGATAGTATTTAAATTACGAATTTAAATTAATAGGATAATTTATATATAGATATATTAATTAAGTAAGACTTAATTAAGATATATATAAATTCGGATTTTATTAAATTAGGTTTTTTAATAATTCCTTTTAATCGCTATATATATGATATGTAGCAACCATTTTAGGTATTATTCATTAACCAAAACCCTAGCCGCTCTTAGAGAAAGACTAGAGAGAAAACAGTTTTGAAAAATTTTTATCTTTGGTGGCTAGTACCGCGGTTCCTTCTTCTGTAGATCGTACGACGATTCGCGGAGCGTTCGTGTGGATACCGTAGAGACGCAGTCCGTTCAAATTGCATTCGAGATTCGACCTCATCGTTTTGAGTTTTCTTAATTGGTATAATTTTTAACCACTGAATTAATTATTTTTCGCATGGATCCTGTTTTAGGGTTTTGAAATTATTTTTAAATCGGTTTATTTCCGCTGGGTTTTTGTGTCGAAAACCTTCACAAAATCTGTATAGGTAACAGGCATCATTGCCTCAGATCGAGGTAATGTATCATACCGTCATGCGCCATACTTAACTTCTGAGATCGATGCCTTGTTTGTCTTTGTATTGTAATTGTGCCATTTTTTAGCATTGACACAAACAAGAACTACTTCTGGTGCATGTACAGAAACTAAGCAGTCTATTGTAAACGCTCTGTTTAGCCCAACTAACACGAATTTCATCCACAAAATAGTAAATTTAACATATCCAATTGATATAAAACTCATATAAACATGGTTCCTCACATATTCACCAACTTAGAACAATTAAACAACACTACAACCAATTTAAATTCTTTAAATTTCATGTTTTATACCAAAAACTCCATTTTTGACATCCTTGACAAAAATTAACACTGTGATCACAATTCTACACCAATTTAACTCATTCAAACTACGTTCTCTTTGTTTCTTAATGAACTAGCATATTCAAGGCTCAATTTACAAATTAGTTTACAAATTAACCACCAAATTTGGTACTTTCACAAGCCATATATATAAACATACACTGAAACCAATTTTCTTTTTGTTTAACGTAATCAGCACACTAACTCTTGTCTAAATACAAATTCTAACATCACCCTTACTCACAAATGCAATAATTCAGTTTATATAACATCAATTCATCCAACTTGAATTCATAGAAAATTGAAAACTCGTGAACATAGAATATTTATATATGTAACATTAAGGTTTTAGAAGTACACCTCCTATTGCTTGAACAATCCTTGCTAAAACACAGAAATTGCTTGAAATCTCTCAGAAATCCTCTCTCAACTCCTTCTCAAACTCTCACAATTTCTCTATAACTTCTTCTTTTACTCTTAAGCCAATACCAGACCTTTTACGTAAAAATAAAAGAGACGCACCCAACGTATGAAACTGCCGTATACTTATTATTATAATAATTACATATCAGTTATAAAATATTTAATATATTTTATTTATATTTTTATTTATATTATTTATTATAATTCAAATTCAAAATTCAAAAGACATAAGGCTTTGTTTGGCAAAACACTTTTAAAATAAAGACTTAATATCTTTAAGCCTTGTTTGGGTAAATCCATTTAAAACTACTTTAATTTATTTTATAAAATTATTTATAATATAATTTATAGTCTCATATTATTTATTTGGATTCCCATATCCAATCTTAGTTAAATAAACTAATTACAACATACTAAATAAATTTTTCACTTAATCCAAATGTAACAAAATTATAATCTCATTTAATTTTATTTAATAATTTAACATACCATTTTAAATTATTAAATTAAAATAGCAATATAGCATTTCATGTTATCTTTAACAACTCTCCAACTAATAAATTAAATTAGAGTATTATCCAATAAATTTAATTCACAATTATCTATGAACAACAACTACATCAATAAAATATTCAATAAAATATTTATTTAATTTAATAAATATTTTAAATTACAAATAAAATCTTGGATTGTTACAATTACATAAGAAAATAATCAATCCATTTAAAACTCAATTTCTATACTTAAGAAATAAAATCTGCAGTTAAGTCGTCTGACCGGCGCGCCGCGCCAAGTCCCTTAATTAAGTAGCGCGACCTGCGCCGTCCCAACAGGTTGTCATCTCAATGCAGCACGCCTCGCGCCAGTTACTATGCATCCATGGCATGCCCCACTCCGGTTGTGCAGAATGAGAAAAATCCTTGTAATTTCTTCCAATGTTAGTTCTTAACCATCTTCAGCCCATTCTCCTGGACAAAGAACAAAATCCATCAAAAGTAACATGAATAATCCCAAAAACTAACAATATACCAAGCTAAATGAGATCAAATCCTAGGTTAAATACCTACTCATCAAATTCCCCCAAACTTGAAACATTGCTTGTCCTCAAGCAAAACACAACACAATACACAATGCAATGAAATAAAATGCAGCTAACTATACGCCTACGAATTCAGCAGTAAGACAGATCACAGTCTAATCACATGGCCTCAGAGAAATCAAATAAACATGATAGTATATCATATCAAAGAAAAGCAATAATTTCCCAGTTAATCATCAAATTTTTAACTGTTCTAACTGATATAGTGCGTGTGTGCTCAACAACCATGCTAACTGATACAAGCTAAATAAAACACATAATAGACTTCTTTAAAGGCATCAAACATTGTAAACTCCAGAAATCCAAAAACAAGCTAGATCCGACTAAAATCAAACAGTTACCAAATTCAAGGGTCAAAAGGGGATACTTATGCTTTATTTTTCATTCACGGGGGCTTTTTGCTCTTATTTCCCGTTTTTCACTTTTTATTTTACTCATGGCTGTGAAATGTCTAGTCCTTTTAGGCTTTTCAATGCTACCCCTTAGCGAGCTTTCAACCAACGACTCCCAAACCATTAAGGCTTTAGGGCGCTAGGAGTAGAAACAATCCCCTCGGGTGTATTTACTCAAGTAACAAAGGCCACAGAACTAGACTAACCACGGTGTTTATTCATATTTTTTTTGAAATGAATATATATCCCAAATTTTCCCCCAAACTTAAGTTCTTGTCTAATCTTAGCCATCTCTGTTTCTTCATGTCTTTCTTTCATTCAAACTAGCATTATCCTTAAGAATTCCATTATGTGTCCATTTAAACTTAATCAATCAACATAGCTATTTCTAAGGTGCTAATCTAATTATATCAGTTTTAAACAGATAAAGATTCAATTCATGACAAGAAATCACATCATAGTTTAATAGTCAATACTATACTTGTTTACACAATTCCAATATCATCATTTGCCAAAACAAACTCTTACTATCTAGTAGCTGGATTCATGCCAATGTATGAACTAAATGAAATAAACACAGTAAACTAAACTAATATTTTTGAGATTTTTCATTTTTTCATTTTTTTATATATGTATGCATGAATGAATGAATGATACTAATCGACACCAACAAAGCAACCAAACAATTATTAACAACTTATCAAAAATAAAAATTGACATAAATATGTAATCGAAATCAAGACTAATCAACCAAGCAAGTCCCCCCAAACTTAACATAAGTAATGTCCCCATTACGGTAATATAAATAAAATAAAGCGTGAGGACTTCCATGAAAGACGAGTCGCTGCTCGTCAGGTGGGCCATCGTCATCCGAAGGAGGGTATGCTAGAAGAATAGGGGAACATGCATGTAAACCGGGCCGACACTTGGATTACACTGAGAAAAAGCATCAGCAAGAGTATTGAAAGCATTAATATTTTACTGATGCATAATATCTTGATGCTAAGCCAACCATAAGAAATCATTTCATGGAACCTGTGAAGAGGTAGAATGCCCAGGTTGTTCTTCCATCGGATCAGCCACGACCGGGGGTTGGGGTGGTCGTATCATGATATATCCTTCTCCTCTTGGGTGTGATTGTGTTCCATCCCATGCTTTATATTTATCAATGGTAGCATGGTTGATGATTGCCATTAGTTGATGAATTGGTTCGGAGGAATGCCATTGCACTCTAACTTTGTAGCATAGATCAGTGATGAGAAATCCATGGAGAAGGTCACCTGTGGTACTACCCCGTAATAATTGTTCGATCGACTCCTGAATGTACGTACCCACATCCACTTTATAAAACATAACTTCATTATTCGCCTAAAAGTGGTGGTGGACAATGCCATACAACAGTCGTGCTTGTTCCTTAGTCACATCATTCTAATGGTGCGTGGGCATCAATTGGGCGCATATAAAGGTGTACCATGCTTTTCTATAGAGACTTAAGGTGGAGTGGGGAAAGCTTATTTTTTTCATCAGTTCCAGCTCGTGTAACCCAATGCATTCCTGGCTTGCACAACCTCACGTTAAGTTCATCCAGATCAGGCAATCGGTCTTTATAGTGCGCATCCGACAGAGTTTCTAGCCCAAAGTATTCATTAATTGCAGTGGCATGGAATGACACCGGTCTACCCCGTACCATGATCGTGTGGCCAACATGCTCAATAGCATTGGCATAGAACTCCTTTACAATGTTGATCACTACAGGTTGTGGCTGCTCTACCAGTTGGAACCAATTACGTTCCACAATCATTAGTGTCATGTCTCCATCTAGATTTGCATCCGGCTTCAACCCCCTTTCTAACACCAAAGTCTTTTTATCAATGATTGTTTTGAACCTTATTTCGATGGCCCCACTCACAAATCTAGTGCTATCAAATTAGGCCCGAGCACTAGAGGTGGAGGCACGCGATCGCTTGTGCGAAGACATGATTCGTTGTGATTATAAAATGTGTAAGCTTGGTTTAGGCAAATTCTCGAACAGTTTATTAACATCAAGGCTAATGCCTCCAAACTATACCCCTTATGACTTGCAGTAGGCCACAATAAAAGATAATCCAATGCACTCCTTGGGCAGCAGTATCCCAAGGAGACCCACTTTAATGCAATGGAGTAATACCAAATAGATGGCACAAAATAGTAAGGGAGTTACCTCAGATGTATCTTCCCAATTTCAAAACCAATTAAACCCTTGATACTTTATAGCTTCGCCAATCATCAATTGCAGAGGTATCAAATTGGACGTGAAGGGGAAAGTGGGGGATGAAGATGAAGTAAAGAGATATGAGCAATAAAGGTTCGGGTGGAGGTATGAGAAGAGTAGTGCCAAGAGGTTGGGGATGAACGTGTATGTCATGTGTAGGAGAGGTATAGTGGTTGTGCGTGATTACACGAAGTAGATTCAGATGTGGAGTTGGGAAGGAGAGCATGAGTTTGGATTAGAATGAACAAGGGTGAAGTGAAACCCTTATTTTAAAACTGTATTATCCGAACGGAGCGCCCCATGCTACGTATTCAAGCAATGCTACGCGCCTTGCGCTGTAGGTGCAGGAGCTAAGTTCAGATTGACGCACCCCACGCTGAGTAAGCAGAAGTTGGGTGCAGGTTGGCGCGCCCCGCGCTTCTTGTGCAGTATTTGAATTGGCTCACTTTCCCCTTGATCCCATACAAATATACCACAATTAAGTCAGTACTACTATAATCTATTGAAAAATAACTATCTAGGCTATGATATGAACTAAAATTTACTGAACAAATGAAAGAGAAAAGGTTTAGAGCTTGGGTTGCCTCCCAAGTAGCTTTTATTTTAACGTCGTCAGCCTGATGGTGCCTCTTGGTTCATCACTATGGATCCTGAAGTGGGATGGAAATGGTTACTAGATCGATGCTTCTGCCCCAGTAGTGCTTTAACCGCTGTTCGTTGACTTTAAATGTTTCGAGAGGATTTATGCTATACAGTTCAACGGCGCCATGCGGGAAAAAAATCTTGATTGTAAATGGCCCCGACCATCGAGATTTGAGCTTTTTGGGAAATAATCTCAGACATGAGTTAAACAATAACACAGATTGTTCCGGTTCAAACTTTCTCTGCATAATCTTTTGATCGTTCCACTTCTTGACCTTTTCCTTATACAATTTTGAGTTCTCATAGGCTTGTAGTTGAAATTCGTCAAGTTCATTTAATTGGAGTAATCTCTTCTCACCTGCAGCTATTTGATCAAAATTCAGCTTTTGAATGGCCCAATATGCTTTATGTTGAAGTTCCACGGGGAGATGACATGCCTTCCCATAAACCAATTAATACAGAGACATCCCAATGGGTGTCTTGTATGTTGTTCGATAAGCCCATAAGGCGTTGTCTAACTTTAGAGACCAGTTTTTTTGTTCGGATTCACCACCTTTTCTAAAATTAATTCGCTTCACCTCTCTGTTGGAAATCTCAGCTTGGCCACTCATTTGGGGATGATAAGCTATTGCAACCCTGTGATTAACCCCATATTTTGCCAAGAGAGTTGTAAAGGACCTATTACATAAGTGACTTCCCTCGTCACTTATGATTGCCCTCGGTGTGCCGAACCTTGTGAATATGTTCTTCTTTAAAATCTTCAGAACTACCTTGGCATCATTCGTAGGGAGTGCTACAACTTCAATCCATTTTGATACATAATCCACAGCTAGTAGAATATACAGATTGTTGTATGAAGGCAGAAAAGTTCCCATGAAGTCCATCCCCCATACATCAAAAATTTTAACTTCCAGTATAGTGTTGAGTAGCACCTCATTCTGTTTTGAAATATTGCCCACCCTTTGGCATCTATCACAGTTTTTCACAAACTGGTGGGCATCCTTGAACACAGTAGGCCAATATAATCCTACCTGAAGAACCTTAGCCACTGTTTGCTCACTCCCATAGTGTCCCCATATACAGATGCGTGACATTCATGCAAGATATTTTTCACTTTTCTGTAAGGCACACATCTATGGATCATTTTATCTTCACACTGTCTGAAGAGATAGGGCTCGTCCCACTTGACGTCATGTAGGAATTTCTTTTTCTGCTAACGTGTCAAGTCAGGGGGCAGGATCTTTCTCACCAAGTAATTGGCAAAATTCGCATACCATAGAAACTCAAAGTTTACTCCAAGTAGCTGCTCATCTAGAAATGACTCGTTGATCAAACACTTATATGCCCCGTCCTTATCCGGATTTTCTAATCTCGAAAAATGATTTACCACTTGATTTCCTGTCCCCTTCCTATCCTTTATTTCCAAATCAAATTCTTGAAGGAGTAGAATCCATCTGATAAGCCTAGGATTTGCATCCTTCTTTGAGATCAGATAACGAATCGCCGAGTGATCCGTA
The DNA here is from genome assembly GCA_020205615.1 of Panax quinquefolius. Classification (NCBI taxonomy): domain Eukaryota; kingdom Viridiplantae; phylum Streptophyta; class Magnoliopsida; order Apiales; family Araliaceae; genus Panax; species Panax quinquefolius. The sequence continues at coordinate 94,753,275 of CM035161.1, forward strand.
TATACCACCACCTTTGTTCCTATCAAATAAGCTCTGAATTTGTCAAAGGCATACACGACTGCAAGTAACTCCTTCTCGGTGGTTGTATAATTTAATTGAGCATCCGTGAGGGTTTTACTTGCATAGTATATGGCATGGAATATCTTTTCTTGGCGTTGCCCTAGAACAGCCCCTACCGCGTAGTCGCTAGCATCACACATTAACTTAAACGATATCGTCCAATCCGGTGCTAAGATCACGGGAGCTGTTGTTAATTTCTTTTTCAACTGCTCAAATGCTGTCATACATTCCTCATCAAAATTGAAAAATGCATCTTTCTCTAATAGAATGCATAGTGGTTTAGCAATCTTAGCGAAATCCTTAATGAACCTGCGGTAGAATCCAGCATGCCCTAGAAAACTACGGATTTCGTTAATTGAAGTCGACGATGGAAGATTCTCTATTGTGTCCAGCTTTGCACGATCAACTTCCAACCCCTTCGCAGATACTTTGTGCCCAAGAATAATTTCTTCTTCAGCCATAAAGTGGCACTTCTCCCAATTCAGCACCAAGTTTGTTTCCACACAACATTTTAGAACCATGACTAGATTCTCTAGACACATATCAAAGGTATTCCCATAAACTGAGAAGTTATCCATGAAAACTTCCACATTCCTCTCCACCATGTTTGAAAAGATGGCCATCATACATCTTTGGAAAGTAGTCGGTGCATTACATAACCCAAAGGACATCCTCCTGAAAGCAAAAGTGCCATATGGACATTTGAAGGTGGTCTTTTCTTAATCCTCAAAAGCTATGACTATCTGGTTGTACCCCGAATATCCAACCAGTAAGCAATAGTATTCATGCCCAGCCAAACGATCCAACATCTAATCGATAAAGGGTAGAGGAAAGTGATCCCTTTGGGTTGCCTTATTAAGCTTTCTGTAGTCCATACAAACCCTCCATCTGGTCACTATCCTCACTGGAATCAATTCATTGTCGTAATTCATCACAACTGTCATTCCACCCTTTTTCAGAACACATTGAACTAGACTTACCTATGTACTATCTAAAATCGGGTATAATATCCCAGCATGCAACCACTTCAAAATTTCCTTTTTCACCACTTCTGTGACGCCCCCAAAATAGGTATACATAACCTATTCCGAGTCGCCAAATACATAGTACAGAATACAAATACAATCTTAAATATACAACATGAGCTGTGAGTTTTAATACAAATATTGTCTTCTAGATAGTATTTAAACTCAAAATAAGTCCTCAATAAATTTATTATCACACTATTTCATAGAATAGTGAGGACTACTAATGCTATCATCTTGACCGTCACTCCGTTCCCCGACTAGTCCCTGCTACGTTCTCATTTCCTGAAGAGAACAATGAAAGCAAAAGGGTGAGCTCAACTATCCCAGTAAGAAATATTATGACTAAGATAATGCAAAATAAATTATCGTTAGCCTTCAACAGTGTTAAACTGATACAATATAACAAACATCAAGTTTAACTGCAGCGGAACAAGCAATCCATTAGAAGAGTCAAGTAGAGAATAAAATCTACTATCTTCTATAATTCAAAAGGTTTTTCATCACTTTTATCGCTGAGACTCAGCTCAATAAATAATCCACATCATCCTTGCACTACGACCAAGGATATTCATTAGTATCACACCCACAAATTATCCATGCACTACGGGCCAAGGATATTCGTGTTTTCATCAATGGTCATGATCATGCCAACAACTATCCATCAATGCACTACAGGGCCAATGAGGACTTTTACCACATCATTTATAACATTACGGTCATGATTATACCGAATAATACCTGGTCATAATCATACCAAGTCCATCTATGCACTACAGGCCACATATGACTTTCAACATAATATAAACACGAGGATGATGAAAATGACATAATAATTCAATAAAACAAGTTCAAGAATAAATTTTAAAGATTTATAAATTAATTTATCCAGGAACCAATAACGTCAAAATTGTCAACATGATACTGCTTTGTGGAGTAAAAATTCAAGAATGCTTAGAAGAATATTTTCATGAAAAGATCTTTAGATGAAGCGCTTAAATATCCGGTGATATTCTACTAATTTCATGGAGTATAGAAGCCAAAACTTTAACCAACCGAGTATAATAGAATATATGAGGCGCGAATGGATTTTCGCGCTACCATGCAGTAATCCATGTAGACAAATCATTTCCACAAGTTAATAATGAATGAATACAAAGGATCATTCACCATGCATGCGGTAATCCACATAGACAGGTTATTCCAACAGAGTAATAAAGAATGGAACCAGGTTATGCGTAATCCGCACAGACAGGATATTCCAATAGAATAATAAAGAATAGAACCAGGTCATGCGTAATCCACACGGATAGGATGTTCCAACAGAATAATAAAGAATGAAACTAGGTCATACGTAATCCGCACACACAGGATGTTCCAACAGAATAATAAAGAATGGAATAACAAATGAATTCACTGCATGCGATAGAAGCCAGACAGCAGAAAGTTATTCCAACGGAATAATAAAGAATGGAATAACAAAAGAATTTCACCATGTATGCGGTACTTCGCATAGATAGGTTATTCCAACATAACAATAAAGAATGGAATAACAACCCTTACGAGTATTGAAAGAAAATAACCCTCTTCATGAATACGAAAGAATAATACCCCTTACCATAAAAAGAAGAGTATTCCGACGGGTAGGGCGGGAATATACTTGAAGAAAACTTGCACTATTTTCTACGCTCAAAGCTTTCTTAAACTCTAAAGAAATACGCTCAAGATTATAGAAGAATAATTCTCTGAATTTCTGGTGTGTTTTTCAATTCTAACTAAGCATCATATTTATAGGAGAATGGAAAGGATACTATGCAATAAAATATAATATATTCTATTTATAATTATATAATAAAACAAAATTTATAATATATATATATATATATTAATTAAAATCTAATAAAACAAATAACTTTATAAAAGTATTATGTTTTATATAAAAAGATTTTTTGCAAACACTATTTTATGCAAACATTATGCATAATAAAATATAATATATAATATTTATAATCAAATAAAACAAATAACTTTATAAAATATTTTATTTTATATAAAAAGTTTTCTATTTTATTACATTTATAATAATAATAAAACAATATATATATATATATAAACTTTCCCGTGACTCCCCCCTAAATGATCAGATTTCCAAAGTCACACGTGGGCCCTACATGTGGCCCCCACATGTGGGCCCCACCTTTATCATAAAAAAATACTGAAAAATTTTTGACTAATTATTTTGAAAAATGAGTAAATGGGGGTCCAACAAATACTTCATAAAAATTCCCTCAATATTTTTAACAACATTTATCATCATTATTATAATTCACAATATTTAACAACCAGGTCGTTCCCAGGAAAGAGGGGGCTTTCCAATAAGGATTTCTCCCTATTGGCGCGCAATTAGGTGACCAAACCTCTCCTTGACAGAACTTCTAGATATTGTCAATATTGTAAATAATAATATTAATAACTCTGTCATTTCAATTATTGATTTAATAATATATAAAATATCAACAATAATTGAATCAAATAACGTGAGATACTACGCAACAACCATCGTAGTAATAATTGAACAAAAAGCGAGTGACTTCTCACGTAAGCATCAATAATCAATACCTCGTGCTACTATGTAAACCACGCGTAGACATCAGTACTTTTACTACTAGGGTAGTTCAACAAATATTAATGGTTAAACTTAATGCCGTTATTTTCATAAAAATATTTTTGTTGTTTTCTCATTCTGACAATAATTCCATTGTTGGGTCCACCAATGATTGTGCCGTTGTACGGATATTCCCCAACAAAAATAATATTCCCCAACCAATCGAATATAATACAACAACTTGCATACTTTGCAAAATTTATAAATACTTTCCACAACTATAACATTATCTCAAATTCACACCATAATATTAAAAAATATTTCGAGAAAATTAAATTTTTATTCGTAAATTTTGGGATTTTACAATCTCCCCTTCTTATGAAATTTTGCCTTCGAAATTTACGTACGTACCTGGTATGCCGAACAGATGAGGATACCTCGTCAGATTCTAACTCTTGAGGTATAACCTTTGAGCGTAGAATATATTCCAAGATTTTAACAAGTACATTTTCATACGTTAAATTATCCACTATCTCGTCCGGTTCTAAATCAATAATGTGGTTTGGGTCGTTCACATATTTACGTAACATCGATACATGAAAAACGTTATGAACATGCGACATACTTGGCGGTAAAACGAGTCTATAAGTCACAGTTCCTACTTAGTCGAGGATTTCAAATGGACCAATTAAATTGAGGGTTGAGATTTCCTCTCTTCGTCGATTCTTAATTCTAGAATAACGCCCTCTTGAACCTTCTTCTTCACATTCATAAGCTCCGAGTCTGTAGCTTGAGCGGCTTTAACTTTATCGATTAAAGTCGATTTTGATCGTATATTCGTTATCTTCACGTGGGTCCCTAGAGTCTTTAACTCTATCTTCATCATTTATAAGTTATACGAAATGGGTTTTGTGTTAACAACATCGCACTCATAAACACATACGATCTTCTACTCAACGCGTCAGCTACCACGTTCTCTCTTCCACAATGATATTAAATGGTATGATCGTAATCTTCAACAGCTCGAGCCAACGTCTTTGGCGCATTATACGTTTGTTTTGGTTGAAGAAATATTTAAGGGTTTTTAGAAATGGGTTTTGTATTGGGGTCAATACAAAATTCAATTTCACGCTCTAGGGGTAGGCTAAGAAGTTTTCAAGAATACGCTAGGAAATTTATTAACAATAAAAATATCATTCAAAATTGTGACTCCCATCCAAGACTTGGATAGTACGTCACATTGATACCTATCAACTTGCCACCGTTATTCATGGCTTCCCCTACAAAAATTCTGGCTTCGGTGCATTCCACACAAGGAAGTCAACAACGAAAGGATCGGGGCTCTTTACTTATAGCTTGATATGACAATGATTGACTTTAGTGGTTTGATTGCTTGAATTCACATAACAGGTTGGTTAGCAATATGAAAGCGAACAACCTTACGAAAAACATGATGAGTAGTTAACCAATGAATTCCTAAAATCACATCAAGGGCAAGCATTTTCAAAGAGATAAGATCGACAGGTAACGTGAAAGTGTCGATTTGAATCAACAAGATTTATAAATAGTGGAGGTAACGAAGGTTTCTGCTAACAAAGTTTCAATCAACAAGTCAAAGTCTAACTTCTCTAGAGTTAAATTTAAACCTTGAGCGCAAGCAAGAGAGATAAAAGAATGGGTAGAACCGGTATCTAATAAGGTATAGAATTCGCAAGAATTTATGATTAACTTACCCATGAAAACTTCGTTCGAGTTCCTCGACAAACGCTCTCACTTAAACTACCGGCTTTGACTTGTCTGAGACATCCTTTGGTGTCACCATCCCAGCTGTACTTGACTTCACCATATGACAAAATCGAGCTAGTTGACCCTCTCTTCCGCAATTAAAACACGCTTTTGATTGCTGCGTACAGTTTGGACGGATGTGTCCCTTATCCGCATTTGAAATATACGACTAGTGGTCGTTCTTCTTCCTTTGAAACGGGTGCTGGTGCTGCTGTCTTTCCATCATTATTGAACATCCTCTTCTTGAAATTTCCACTCCTATTATCTTGTCCATGATTACCACCGAAGTGGTTACCATTCTTGGCATGATAATTTACCCCACGATGGTTATCATTGTTCCGATGGCCGTTGCCACCGGTACGATTATTATCCTGTTGTTGCTCGTTACCTTTTGGTTGTGCTGACTCATTATCGCGCTCTAATAACTGAGCCCTATTCACAACATCTGAATATAAACAAAGTTTATGAGAAATAAGGTATTGAAGTATATCGAGTTTCAAACCTCGCAGAAACATTCGCGTCATTCGCTCTTTATTATCGACCAAATGGGATGCAAACCGGGATAACTCTGCAAACTTAGCCTCGTACTGCGAAATAGTCATATTGTTTTGCTCCAGCTTGATGAATTCCACCTCCTTCATGTGACGAATACTTTCAGGAAAGTACTTGTCATTGAACAATTCTTGAAACTTCTCCCAAGACATCTTGAAAAGTCAGTCGGTGAGTCGTTTCTGATTCCCACCAATGATCTGCTTCTTCATGCAACATAAAGGTGGAGAATGGAACCTTTTGCTCCTCTGAGCATTCCAAGACATCAAATATCTTGGTGATCTGCTTTATCCATGTCTCTGCCTTAAGTGGTTCTGGTTTTCCAAAAAACTCCGGTGGTCCCAGCTCCTTGAACTGCTTAGCGGTGACCAAACGTGGGTTGCCATTGTTTCCACCTGCATTATGAACAAGAGTCTTTCTCGTTTGGTGTTGCATGAACTGCACAAAGCCTCTGAACATCCCATCGTTCATCATTTGATCGGTGTTGTTGTTTACCTGAGGATTATTGTCTTCCTGTTGCACATTATTCTGGGTATTGATCTGTGGTGACTCAATGGTCTCCTATGCTCCATTGCTATTCTCAACATTCTCGGATGTCATTTTCAAATACTGCCACAAAACAAGGGTTAACTAGCACATCACATATTATCCCTATACTCTGACCGACCAATTAAATACCAAATAAACTTAGGTAGGTCATACTAGCGAAGAATTCTCCGTCTCTTCCCTCCTAGTTCTTGTCTCACATCTCAGCCAGGGATCATATCCCTAAGCTTTGATACCAACTGTGACGCCCCCAAAATAGGTATACATCACCTATTCCGAGTCGCCAAATACATAGTACAGAATACAAATACAATCTTAAATATACAACATGAGCTGTGGGTTTTAATACAAATTTTGTCTTCTAGACAATATTCAAACTGAAAATAAGTCCTCAATACATTTATTATCACACTATTTCATAGCATAGTGAGGACTACTAATGCTATCATCTTGACCGTCACTCCGTTCCTCGACTAGTCCCTGCTACGTTCTCATTTCTTGAAGAGAACAATGAAAGCAAAAGGGTGAGCTCAACTAGCTCAGTAAGAAATATTATGACTAAGACAATGCAGAATAAATTATCGTTAGCCTTCAACAGTGTTAAACTGATACAATATAACAAAGATCAAGTTTAACTGCAGGGGAACAAGCAATCCATTAGAAGAGTCAAGTAAAGAATAAAATCTACTATCTTCTATAATTTAAAAGATTTTTCATCACTTTTATCGCTGAGACTCAGCTAAATAAATAATCCACATCATCCCTGGACTACGACCAAGGATATTCATTAGTATCACAACCACAAATTATCCATGTACTACGGGCCACAGATATTGGTGTTTTCATCAATGGTCATGATCATGCCAACAACTGTCCATCAATGCACTACGGGCCAATGAGGACTTTTACCACATCATTTATAACATTACGGTCATGATTATTATAGAATAATCCCTGGTCATAATCATACCAAGTCCATCTATGCACTACAGGCCACAAATGACTTTCAACATAATATAAACATGATGATGATGACAATGACATAATAATTCAATAAAACAAGTTCAAGAATAAATTTTAAAGATTTATAAATTAATTTATCCAAGAACCAATAACGTCCAAATTGTCAACATGATACTGCTTTGTGGAGTAAAAATTCAAGAATGCTCAAAAGAATATTTCCATGAAAAGATACTGGATGAAGCGCAAATATCCAGGATATTCTACTAATTTCATGGAGTATAGAAGCCAAAACTTTAACTAACTAAGTATAATAGAATATATGAGACTGCAAATGGATTTTTGCCCGCCATGCGGTAATCCACGTAGACAGATCATATCCACAAGTTAATAAGGAATGAATATAAAGGATCATTCACCGTGCATGCAGTAATCTACATAGGCAAAAGTTATTCCAATGAGTAATAAAGAATGGATTCGGGTCATGCGTAATAAAGAATGAGGATATTCAATAGAATAATAAAGAATGGAACCAGGTCATGTGTAATCCGTATGCATGGATGTTCCAATGAATAATAAAGAATGGAACTAAATGCGTAATCCACATGCACAGGATGTTCTAACAGAATAATAAAGAATGGAATAACAACAAAGAATTCACGGTATGCGATAGACCGCTTGCGGAGTTATTCCAATAGAATAATAAAGAATGGAATAATGAAGAATTTCACCACGATATATGCGGTATTTTTGCATGTATAGGTTATTCCAACATAACAATAAAGAATGGAATAACAACCCTTACGAGTATTGAAGAAAATAACTCTCTTCATGAATCTGAAAGAATAATCTTACCTTACGAAAGTGATAAAGAAGAGTATCCTTACGTAGGCGGAATATACTTGAAGAAAACTTTCACTATTTTCTACGCTCAAAGCTTTCTTAAACTCTAAAGAAATACGCCAAGATTATAGATTAAGAATTCTCTGAATTTCAGGTGTGTTTTCAATTCTAATTAAGCATCCTATTTATAGGAGAATGGAAAGGATGCTATGCAATAAAATATAATATATTCTATTTATAATTATATAATAAAATAAAATTTATAATATATATATATATATTATTTAAAATCTAATAAAACAAATAACTTTATAAAAGTATTATGTTTTATATAAAAAGATTTACTATATACAAACACTATCACAAACACTATGCATAATAAAATATAATATATTCTATTTATAATCAAATAAAATAAAACTTTATAAAAAGTATTCTATTTTTAAAAAAAATGTTTTTTTGTTTTATTACATTTATAATAATAATAAAACAAAATTTTTTTATATATATATATATATATATATATATATATATAAACTTTCCGTGACTCCCCATAAATGATTAGATTTCCAAAGTCACACGTGGCCCCCACATGTGGTCCCCACCTTTATTATAAAAAAATATCGAAAAATTTTCTCACGATTATTTTGAAAAATGAGTAAATGGGGTCCAACAAATACTTCATAAAAATCTAAATCAATATTTTTAATAAAGATTTATCATCAATATTATAATTGCAATATTTAACAACCGGGTCGTTCCTGTGAAAGAGGAGGCTTTCCAATAAGGATTTCTCCCTATGGTAGCGCAATTAGGTGACCAAACTCTCCTCGTGTAACTTCTAGACATTGTCAATATTGCAAATAATAATATTAATAACTCTGTCATTTTAATTATTGATTTAATAATATATAAAATATCAACAATAATTGAATCAAATAACATGAGATACTATGCAACAACCATCAGTAGCAATAATTGAACAAAACCGGTGACTTCTCACGTAAGCATCAATAATCAATACCGTGTGCTACTATGCAACCACGCAGACATCGTCTTTTTTACTCTAGGGTAGTTCAACAGTATTAATGGTAAAACTTCCGCCGTTATTTTCATAAAAATATTTATGTTGTTTTCTCATTCTGACAATAATTCCATTGTTGGGTCCACCAATGATTGTGCCGTCGTACGGATATTCCCCGACAAAAATAATATTCCCCGACCAATCGAATATAATACAACAACTTGCATACTTAGCAAAATTTATAAATACTATCCACAACTATAACATTATCTCAAATCCACACCATAATATTAAAAAATATTTTGAGAAAATTAAATCTTTATTCGTAAATTTTGGGGTTTTACAACTTCTTTCATGATTGGATTAAGTCTTCTTTGTTGTTCCACTATTGGTTTGGCATCCTCTTCTAAGAGAATTTTGGGCATGCAAAATAAAGGGCTGATCCCCTTTATATCGGCGATTGTCCATCAAATTGTAGACTTGTAGTCTCTAAGTATCCTCAACAATTTACTTTCCTGCAATTCGTTAAACGCAGTTACAATAATAACAGGTAAAGTATTAGAAATACCAAAAAATGCATACCTGAGGTGTTTAGGAAGAGGCTTAAGCTCAAGAGTGGGTGGCTCCTCAAGTAACGGTTTCATTCATGCCGATGCTTTTTCTTCTGTATGTAGTGGCTCAAATGTTACCTTAAACTTGCTTACTCTCGGTAAAGAATTCAGCATATGCAAGTAGTCCACAAATTCTGGATCATCTAAGTCCTCATCTCCCAATAGATTATTTTCCAACGAATCCCTGACCAACCCTCTAACCAAGTCTTCATTAACCATCATGTCGATCACATCCATTCAAGAATATTCTTCCTCATCTGTAGGGAACCTCATGGCTTTGAACAAATTGAATTTTATTTCTTGGTCTTGTACCCTCATTGTTAACTCCCCATTCTGAACATTGATGAGAGTCCTCCCTGTTGTCCAAAATAGCCTCCTTAAGATGATTGGGATATTTTTGTCCTCTTCATAATCCAACATAATAAAATGTTCCAAAAATATGAACTTATCCACTTTAACTAAGATGTCTTCAATAATCCCTCTCGAATAAGTCACCGATCTATTCGCTAACTATAGTGACATGTTTGTAGGCTTCAGAGCTGGCAAACCCAACTGATCAGTATAAACTGACAAAGGCATGAAATTCACAGTCACCCCTAAATAACACAAACACTTGTTGAAGGCCATATTTCGATTGTGCAAGGAATGGTAAAACTCCCCAGATCCTTCATCTTTGGAGGCAACTTCCTTTGTAAAACTGCACGACATTCCTCCGTCAATGCCACAGTCTCGTAGTCCTCTAATTTCTTCTTCCTTGATTGAATACCGTTCATAAATTTAGCATAACGAGGCAAATAGGCTTCTGCAAAAGGAATGTTGGTCTGCAATTTCTTGAAGACTTCCAAAAATTTCAAGAACTGCTTATCTAATTATTGTTTCTGCACCCTCTACTGAAATGGTGGTGGAGGATAAACAATAGGCTCCACATCTGTCTGACTCTTATCCTCTTGCTTATCCTTACCCTATTTCTCTTCAACCACTTTGTCTTCACCTTATTTAACATCTTACTTTGATGAATTTTCTATATTCTGTTCCTCGAGATGCTTTCCATTTCTCAAAGTGATTGCTTGACATTATTCGTGATTTCCATTCAGATTCTTCTATGTGTCACTTGGTAGAGTCCCTTAAGGCCTGTTATTCAATGCTAACACAAGCTATCCCATCTGATTTTCTAAGTTCTTGATTACCACTGCTTGTGATTTCATTGCTGCCTCATTCCCAAATATGTACTTCAACAGCAGCTCTTCCAAATTCGTTCTTTTTCCCTTTATGCGGAGCTGCTTATTGAAGCCGATTTTGAAATCTAGGGGGATAAGATGGTTGTGGAGCCTGCTGATTTTGGTTGTTACTCCATGAAATTTTTTGATGATTCCTATTCCTCGGATTGTAGGCATTCTGATACTGATTGTGCAGAATTCTATTAGAGCTGCCCAAAAACTGTACCACTGCTGGGTTAATGTCACATTACTCTGTAGGATGTTCCCTTGCACATAACTCACAAACATGAGCAACCTGTTGAGTCTATGCACCTGTAAGAGCATCCATCTTCTTTAATAAAGCTGAAATCTGTCTTAACGCCGTTACCCCATTTACTTCTAACACCTAAGCTACCTTCAGCTGTGTCATTCTCACTGTGGGCCACTGGTAGTTGTTAGCCGCCATTGTCTCTATCAGATCGTATGCTTCCTCATAACTCTTAGCCATGAAAGCTCTACTAGAAGCTGCATCAATACTAGTTCGGAGATTACCACTCAACCCATTATAAAAAGTGTTCATCTGTAGCCATTTGGATAGTCCGTGATGTGGACACTTCCTAAGTAGCTCCTTGTACCTTTCCCAAGCTTTGTACAAGGACTCCACATGCTGCTTCTCAAACATAGTAATCTCATTCCTCATTTTCGCAGGCTTCATTGGTGGGAAAAACTTAGCCAAATATTTCTGAGCAAGGTCGTCCCAAGTTGTAATTGATCCAGGCGGCAGTGAGTATAACCAGCTTTTCACCTTGTCCCGCAATGTAAACGGAAACAAGCAAAGTCCGACTGCATCATCCGACACCCCATTGTATCTGAAGGTATCGCAAATTTCCAGAAAGCTGACTTAATTTTCATTCTGATCGTCGTTGGCTAATTCCCCAAACTGCACTGAGTTCTGTATCATTTGTATGATCCCAAGCTTGATCTAAAAATTATTTACAGCAATTACAGGCCTGGTAATGCTCGACTAAATCTCAGTCACCCTGGGAGTAGCATAATCTCTCAGCGCTTTCTGATCCTCTACAACCATTATTTCTTCCTGTTTATCAAAATTCTCTCTGTTTTCCCTAATCCACTTACTAAGTCTCTGAAATCGTTGTTCGATGTCGTCCTCGAAAGGATGAAAGTTTGGCTTCTTAGACCGAGTTTGCATACACTAATTCAGATAACCTAAAACAAGAAAAAGTAAAAACAAAAAGAAAAATTGTTTAACTAAAACTGAACTAATGAAACTGATATTGAAAAATACTAAAATCAAAACTAGTCCCCGGCAACGGCGCCAAAATTTTTTTTGGGTAAAATCTAAAATACGCTAACACACAAGTATACGTGGGCAACAAGTAATATAATGATGAATAAAGTATCGTTCCCATAGAGACAAGTATGAAATTTAATCTAACAATTACAAGTTTTATATTACTTCAATTTTATTAAACTATTTGAATTAATTATGGAAAGTAATGAAAAACTAATACTAAAAATCAAAACAAATCAACACCACTAATAACCGTAATTTCAATCAGATAATGGAGAATTAAGCCTAAAATTTCACTTTAAGTTTCACTCTAATTATCACACCTTTTCTAGTTTAATTTACTATTTCAGTTCATTAATCAAGAACACTCGGGTAGAATTAGCCATCTCTCAATGCACTAATACCATATTAACTTAAATCCACAATTTGATAGAATTAAGCCAAACACCCTAATTAACTAATTCACTATATCTCTATGTGAATTAAAATCAAATAAGGTTTAAATTCCAAGTTCTTTAAGGATCACATGAGATGTTAGGTATATCTCTATCCTAAACATTCATCAAGATTCCAACAAAACGCAGAATTCAAGAACACATGCTATTGTGATTAGGTCTAGATTCATACATCATCACTCAAGTCCATACAAATCCACAAAAAATTGGTGATCAAGCAATTCATAAATTAAATTTAAATCACAATAGAGGAACTGAATATATAGTTTAATTAAACTAAAATTAAGACATGACAATCATTGTTCAACATTAAAGATCCATTGTAAGCCTAATTAGTATTTTAGTTCATAATCAATGAATTAATAATTGAATAAAGTAAAGAATTCATCATCCCAATTACAAAAATTGAATTTAAGAAATAGAATAGTAATACACCACCCTTCTTTGCCTTCAATTATGCAATCTTTGTGAATCTCGCTTCCTTGCTCTGCTCCTCTACTGTTCTTCTCTCAATTAGGGCTCCAAAATTGTAATTGATTGTGTGATAATTGATTCTCTCCCTCTTCTAATTGACATAAGTCATTTTAATAGCTGAACCAAATACAATCCCAATCCATGCCAAAGTTATCCAATCCAAGCCTCTTCAGAATTTGAATAAAAACCAAACTCCTTTCTGGCCTCAATGGTTGTCAGTCCCAAGAATCCTTAAAAATAAGAAATAACTTCCTCTTTATACTCCTAACTCAACTCTATTACATAAGGAAATCATCAATCCATTTAAAACTCGACTTCCATACTTAAGAAACAAAATCTACAGTTAAGTCGTTCGACTGGTGCACCCCGCGTCGGGTCCCTTCATTAAGTAGCGCGGCATGTGCCGTCCCAACAGGTTGACATCTTAGTGCAGCGCCCCCCGCTCCAGTTACTATGAATCTATGGCGCGCCCCGCGCCGGTTGAGCAGAATTAGAAAAATCCTTGTAATTTTTTCCAATGTTAGTTCTTAACCATCTTCAACCCATTCTCCTGTACAAAGAACAAAATCCAACAAAAGTAACATGAATAATCCCCAAAACTAACAATATACCAAGCTAAATGAGATCAAATCGTAGGTTAAAAACCTACTCATTATTTTATACCTACGAGTCTAATATTTTTAAACTTAATTATTGTTATCCTTGAGTATTTTTAGTATCTTTTTATTGGTTTTTGTATTTATTTCTTATAGGATGGAGCTGGAGGGACAAATTCGTTCTTTGGGAGAAGAAAAGAATTAAAAATCATTAAAATTGGAGCTGAGTGGTATTTTTGTAAATACCTTGTCCTTACCTAGCGTCTAGTGCGCTAAGCTACAGGCATTGTTAGTGTTTTGCTACTGAATTAGAATTTGGAAGCCAAATAGGAATCTAGAAGTGGGTTGGGACCAATACAAATAGGAGAAGACTTCAGAGAAGACGTATCAAAGATTTTATCAAGAGATTTGCAGAGAGAACAACGAGGAGAACACGAAGGAGATTTTAGAGGCTAAAGATCAAGTGGAGGATTAGGAGAAATCTGACAAGTTCTTCTAAACTTCTCTCTAATTCTTATTCTTTGTAATTATCATCACCCATCTTGGGTATACATCACCCATCTTGGGTCGCCAAATACATGGTACTGAATACAAATACAATGTTAATTATACAACATGAGCTGAGAGTTTTTACATGAATATTATCTTCTAGACAATATCCAAACTCAAATGGAGTCCTCATTACATCTATTTTCACACTATTTTATAGAATAGTGAGGACTACTATAACACCATCTCGGACCATCACTCTGTTCCCCGACTAGTTCTGGCTACGTTCTCATTTCCTGAAGAGAACAATGGAAGTAAAAGGGTGAGCTCAACTAGCCCAGTAATAAATATTATGACTATGATAATGTAGAATAAGTTATCATTAGCCTTCAACAATGTTAAACTGATAGAATATAATACACAACAAGTTTAACTGCAGCGGAACAAGCAATCCTTTAGAAGAGTCAAGTAGAGCATGATATCTACTATCTTCTATGATTTAAAAAGTTTATCATTCACTTTATCGTTGGGACTCAGCTTAATAAATAAATCACATCATCGAATTATCCCTGCACTACGGGCCAAGGATATTCATTAGTATTACGTCCATAAATTATTCCTGCACTATGGGCCAAGAATATTCGTGTAATCATCAATGGTCATGATCATACCGAATTATCCCTGGTCATAATCATACCAATCAATAGTCCATCTATGCACGTAAGCCAAAAATGACTTTCATCATAATATAAGCATGAGGATGATGACAATGATATAAGAATTCAATTAAAAGAAAACAAAGGATAAATTTTTAAAGATTTATAATTTAATTTATCCGAATTCAATAATGTCCAGATTGTCAACATGAATACTGCTTTGTGGAGTAAAATTCAAGAATAATATCCATGTATCAAAAATAATTTGGACAGAAAATAAATAAATTTTTTAGTGAATAGTAACCCGTGAATAGTACCCTGTGAATAGTACTTCGGGAATAGTATCCCGTGAATAGTATCCCGACATGAAAAGTACTGAATACCCGAGTGAATAATATTTGAGTGAATAGTAATTGGGTGAATAGTAACTCATGAATAGTACCCCATCATAAAAAGTGCCCCGAATACCCGAGTGAATAATATTATAGTGAATAGTAACTGGGTGACTAGTAACCCATGAATAGTACCCCGGGTGAAAATATTGATATTTAATAAGAAAGTTCAGATCAATATTCTAATAAAACGATACTGGATGAAGGGCAAAACTCAAGAATGTTCCATTAATTTCAAGGATTATAGAAGCAATACTTACCATTGTAAGTTTAGATTTAAGAATATGAAAAGAAATAACATACGAAACTGTAAATGGATTTTCACCTGTCATACGGTACGTGATCCATTTAGACAGGTTATTCCGATATATTAAAGGATGAATATGAAAAATAGTATTCCTTATGAATACGAAAGAAATAATACCCCTTACCTTAGTAGAAGGCTGGATACTGCAATAGTGAAGTAGCAGAATATTCTTCTTCTTGCTCTCTATAGTTTCTCTCTCTATAGTGTCTCTTGTGAATCTCAGTGAATTGGTGAGAATGAAAGAAGGATTAAGCTTCTATTTATAGGAGAATGGACTAAATAGTAACTGATTCATCAATGGCGTAGACACTCAAAATTTTCTATACACCTGTTACTGACATTGCAGGAGGGTAGATTCATCTTTCAGAGATAACCCTGGAAGGTAGCTCACATCCATTCTGGATACTACCGGAAGTTCATACTTAACCCCGGAACACACACCGAGAGTATCAATTTCAACCTCGGAGATAACCCCAAGTTTCGTCCTTAGAGATAACCCCAAGGAATGCTATTGCAGTTCCGGCGATAACTCCGGAAATGCATGTTTCAAATGCATACGATCAGCTTCAATCTCAGACCTCCTGTCGAGGCACTCATTCTAAAGACCTGGAGCTAACACTGGGAAGACAGGCTCACTTACAGATGACCTTGCAAAATTCAAACACTTGTAGCAGTCCAATCTCAGATGTAACCCTGAGCAACGTCTGCTATCAGCTCAAACCAGAGATAACCCCAATGAGGAGTCAAATTGTCATCTTCCCACCTCAACCCCTGTGCGCCATCTCAACATTTCATACATACATTGCTACACAACAATGTCCCACAAGAGCCAAAGAGTTCCAATCCCGAGTGACTATTACGCGTGGCAGCACACCAGATAGAATTTGAAGCTTGAAGACCATGGGCATGGTACCCTCTTCCTGACTTTGTACAACCTCTAATCCCATGTCATTGCATAATTCTCAACAAAAGCAGTCCAAAGATGGTCTTGTATACCTCGTTCGGATACTCGGATTGAAGTTTTGCATGTTTGAGCGGACATCACAGTGCACGAGTGCACGTACTTTGAGACGGCGGGACTCATGAGCAGGCGCAAGAGGCCGGCAAACAAGAGTGCATCTGCTGGGCTACTGCATAGGACACTGCAGCACCCCCTCTATAAATAGAGGCCTTGGGTGGCCATATTAAAGAGAAAAAAGGAGAGGAAGCCATGTCCAATTTACTCTGTACACACCCCATATTGAGTGCTTTCTCATTTTAAACACCTGTTAGCAAACATATAGCTATATTTTACCGGTGGGAGCTGAGTGTTTATCCATATAGAGTCATAGAAGCCTGCTTTGGCAGCCCACTGTAAGCCTTCTCACACTCTATAAAGCCTTTCTCTTCATCTTTGCACACACTATTCTTCACAATGAGAGTCATGTTGCGTGCGTATGTCCGGACTTCGGTCCGTGGTTTTCATTTCTATTTGTATATATATACTTATATATGTATATTTTTATATATGGACTAACATTATCGAGTTATGCCTCGATTGAGCCTAGACTTTTGTCTGGAGCATTTACTTGCTTGTATATATATATATATATATATATATATATATAAACTATTGTCAAACTCTGTCTGATGAGCCTGGATTTTACATCCGGAGCGTTTATTGCTTTTATATATATACACTTATATATATAAATTGTTGTCAGGCATATCTGATGAGCCTGGATTTTACATCCAGTGTGTTTACTGCTTTATATATATATATATATATATTTACATTTCTGTCAGGCCTGGAGTTTACTTCGAGGCCTTTACTACTTTATTTACATTTAGTCCCGCCTGGAGTTTACTTCGTGGTGGTTGATCGTCTTTCATAGCTTTATTTACATTTCTGATCCCCCATGGAGGTGCTTCGTGGTGGTTGATCATGTCTATATATATATATTTACCGCTTTTATATATTTACATTTTCGATCCCCCATGGAGGTGCTTTGTGGTGGTTGATCATGTCTATATATATATATATATATATATATATATATATTCAGCTTTTATATATATAACGCTTATCGCTTTTCATATAAGCTATGCATCATGTGAGCTTAGGAATCATGTGATCACAGATTGATCTCTCATGAATCTAGATTCGATTCCGTGATGGACATTTTCAATTTTATAGCGACTTGTACATTATTTACTGATGGTCTCGAATTTCCTTGGATGGTTGTCATGCCCATTAAGAGTTCGGCACTGCTTTATATTTTTTTCTCGAAGATGCCTCGCATCTCAAAAATAAAAGTAAGCAAACCGAACATTTAATCATAAAATGGAAGTATGAAAAGGTCTCAATTCATATTGAGCACAGGGTTTGAAAAACCTCTTTTACAAAACTTCATTGCTTTATTCTGTTTAAAACTGAATTTTTCTATAAATTCAAACCCTTTGTATATAGGTACGAACGAGGCCTCGCACTACTTCCAAATAATTGCACATTGATCCACACACACACACACACATTCATATAACAGTTTCTTGAAAAGTGGCGGTCACCGTGGCAACACGGATGTCGGGGGGTTCAAGCACCCTAACCCAAATGAATCTCTGTTTCACAGACCTGTTTAGCAGTGTTACATCATTGGGTCAATGTGCAAACCCTTTTCGATTACGTTGGTGCAACCAGTTAAAAACACCAACTGGCGACTCTTAAAGTCAAATCGTCGACATTACACATGTTGGACCTTTTTCACTTGTTTTTTCAAACAAATCTCACATAACATGAGAACACCAAAGAACAAGTAATGAAAAAGGACAAATAAAAATCCCGACGTCGACAGGTGGCGACTTTGCTGGGGATTCCAGTAAGAGGGCTTAAGTCGCTACTACAAGCTTTTCAAAACTGTTATATGCTTGTGTGTGAATGTTGCATTTACATTTATGATGAATGTGTATGAATGCATTTACTTACTGCACTGCAAAATATCTATCTGTGATATTAGTGCTTCGTACATGTCATCATTTTCATAAATGGTGAGACATGTTATATGTGAATGTATGTTGTGTGGTTCCTCCACCAGGAGGCTATCCTGTCGGTGTTTGATTACTGGACTCGTAGGAAGACTAATTCCAACGAGGCTCAGGAAAGGCACCACCCAGATTCGCTCCAGTTGAAAGACCGAATTAACTTCCCGTCAAGTAGATTGCGATGATCTGGGGACCTTCATGCCAAAAAGCTGCAAGAGTAACCCTAAGATAGGTCAACCTCTGATAAACCAAATGCGGAGGAAAGTCTCTTCATGCTTTCCATTTTTCTATTACTTGTAAAAGCATTTACTTGTAATTTCATTCCATGTTCATCTTTATGTAATGGAAAATATGAAGAATATTTGTGCATACATGACATGCTATCAAATTAACACCCGTTTTTGCAAGATGATATTCCTAAAATGGACATATAATGATAGCATTTACATTATCCCTAAGACTAAACTACATAAGTCTTTTGTAGGGAAATAATTGGGCATGTTACCCGCTCAAAATCCAAAAAGGCCACGAGCCTACAACCAATCATGTCTTCTTCTGACCAGTCTAATGTTTTTTCTCGAGAAGAATTTGATCGATTGACACTACTAAAAAAATGGTCATTTGTGATGGCCAAAATCCATCATAAAAAGTAGGAAAACCATCACGAAAGGTTTATGTGATGGCTTTAAGCATCACAATGGCCGTCTTGTAAACGCCCATCGTGAAAGGTTTTACGTGATGGTTTTGGCAATCACACAAACACTTAGTGCTTTTGTGATGATTAATACAATCACATTAACACATAATCTATTGTGATTGTCAAAGTCATCACAAAAAAATAAGACTTTAGGGATCAAATGAAAGAACGTGAATCTCTACTTACATATAATATATTTCACTGTATTAATTGTATCTATATTAATTGTATCAAATGATACTTGTAGGATTCGAACCCTCGCCCATTTGCAAACTAAATAACGAGTATTACCACTACACCAAAGTCCAGATCATGATTATAATTTTAAAACAAAATATAAAAGGAAACATATGTGAGTTGACTTACTAAACAAAATTACTTCCACATAAGATTTGGTGATTGCAATGGTAGTCACAAATACTCTATAATGATGGTAAAATTAGTCATCGCTAAGAGCCATCATATATTTTATTATTTTGTGATGACTTGAAAATTCCATCACAAAATACTTTCTTTTTGTGATTGCAAATAAAAGTCGTCACAAAAATCTATCTTTTTTAATGATTGTCACAACCGTCATAAAATATTGTTTTGATTATTTCTTACATTAAAATATTAGTGATAGCTTAAATGCAATCACAAAAGGGTATATTTATAAGTGATGAATTCGTGCGTCACAAAAAGAAAATTTATCTTGCATAAAAAAATTAGTGTGAATGACATGGCCATCACAATTATAATACATTGATGGCAAGAATAATCATCACTAAGAGCCATCATATATACTATTATTTTGTGATTGCTTAAAAAGTCCATCACAAATTACTATCTTTTGTGATTGTTTTTAAAAACTATCACAAAATTCCATCATATATTGTTGTTTTTCTAGTAGTGTGAGTAAACAAATTACAGATTTGGCTGTTCTTCTTAAAGAATTGCATCAATCTACTAAAGGTACAAAGATGCCTACACATACAGAATCCTCTACACAAGGAGGAGCACAAGGTTTGGATAAAACAAATCCAGAACCTTTGTTGGATACGACCAAAGGGATTGGAACACACAGAAGTGTTTCATATGCTGATCTTTGCATATTCCTTGGTGTTCATTATCCAGAGAAATTCAAAACCCCTGACTTTGAAATGTATGATGGATTAGGGGATCCTTACACACATTTGAAGATATTCATTGGAGAACTTGGATCTTATGAGGAAAATGAGAAGCTCAGAATGCACCTGTTCCAGAAGAGTCTGACTGGAGAAACACGTTCATGGTATACCAGATTAGACAACTTAAAGATCCATAGCTGGGAAGAGCTAGCGCACGCCTTCCTCACTCAATACAGTTTTTAATCTCAGATGGCTCCTGACCGGTACCAGATTACCAAGGTCAAGAAACAGTCTAATGAGTCTTTCAAAGAGTATGCTCAAAGGTGGAGGCGCCTTGCTGCTTAAGTTATTCCTTCCATGATAGAATCAGAAATGGTCAAGACTTTTATAGACATACAGGAAGCTCCTTTCTATGAAAGAGTCTTAGCTGGTATTGGCAAACCATTCTCTGAAATGATCAAGCATGGAGAGATGGCTGAGATGGGATTGAAGTCCGGTAAGATTCAAGACCTAGCCGATCTTAAAGCAGTTGCTGAAGACATCTAGTCCGGATCTTATGGAAACAACCCCCGGAGGGTTTATAAAAAGAAAGAGGAGGATGTTTCCTTGATACTACAAGGTCAAAATGGCAGTCAGAACATGCCTATACAGAGGAAAAACTACTCCCCTTTCCAAGCACAGTCTTCAAATCCTCCATTGCCTAAAAGTGGAGATGCAAAGCGACCTCGAACGTTCACACCCTTAGGGGACTCGCTCGAGAATATTCTTGATTTTCTGACTACTCAGAAGAAAATTATGCGTCTTCTTCCACCAGCCAACCCTAATGGTAGGGGTTTCAATGCTACTCGGAAGTGTGCCTATCATGCCGGAGCACCTGGACATGATACTCAAGATTGTTTGGCCTTTAAACACAAGATCCTGGATTTGATAGACAATGGTCAGATTGTGGTTACCAAACCAGATCAGCCTCATGTACAAGATAACCCTCTTCCTCAACACAAAGAAGAAGAGGTCAATATGATCAGTTGGAGCGTAGGACAAAGTTCCAATTTTAACGGTGAATCATCCCAGACCATCAAAGATGGTGTTGACATATGGGATTATGCAAAGTTTAAATTTTCTATGGAACGAAAGATAAAAGCTCTTTGCAAGCAAATTGAGCAATTGGCAGAACTGGTGACCCATCAGCATCAAGTCACATGCCAATTAGTCAACCAGGAGCATGCCTATCTCCTTCCTTTTGTTATGAATGCTCCACCATCACCTTCAGAAAGAGAAGCTATGGAGGATAAGGTTGTAAAGAGAGCAAATGCTAAAGCCCGTCGGGATTTTGCTAATCAAAGGGAATTTACATACCTGGGCCAACCTATGGAGGAGATATTTCAGATGCTAATCAACGAAGGAAGAATTACCTCCCTTCTACCTCCAATTAATCCCCGTTTAAGACGGTTCAACTTCGATGGAGTATGTCAATATCATTCACATTCTCGCGGTCACAGCACAAAAGAACGCTGGGCAGTCCGCCACCTTATTTAGAATCTAATTGATAGCGGTGTCCAGCAATTGGCAGACAATAACATTATGCTACTCGAGAGTGGGAATACATGTCCTACCAAATGGAAGGGATCAGTAGCAGTTATATCCGTTGAGGCTGATGAGACTGTCAAATCATTTCACATACAAGTAATTCAACTCAAAGGAGCTGACAATCCTTTGGAAGTGGCCGCACCGGAACCAATTTCTTTACCCTTCAGACCACAGTATCCTGTTGTCAGCTTACACAAAGTTCCATGGAATTATGGAGAAGTTGGAGGATCCACATCTCATACTACTGCTACATTTTCGAAGGAAAATTCACTATATCATCCTCAGAGGGTGATGAAGCCCGCCATCAAAGCAAAGGGGAAGATTCCCAAGGAGAAGATTGAAAAATTCCTCTGCACTATGAGCCATAATGAAGCCAAGGTGGTTCTAAGCTTAAGAGAAGCTCCACATCAGATCTCAATACTGGACATGGTTTTCTCTTCCGAAGATCACAGGAAGATTTTATTAAAGGTTTTGGAAGAAGCCTACTTTCCAAAATCAGTGGATGTGGAAAAATTTCAACATCTGGTTGATCACATTTTCAACAACAATGTGATATCCTTCACTGATGATGACATACCTCCCGAAGGGACTGGTCATTGCAAGCCATTGCATATTGCAGTTTTATCCTTTGGATATATGTTAGCTGGAGTTTTGATAGATAGAGGTTCATCTCTAAATATCTGTCCTTATGCCACCTTGGTGAAGATGAACGTTAATCTCAAATGGATCAGAAGCAGCCATACGGTTATCAAAGCTTTTGATGGATCCCGACAAAATTTTGTCAGAGAGATTGAGCTGCCAATTGAGATTGGTCCAAATACATTCAATGTATCCTTCCACGTCCTCAAGATAGATTCAGGATACAACATGCTATTAGGGAGTCCATGGATCCACATGGCTGGAGTCATTCCTTCTACACTACATCAATAACTTAAATACATTGTCAACAATAGCCTAATTACTGTCAACGCTGAGCCGAAATGCCCTGAACAAGGAAACCTATCAATCATCAACTTCAATTCAGAAGTTGAGCCGGCAAGTTTTCATACCTTGGAAGTGAGTAACACACAATACCATCCTATTGGAGCACCACTTCCCGTACCCAAAATTTCTGCTGAGGTTATGTCAGCCACTCAAGAAATGATGTCATTGGGTCATCAGCCTAGACAAGGGCTTGGTAAAAATCAGCAGGGTATTAAGCACCCTATTCAAGTGTCCAGTCAAACTTGGACATCCGGACTAGGCTATTCAGCCAGTTCTAATCACATGAATCCTCATAAGCACAAGCAGGTTCCTCAAGCTTCTGCCACACGGCGATTTTCTCCACATGCACCTTATGAGCTAATACAGTCTCCGGTAAAGGTGCCAGCCCATGTTATGGCTATGCTGTTTCCCAAACCAGTACCATTCAAAGCAATAGAGGTGCTGATTCCTGATCCCGAAGTGGAAGAAAGGGAGCGGAAATGTAAACATGACATCGCCTTGATGATGTCAGGCATACACATCATTGTTCATGATGAACATACAAATAGATACACCCCAGATGATGATTTCCCAGATGTTATAGTCATCATTCAGGAAAAGGAGGACGTTGACAGCCCCTCCATCACTGCAGTCCATCAGGACTTTGCCCTCGACAATTGGAGCAGCACTCTATGCATTAGTCGACGAGGGTAAAATGGGCGGAAAAATCCCTCTGCCCTATAGATAACTTTAATTTCTTACTTTTTTATACAGTATTAGCAGTTATTTTATCAGTACATGCTAACACTTGTGTATGATTAAACAGTTTCATATATTAAGTGAAAGCATATTTTGTTTCAGGACCCTGAATTTAGATCTTCTTGTACTTGCTGATGAGGTGCCTTTTCTCCATAAGGATTGTAACTTTGATGCAAAGTTGGACTCAGACTTGATGCAAATACAAGAGGACATTGAGACACCTCAAGAGATTAAGGAATAGGTCGCAGACAAACCTAAACCCAACCTTGATCAAACCACTTCTTTCAATCTTGGAACCTTAGAAAGCCCTAAGCTAATCCAGATTGGTTCAGACCTAACCCCAAACCAACGGAATGACATGGTTGCGCTTTTAATCCAATTCGAGGATGTGTTTGCATGGTCTCACGAAGACATGGTGGGTTTGTCCACTGACATTATTCTTCATCGCCTTCCCATTAAGGAGGGATATAAGCCTGTCAGGCAGAAGCTCAGGCGATTGAAACCTAAGTGGAGTTTAAAGGTTAAAGAGGAAATTGTGAAACAATTTCAAGCTGGCATTATCATGGTGTTTACATATCCGGAATGGATATCCAATATTGTTCCCGTGCCTAAATCAGAGGGAAAGGTGCAAGTTTGTGTGGATTATCGGGATCTGAACAAAGCTTGCCTTAAAGATAGCTTTTGTGTGCCCTTTATCCACATTCTTATTGACAATACTGCTCAATACGGCATGTACTCCTTTGCTGATTGCTTCGCGGGGTATCATCAGATTATGGTTGTTGAGGAGGACCATGAGAAAACTGCTTTCATCACGCCTTGGGGAATCTTCTGCTACAGACGGTTGTCATTCGGCCTCATCAATGCCGGGGCAACCTACCAGCAAGCTATGATGGCTCTTTTCCACGATTTAATACACAAAGAGATAGAGATCTACGTGGATGACATCATTGTCAAATCCCGAAGGGAGGAAGACCACTTAGACCATCTCAAAAAGTTATTCAACAGATTGCATAAGTACAACTTAAAGTTGAATCCAGCCAAGTGCGCCTTTGGTGTCAAATCAGGCAAGTTGCTAGGTTTTCTAGTCAGCCACAAAGGGATTGAGCTGGATCCCACCAAAATCTAGGCCATCAAGGAAATGCCCATTCCTCAGACAGAGAATGAAATACGAGGATTTTTGGGAAGAATCAACTTCATTAGCAGGTTTATTTCTCAACTCACAGCAACCTGTAAGCCCATCTTCAAATTGTTAAGGAAGAACTCCTCCATGAAATGGAACGATGAGTGTTAGAAAGCCTTCCTTACAATCAAAGAGCAGCTGGTTAACGCTCCTATTTTGGTATTACCCAGGGATGATGTTCCCCTGTTCATGTGCCTATCCATTAATAACAATGCCATGGGTTGTATGCTGGGGCAAAAAGACGATAGAGGCCAAGAACGAGCTATCTATTACCTCAACAAAAGATTCAGCAGCAGTGAACACAAATACACTCTAATTGAGAAGACTTGTTGTGCTTTAGCATGGGCTTCCATGAGGTTACAACATTACCTCTATGGTCACACAACCCATTTCATATCCCATGTGGATCCTCTCAAGTACGTGTTCAGTAAGCCCATACTGAATTGTCGGCTGTCCAGATGGCAGTTGATCCTATAACAATTTGAAATCGTCTATGTGACGCAAAAGTCTATCAAAGGTCAAGGAACTGCGGATCAACTGGCCGCCACACCTGCAGGGGATTACAAACCCTTAGAAACATATTTTCCTGATAAAGGGGTAATGGCAGTTCAGTAACACCATCAATATGATATGCACGCTGTACGTGGAAAATGTATTTCGATGGAGTCACATTATACTGAAGGTTTCGAGTTGGAGAAGTTCTAGTGTCCCAGACGGGGAGCGATATCCGTCGCCGTTAAATTACAGTTTCTTAGCACCAACAACACAGCTGAGTATGAAGGCTGTATCATGGGGCTAAAACTTGTCCGTTCAATGGGCATCAGTCGGTTAACTGTCTTTGGGGATTCAGAGTTGGTAATCAAACAATCCACATGAATCTATCAAACCAAGGAACTGCTTTTTCTGCCTTACCATCGGCAAGTTTTATAGATGGCTTTGGAGTTTGAAGAAATCTCCTTTTCAAACATTCCTCGTAATAGGAATGACTTTGTGGATGCATTAGCAACATTGGCCTCCTTGATTCACATACCTGACAAGGAAAACATGCCAAACATCATATTTGCGCTGCAAAAGGCCCAGCTTATGGGAACTATATTGGAGAAGTATCGGATGAGCTACCTCCCATCCAAAACCCTTGGTATCAGCATGTCAAGGAGTATCTACGAGATGGATCTACACCCGCTGAGGTGAGCCTAACTGAAAAAAGGCGGATCCATCGACTTGCTATGAAATTTTACCTAAGCGAAGATGCATTATACAAAAGAGATGCAGGACTAGGTCTCTTTAGATGTCTGGACAAAGACCAAGCTTAGAGGCTCATGGATGAGATCCATGGTGAAGTATGTGACCCACACATGAGCGGACCCCTACTTGTTAAGAAGATCCTCAGAACAAGGCATTATTGGCTTATAATCAAAGCTGACTGTGATGATCACGTCAAGAGGTGCTATCAGAATGCTATCCACGCCCCTCCAAGGGAACTCCAAAATACGAGTTCGCCATGGCCCTTCTCAATGTGGGGAATGGACGTGATCGGGCCCATCAAGCCCAAAGCCAGTAATGGACATCTATTCATATTCACCATGATCGACTACTTCACCAAATGGATAGAAGAAGCCTCATTCCCCAGGGTTACCAAAGAAGTCATCATTGCTTTCATCAGAAACAATATTGTCTGTTGATATGGACAACCAGAGGTCATTGTGTCAGACAATGCTAAGAACCTCAACAAAAAAATGATGGAGGAGTTAAGTAGTAAATTCCACATCAAACACCTTAACTCTGTCATATTCTGTCTAAAGATGAATAGTGCTGTTGAAGCGGCTAATAAAAACATCAAGAAGATCATGCAAAAAATGTCCATCAATCACAAAGGATGGCCTAACCTCTTGCCTCTGACCTTATTAGCCTACAGAACTTCAATGCGTACTTCCACTGGGGAAACCCCCTACTCATTAGCTTATGGGATGGAAGTAGTGCTCCCCATAGAGGTGGAAATGGAATCCTTCAGAGTGTTGATGGACGCTCAACTGGATGAAGACCAATGGGTACAAGACAGGTATCACCAATTGTCTCTGATAGACGAAAGGCGAACCGCGACTATCTTCCATGGTCAGTTATATCAGCAAAGGATTACCAGATCCTACAATAGAAAAGTCTAGTTACGGCAATTCAAATAATATGACTTGGTTTTGAAGAAGATCATTGACAACCAATATCAATCTAAGGGAAAATTCGCTCCTAACTGGGAAGGTCCATTTGTTGTCAAGGAGGTATTGACAGGAGGCGCTCTTAGACTACAGGAAATGGACGACGATGAATTTCCACAACTTCTCAACTCGGACACTGTGAAACGATACTATGTCTGAGGTTATCATCAAGCAAACATCCTGGTTTGTGATCATCAAATCACCAGTTATTCCAATTTTTCTAACCCTTTATACACACTCTTCTGCCCCTCAGGGAAACATACACTTCAAACCAGCAGACTGGTTTCACCTCATTTCAAACTTTTCACACAATTTTGGTTATCCTAAAAACGGGATTGAACCTTTCACACCTGCAGTTTATCCTGAAGATGGGATTAAAATTTTCTACGCTTGTAATTTGTCCTGAAGATGGGATCAAACTTTTTCCACACCTGCAGTTTGTCCCAATCATGGGATCAAACTTTCTTCTCCCCGCAGTATAGCATGTACATGGAATTCATACTTCTTTTTGGCTGCAATTCATCCCGAGGAGCGAACTACGTCGACCTAATTTCCCTGATACACGGGATAGGCAACCATATTCTATATGGCCCGGTCGCAATAAACAAAAAATAACAAAAACATTAATGCCCTTTCTCTACAAAAACAAAAATCACAAAAACACTTTTACACTCTTCTTCATCAATAAAGATTCTACACCCATCTGCCTTTCACATTCAGCGTTGAACCTCTTACACCAGGTTCGAACTATGCAGACTTGATCTCCTCTTCAATAGGAGTACGTAGGAAGCCATTTATGGTTTGGCTTAACCCCCTACTAGAACAAAAATACTTGTCACACGGTACTGGGATCAACCTTCAATCCACCACATTTCATCGGCTTCAGACCAAAGGGATGGAATTACCCAACCTCTCCTCACTAATAGGAGATTCGGTGACCATCTAAGTTGCGGCTGTGCCTCAAAGAGAAACACCAATCCATAAGAGATGGAATTAACTAGGCTTCTCATAAATAGAAGTACTGGCGACCATATATGGTGTGGTCAATCTCAGAGAGGAAAAGCCATACTCCTCTCCACATTTCCATACTGAAACCAGTCCCAAGACACCAAAGATGGTAGGGATACATACAGATCAATGATTCATTCTGAAAGATCCTATGATGGCTCAATGTCCACATATTAAGGATGAGTTCAGAATGCATCAAGATCACAAAGTCCTGAAGAAACAGGCAAATATCAAGCAAGTATCAAGGCACAACTGAAAGGAAAGTAAATCAAAATATAATTCTCTGCCATATATAATATTGTTTGATATATACATATGTGTTGTACATGACAAAATGGCTAAGCAAGTCTGTGCAGAAAAATACAAGGCTATCTACGGATCTGTGTGTATGCGGACTATCAGATCTAACATAGCATCCCTCTCTGAAGAAGGAGGTAACGCTGCAAGCTCATGCCCAATGGTATCTACACGAGCTAAGAGATCAGAGGCTAATTGCATGGTGGCATGATGCTCATCGATGTATGCACTCATATCGACAAGGATGCCAGTCGTATGAGATCTCACTGAAGTACTGTCTGCGACGGCCACATCCCGAACAGATAGGGCAGTATCCCGCTCCATAATCAATGCATCTCTGGCTGATCTAGCCTCATCTCTCTCTAACAGAGCGGCGTCTCTCCCATCAAGAGCTGTCAACGTTGATGCCCTAGCCTGATCTCTCTCATAGGTCATCAGATGTAGACTCTGCTCTAGATGCTGTGTTGAATGCTGAATGACAGTAGCACTCGTAGTGGGAGAATCCATCACAAATGCTGGCAACCCAGCAGTCAAATCCTCCTCGATGGGAATATTAGCCTCCTCCATAGGCTCCTCATCATCGGAATCAGTCCCATGCACTGTGGATACTACCACAGTCGATGTAGTCTCTGTCTTCATCCATGCGGAATACTCTGTAGAACAACCCGGATGGCTGATAGAAAACTCAGATAGCTCTCATTGATCCCAACAGGCATACAACCAGGATCTGTCCTCTGCTAATAAATGCTGAGAAATGAGGCGCTGACTTGAAGCCCCCTCAAAAGGATGGAAGTCCTGACACATCACGACCAGTGGGTGGTAAGTAATCATGCCTCTCAAACTAGCTAGAGGAAGATAATCCATGCCCGGAGCATGAGTAATGAAGCTATAGGGTGAACTAAGCCCTATACACTACAATATAGCAAACGGATCTCCAATCCTTGCTAGGAAAGCTGACCAAGATGCGGAATCTATACACTTCGCAGGCTGAAAGGAGTATGACATGGCTATATCATGGGTGAAACAATATCCATGTCATCTAAAAGTGCCAATCGGTCTCAAGTGTGACATAAACCACACGTACAACATGATCGAGCTGCCTGTAAACACTCCTACCAGATAAGTGCAGCAGTATGTAGCTGACCTCAGAGTCTCTGTGATGATCATTGGTATAATGGTGTGACCCTCCCTGAGAGCTCTCACTGCCATAATAACGCCAATGTCCAGCTCATCCATATATTGTGGTATGTAGACATACGATAGTACGCACAATAGCAGTACATCCACTCTGGCTAAACACCAATGATCCTCCGATGTGGTGAAATCCCTGGAATGTTGTGAATAACTATCCTCTGTGCCCAATCTGTCAAACAAAAAATGCTGGGATATAACATGGCCAGATGTGATCTCATTCTGCACCACTCTACGCCTCAAGCTAGTGAGGGTCATGAATTGCCTACTCATATCTCCAGCAGCCATATGCACGCAAGGTCTATCCAATGGCAGCATCGTCAAACGTACATACTCCTCCAGAATGGGAGTCAACTCATGGGTCCCACACCTCTGGCTCGGTCCAGTTCGAGTTACAAAGGAGGTCTCACAAGCTGAAAAGGCCAAATCAGGAATAAAAACGCTACGCGATTGAGCGGAATAGCCTGGAATCCTAGTTCTCATGGGCCAAATCTGGCTCCCCACATCGCTCATTAGTATTCGCCTAAATACAAGGTATACTATATTAGTGATTTTAGCTTTTGTAAATCATGTTCGGCAATACCTCACACAGGTCTGATGCCGCAAAAAGTATCCCCGGCGGGGGTTACAACGCCGAAGTTATAAATTGATAACATATCCCCGGCGGGGGTTACAACGTAAAAATTTTAAACAACCATGTATCCCTGGCGAGGGTTACAACGCATTCTTGACCATTGATACACACATCAATGAAGGTCAAGCAACCTTGAGAATATCTCAGCTGGTGACAAGTAAACCCATCGAAACCATTAATACACACATCAATGAAGGTCAAGTAACCTTGACATTACCTCAACCGATGGCAAGTAAACCCATTGAAGCAACGTATCCCCGGCGGGGGTTACAGGGTCAAGTCAGACATTGATAAAGTATCCCCGGCGGGGGTCACAACGTGATTCAACCATTGATATACGCATCAATAAAGGTCAAGCAGTCTTGACATAATCCCCAGCAAGGGTCACAACATAATGCAATCATTGATACACACATCAATGAACGTCAAGCAGCCTTGACAGTTTGATCAGAAGAGACCTATCCGGTGATACACACATCAGCGAAGGTCAGGCAGCCTTGACAATACATACTATTGGCAGTAACTCCAACAAAGATCATAGTATATGCTGGTGACACAAACCAGAGAAGACCATCCTCATCGGAGAGGACCGGTGATGGAATATGTTATACACATCCTCAAACAGACAAAGCTTTATCCCCACAGATCTCTTGTACACGAGAGGCACCTCTATGGAGTAAACGTCTGTATCAAGGATCCATAACTTTGGTGATAGCCCCTACGTCAACATCCTTGAAGACTTGGATCGCATGTCCAAGACATCACTGATTGTCATCCCCCGAAAGATTAATAGGGAATCAACAATCATTTCAACCAACATGCATCATACATTTGCATCATGTTGCTGCACATAGCATCATGTTTATCTTATTGCATTTCAAGTGTCTAGGATTCTTTATCCTATCCATGCCTTGCATTGCATGAATATGATAAAGAGGGTCATCTGTAGACACTCAAAATTTTATGCACACCTGTTACTAAATTGCAGAAGGGTAGATTCATCTTTCAGAGATAACCCTGGAAGACAGCTCACATCCATTCTGGATACTATCGAAAGTTCATGCTTAACCCCGGAACACACACCGGGAGTATCAATTCTAACCTCGGAGATAACCCTTAGTTTCATCCTTGGAGATAACCCCAAGGAATGTTGTTGCAGTTCCGACGATAACTCGAAAAATGCTTATTTCAAATGCATGCGATCAGCTTCAATCTCAGACCCCCTGTCGAGGCACTCATTCCAAAGACCCAGAGCTAACACCGGGAAGACAAGCACACTTACAGATGACCTTGCGGAATTCAAACACTTGCAGCAGTCCAATCTCAGATGTAACCCTGAGCAATGTCAGCTATCAGCTCAAACCGGAGATAACCCCGATGAGGAGTCAAATTGTCATCTTGCCACCTCAACCCCTGTGCCCCGTCTCAACATTTCATACATACATTGCTACACAACAATGTCCCATAAGAGCCAAGGAGTTTCAATCCTGAGTGACCATGGGCATAGTCCCCTCTTCTTGACTTCGTACAACCTCTAATCCCATGTTATTGCATAACTCTCGACAATATTAGTCCGAAGATGGTCTTGTATACCTCGTTCGGATGCTCGGATTGAAGTTCTGCAAGTTCAAGCGGACATCACAGTGCACGAGTGCACGTACTTTGAGATGGAGGGACCCGCAGAGCCCGGGGCACCCCGGACAGCCGCAGGTACATCTGCGGCTGCCGTTGGTATACTCCACCCTTATAAATATAGGGCTTGGGTTGGCCATATTAAAGAGAAAAAAGGAGAGGAAGCGCTATCCAATTTGCTCTGTATACACCCCATATTGAGTGTTTTCTCATTTTAAACACCTATTAGCTCACATATAGCTATATTTTACCGGTAGGAGCTGAGTGTTTATCCATATAGAGTCATAGAAGCCTGCTTTGGCAGCCCACTGTAAGCCTTCTCACACTCTATAAAGCCTTTCTATTCATCATTGCACACAATATTCTTCACATTGAGAGTCGTGTTATGTGCGTATGCCCAGACTTTGGTCCGTGGTTTTCATTTCTGTCTGTATATATATATATACTTATATATGTATATATTTATATATGGACTAAAATTATCGAGTTATGCCTCGATTGAGTCTAGACTTATGTCTGGAGCATTTACTTGCTTATATATATATATATATATATATATATTTACATTTCTGTCAGGCCTGGAGTTTACTTCGAGGCCTTTTACTGCTTTATTTACATTTAGTCCTGCCTGGAGTTTACTTCGTGGTGGTTGATCGTCTTTTATAGCTTTATTTACATTTCTGATCCCCCATGGAGGTGCTTCGTGGTGGTTGATCTAAAACTAATAAGAACTAGGGTTAATGTCTAATCTAATGGAGTGTATCTCTAATCTAATTTATGTAATCTCCCTTTATTTTATGCCTTAAATCATGTATTTATAGGTTACAAGTCCAATTTTTAGCTTAGGAACAAACCCAATCCTATTTGGAGTCAAAAAGGTGTCAAAATTCGCCCAAAAATGCGTCCAAGCCTTCCTGGATCTCCTCCCAGCGCCCCAAAACGCTGTACACAAGGCTCAAACTCGATCCCCAGCGCCCAAAGGTTGGGAATAGGTTAAAATGGGCGCCAGCGCTACCACATGTTCTGATATTTTCTGCTGCGATGTCCTTTGGGAAAAGGGTCATAACCTTTTCTTTCGAACTCCGATTTTGATTATTCAAGATGATCCGAAAAGAGGAGAAGTAGATATAGAACTTTCATTCTTTGAGTGTTTCAAAATAAGGTCCGAAACTATACTCAAATTGGCTCTAAAGTGACTGTTGTGTAAATGACCACCCAAAACCATGACGTTCGACGTCCGTTGGTACAACGATCATAACTCTTGCATCCGAACTCTGATTGGAATGATTCAAAATGTTCCAGAAAGCTAAGACGATGCTCTTTAATGTAAGATAAGTTCTAAATCAAGAACATGAAGTAAACATGAAAGCCCAAATGATGTCCGGTTTGCTATTCTTTACATTTTCTTTGCTTTTCCTTACCAATAGTCTCTCACACCGTTCCCAAACGTATAACCTACAAAATGAACACAAAATGCATGAAAAGTAACTAAGACACATAAATATAAGCAACTAATTCAAGTAAAAGATACCGGATAAGTGTATATAAAATCAACTTATCAAAGTTCCCAATGAACCATCAGAGACTCCTCCTGACAGATAGGTGAATTATGGAGACGAGCAGCTCAGAGTACTAAGAATGACTACTTCTGACCTAGTCAAGAACTGGAACAATATGGAGCTAGACTGCTCAACCATTCTCTATAACCCTAATGATCTACTGATGAGATGGTTCTTCTAGTGGATGCCATGGCTAAAGGCCATTACTGAAAAAGATGGAAGTTACTTCAGTTGGTGTTACAAGCAGTTTCCAAGCATGGAACTGGTGGCTTAGAACTTTCCAAGAGTGAAGAAGTTTGCCACCAAGCTGATCACAAACAAGCCCCACTTAAAGGTCTATCGACATGCTGGAAATCTCTACATCCCCTACGATCGTAGAGTGGATTCTGAAGGAAGAAGAGCCATGACCAAGAAGCTGATCGTAGAGTCTGATCACTCTACTGCTTATGATGTTCAAATCCAAACCAGAAGCCTCCTTATGAGCAAGCACTGCTATCAGACACTCCATCCTCCTCCACAAGCAATTGGTATTCCACGATTGTTCAGATTATCCAAACATTTGAAAATCTGTCCAAAGATGACAATCGTAGAGTCCAATCCATTGCCCAAACTGAAGCTACCAATCAAGAGGATCAAACTGCTTTGGAGCAAGAATTACAGAAAAGTTCTGATGATTTAATCAGAAAGATCTTTATGCTCACTAAAGAATCATAGAAGTAGATAGAATCAGGAGATGATTCTTTCCAGCACAAGCTTCAAGCTATCTTGGCTGATGTATCTCTCAAACTACAAGAGAGAGATAACATCTATCAGAAGGCCATCCAAGATCAGAAGTCAGTAGCTCTACAAGGTCAGGAGGCCAATGCAAAGCAGATCGAAGCCCTCTATGATAAGATTGACTATCTGAAACAGTCCCTCTCTGTGCAACTTGAGCTCAGCCAGCAAGAACTAAAGTTTAAAGTTGCAAACTCCTCCTACCTGATGGAGCAGCTTAATTCCAACATGGAGTAGCTGTCTCAAATGATTAATGATAAAAAGGGGGAGAAAAAGAGGCATAGAAAGAAGAGGAGCAAGGGGCATCAGAAGAAGAGCAAAGGGTCAAGAGGAGAGAAGGAGTCAAAGAAGATAGAAACTGCTGAAAGAGTATCATCATCTGAGGGGGAGCCGAAAGATGATGATCCCATGATAGAAAAGTCTGAGGGGGAGCCAGATAAGAAAGATGATGAAGGGGAACCAAGCAGAGACAAAAGGTCATCATCTGAAGGGGAGCAAGAGTAAGAGCAAGAAGAGAAATCAGATGAGTAGCTGATCAACAAGAATCCTGGAAACATACAAGGAGCCAAGGAGGTACAACTCTAATCTGTTAGGAATGTGTTCTGGATCCAGAATGTAGAATGTCTTAATGTATAAATTGCCATATCAATATAAATGACATTCATGATTAACTGTTTTAGAAATACAGCTGCTCACTGTATATAAGATTCATTCATACCATGCATATGCATTTATTATTTTTGTTATAATCAAATAGGGGGAGATTGTCAAGAATAAGCATGTGAATGCTATTCTTATTTATATATGATTTGATTATGATATATATGTATATGGATGAATAATATGCAAGTATGCTTGCATTAAGAAAAGTAGTAAAGTCCTTTGATAGATAATAGAAATATATGTACAAGGACTAAGAATGAATTGATCAAATATGTTAGGTTGATCCTACATGAGCAAAATAGCTTTGTAAAGTCCTTAAAAAGAAATGATGTACAAGGACTATAAATATAGAAAGATCAAGCTTGTTAGGTTGATGTTATAATGTAATAGATAGGCTAGTCTGATCGTTGAGCACTGCACCAGAAGTCGTAGTCTGCCACGTGAGTCAAGGTTAACTCGGGAGCTATTGAGGTAGAATAGGAGTATGCAAGATAGTAGATCTCAGAGTTCGTAGACTGCCATTGGAAATGAAGAAGGATCGTAGTGTATCGAGAAGAGATTCCTCGGGATCGTAGTGTGCTGAGGAAGTCATGTTCAGAATCGTAGAGATAGCCTGCCTAAGAGCCGAATGATCATCTGCCAAAGCCAAGTCCAAAACGTAGACTACACTCAGAGTCGTAGTGCCTAGTAATGCCAAAGCCAAGTCAAGGATCGTAGACTACACTATGAGTTCGTAGAGTCCATTGAGTGCATACAGAGATCATAGTGGGGCAAGATCAGATGAAGACAATAAGCACAAGGTAGAAATCGTAGAGTGTCAAGGTCTGATCTCAGGATCGTAGTTTCCTGCACCAAAGACTGAATCGTAGAGTGCAGAACTACGACTCCAACAGAAGTGCTCACAATTCCAAGTCAGAATCGTAGAGAAGATACGGTTCTCAAAGAATGAGCAATCCCAGAATATCCAAAGGTACAAAGCCTCTGGTTAGCACTGCAAAGATGCAATCCACAGTAAGGAAACCAGAGAGCACTCAACGAATGGCATGTAGGCTAGCAGAAGAACTAAGCACCAATCCAATCAGCATCAAGATTGAGTTGAAAGGCCATTCGTGATGAAGTCTTCCACAAGATGATTTAAAAAAGACTTCAGCAGCTGACAAAGGAAAAGTTAGCTAATGCAGTTGCTGTCAAGAGAACAGAAGACAACGATCTTGGAAGCAACCAGGATCGTAGTGTTTGTTAGACAAAGAAAGAACTTATGGAAGGTGAACCAAGATACTGGTCAGTTTCTGAAGAGCAAGGCTAAAGTGATTAAGTGCAGGGTCAGTTCATTGATGATAAGTGAGCGGAAGATCACCGGGGAGAAAGCAAGTTTGGGCGCGCCACAAATCTAAAGTGTCTTGATATTCAGAAGGGGACCAAAATAAGGAATTAGGCCATCAGTATCTGAGAATAGTCAAAGAAAACAGAATTATTGAAGCACTGCACAATATAAGGAAGAGGTGTTCTACATTAAAGATCCAATCTACACTCTTCAGGATCCGTAGTGTTAACTCTACTATGTCAACGAGCAACACTCAGCAAGACACTACGATCAGGTTCTTGAAGACGTGGATCAGAATTGTAGAGTTCGGTTACCTGAAGACTGAAGCATTGGCAACGGTTCAATCTGCAGGGTAATATTCGGACAAGTGCTTATTGAGAGCATCGATGCAAAAGGACAACCTCTGATCAAGATATCAGAAGAAATAAAGTCTTCAACCTACCCAAGATAGTAAAGTGATACATCTGATAGGGTAGGTGAAACAGTAGACTGCAGAGTCAGAAAATGTATGACATGTCACATCAAGTAGTCTACCTCAAGCAACTCGAGATCTGTGAAGACATTTGAATAGCTTCCAACGGCTACTTTCCAACAGAAGGATTGGGAAGATGTATAAATGTAGAAGAGCTTCAAACATCAAAGGTTCTTTGGAGTTGTGTATTCTCGGAGAAAAGGTGGGTGATCCAACCGAGTAATAGTGAGTCCGAAGGCTCACTCTACGATCCACCAAGAACACTCAGAAGTTAGATCAAGAAAGAAGTAGAAGTGTGAGTTCTACTATGTAGAAGTGAGAGTTCTACTACATGAAGAGTGTTCTAAACTGCCGAGAGAAAGAAGAGCATAATGTAATCTGGATGTCCATCATGGGAAGACTCTAAGTACAATAGAGAAGAGCTTATGGTCATCTTAGCAAGTCCATCATGGGAAGGCATCGAGTAGCAAGAAGGGAGATAAAAAAAGCCATCTTGGTTTCAAGCATGATAAAGCTTCTAAGTACCTTACAGAAGAGCTTACAGTCATCTTAGAAGCCTCTCATGTGCAGCCATCAAGTATTAAGGAGAATGATCTTCAAGGCAGTTCATCAAGGGATCATCCGGAGTAGTTGAGAAACCTAAGAAGCTGAGCATCATGCAATACTCAACTTCTCCTCAAAGATGATCAAGCCAAGATGCTAAGGATAGAAGATGTTCAGAGCATAAAGACATCTTAGCAGCTCAGCACCGACTCCAACAACAACAAACAAATAACTCAACTAAGCCGGTGATTCGAGGGTCCTTGTCCGGAGGACTAAATGAAGCGAGGGCCAAAGGGTCCTTGTCCGGGAGGGACTAAACAAAGCGAGGCCAAAGGGTCCTTGTCCAGAGGGACTAAACGAAGTTCCAAGCCTGCTGGGCTTGAAGAGTTCCAAGGGAACTAGAAGAGTCCCATTGCTGCTGGCTTTGAAGAGTTCTTAGTGAACTGAAGTTCTGAGGCTGCTGGCCTTGAAGGAATCGTAGAGATTCAGGGTGCGGCCCTTCCTTAGTGGAAATCCTGCTAGTTGAAAGCAGAAGAGTGGATTAGGAGCTTGAGTCTCTGAACCACTTAAAACCTCTTGTGTCTTTTACATTATGTCATTTACATTATGTCTATAACTGCTATGTGTGTTTTAACTGCTTATAACTAAACTAACTCAACGAACAATGTATGTATGATTATGAATATATCAATGAAGGGGAATCTTTTACTTATTCCGCTGTGCTTGAAAAGATTCTTATGTTTGTCATATACTCTAATATGTCTGTCATGGAAGGACTAACTTGGGAAGTCAGGCGTCTCCACCTCTTAGTATACTCTCTGAAAGACTCGTTGGACTGTTTCTTGATCTTGGTAATTTGATACCGATCAGGAGCCATCTGAGTTTGAAAACTTTATTGAGTGAGGAAGGCATGTGCTAGCTCTTCCCGACTATGGATTTTGGAGTTGTCTAATCTTGTTGTGTACCACGAGCAGGCTTCTCAAATGGACTCTTTTGGAACAATTGCATTCTCGAGTTTTTTTCATCCTCTGCATAGGATCCAAGTTCTCCAATAAATACTTTTAAATGTGTATAATGATCTCCTAACCCGTCATATTTTTCAAAGTCACGAGTTTTAAATATTTCTGGGTAATGAACACCAGGAAAAATACACAGATCAGCATATGAAACACTCCCGTGTGTTCTAATTCCTTTGATAGCGTGAAGGGTATCTTCCATTTGGAGGACTTTCTTTTTTGATGTCACCATTGTTTGGATCTCCAATGGGATGGGCAGCATCATGAGTTTTGTTGGTCGTATCCAACTGTAGTTCATGTATGGTAATGATTGGGATTCCTCCTTATGTGGAAGATTCAAAGACGACGGGTATTTTTTGACCACAATGCTTGAATGGTGTAATTCTTTTAGTAGAACAACCAAATCTATAATTTGCTTCGCTTAATCTGTCAATTCTTTGCGAGAAACTGGATTAAGTTTGACCGGTCGGATCTTGACATGATCGATTTGTAGGCTGTTTGCTTTTTGGATTTTGAATAGGGTAGTAGGTTCGATTGATTCTCTACAAAAGACTTGCATAGTTTAGTCTTTAGGGAATGTATGCAATAACATGCTATGTGATGTGTCCACTTTAGGAATTTTTATCCTGCACAACGGGTGTCAGCTGTTTATAGCATGTTAATATGTATGTGTACACATTTCTTCATATTTATCATTACATGGAAATAGATATGGTATGAAATTACAAGTAATTTGTGTTTACAAGTAATTAAAATGAGAGCATGAAGAATAATTTTTTTTATCAGAGGCTGACCTATCTTAGGTTACTCCCGCGGGTTTTTGGCATGAAGGTTCCCAAATCATCGCAATCTACTTGACGGGAAGTTAATCCAGTCTTTCAACTGGAGCGAATTTGGGTGGTGCCTTTCCTGAGCCTCGGAGAATTAGTCTTCTCACGAGTCCAGTAATCAAACACCGACGGGATAGCCTCCTAGTGGAGGGACCACACAACATACATTCACATACATCGCGTCTCACCGTATGAAAATGATGACATGTGCGAAGCACTAATATCAGAAGCAGATATGGTGCGAAGCACTAATATCATAAGCAGTTATGGTGCGAAGCACTAAATGCAATAAGGAAATGCATTCATACACACTTATCAAAAATGTAAATGCAACATCCACACACAAGCAGATAACAGTTTTGAAAATATTGTAATAGCGGCTTAAGTCCTCTTACTGGATTCCTCAGCAGAGTAGCCACCTGTCGACGTCGGGATTTTTTGGGTGTCCCTTTCCGTTACTTGTTCTTTGGTGTTCTCATTTTAGGTGAGATTTGTTTGAAAAAACAAGTGAAAAAGGTTCGACATGTATAATGTCGACGATGGACTGTTAAGAGTCGCCAGTTGGTTTTTTTAAATGGTTGTACCAACACAACCGAGAAAAAGGTTTGCACATTGACCCAGTGATGCTACACTATTATACGGGTCGGTGAAACCGAGATTCATTTAGGGTCCAGGGACTTGGTTATGCGGGGGGAAGGTGTTAGGAACCCCCCGACATCCGTGTTACCACGGTGACCGCCTCTTTTCAAGAAACTATTATCTGAGTGTGTGTGTGTGTGGGTCAATGTGCTGTTATATGGAAGTTGTGCGAGGCCTCGTTCGAACCTATATACACAGGGTTTGAATTTATGTAAAAATTCAGTTTTTAACAAGATATGGCAGTGATGTTTTATAAAAGAAGTTCTTCAAGCCCTGATGCTCACTAGGAATTGAGACCTTTTACACTCCCATTTTATTAAGTGATCGGCTTGATTAATTTTATTTGACGGATGCGAGGCATTCGTACGAAAATAATATACAAAAATAATTCCGACTTCCTCGTGGGTATGGAAACCATCTGAGGAAATTCGCAACCACCGCAGAATAATTTATAAGGCGCCATACCATTTGAAAATGTCCATCACGGAACCGAATCTAGATCCAATGGGATGAATCTGTGATCACATGATTCCTAAAGCATGTGAGAATCTTGCAATTTGTTTGAAAAGCATGATGGCGGTATATATATAAAAGTTTGTAATATATATATATACAGACATGATCACCAACCACGAAGCACCTCCATGGGGGATCAGAAATATAAATAAAGATGTAAGAGCGATCAACTGACACGAAGGAAACTCGGTAGGGACGAATATATATATATATATATATATATATATATAAACAATAAACGCATTAGGATGTAAAATCTCGGCTCATCGAAATGAGTTGAACACGTTCATATATATATAAATATATATATAAGCGAATAAATGCACCGGATATAAAATCCGGGCTCATCGAGCGAGTTAGACACACGATTAATATATATATATATATATATATATATATATATATATTAAAGCGAGAACGCTCTGACCAAAGTCTAGGCTCATCGAACAAAATTTTAACGACGGTTCATATATATATAATATATATATATATATATAAGCAAATAAGCGCTCAGGGCATCAAGTCTAGGCTCAATCAAGGCATAACTCAATAATGTTAGTCAATATATATGTAAATATATATATATATATATATATATATATATATATATATATATATATTGTGGCGCCCCAAAATTAGGTATACATCACCCATCTTGGGTAGTCGGATACATGGTACGTAATTTAAATACAACTTACTAATATAACTGTAGGTACAATACGATATAAAGCGTGAGTTTGAATACAAATATTGTCTACTAGATATTATACAAACTCAAAAGGAGTCCTCATTACAATTATTATCACACTATTTCACGAATAGTGAGGACTACTAATGCACCATCTAGGACCATCACTCTTGTTCCCGACTAGTCCCACTACGTTCTCATTTCACGAAGAGAACAGTGAAAGAAAAGGTGAGCTCAACTAGCACTGTAAGAAATATTATGACTAAGATAATGCAGAATAATTTATCGTTAGCCTTCAACAGTGTTAAATTGATAAAATATAATAACTATCAAGTTTAACTGCAGCAGAACAAGCAATCCATTAGAAGAGTCAAGTAGAGAATAAAATCTACTATCTTCTATGATTTAAAAGGTTTTTTCATCACTTTTATCGCTGGGACTCAGCTTAATAAATAATCCACATCATCGAATCACCCCGCACTACTTCTACCGAGGATATTCTTTAGTATCACGACCACAATTATTCATGCACTACTACCAAGAATAGTTGTGTTTTCATTAATGGTCATGATCATGTCAACAATCGTCCATCAATGCACTACTGACCATCGAGGATTTTTATCACATCATTTGTAACATTACGGCCATGATTACACCGAATAGTCTCTCGATCATAATCATACCAAGTCCATCTATGCACACATGTGCTACGGATGACTTTCAACATAATATAAACATGAGGATGATGACAATGATATAAGAATTCAATAAAACAAGTTCAAGAATTATTTTATCCGAGGAATTATTAACGCCCAAATTATCAACATGATAATCTTGTTTTGTAGAGTAAAATTCAAGAATGATCGGAAGAATATTTCCATGAAAAGATCTTTGGATGAAACACAAATATCAAGGATATTCCACTAATTTCATGGAGTATAGAAGTTAAAGTTTTAACTAACTGGGTATAATAAAGAATGGAATAACAAAAGAAATCACCATGCATGCGATAGGTATGCATGCGAGTTATTCCAACGAATAATAAATAACGGAACCGTGCAGCGTAAAAACGCATGCACGGGATGTTCAACAGAATAATAATAAAGATGGAACCGGTCGGTGTAAAACACATGATGAGAATGTTCCAGCAGAATAATAATAAAGAGCGGAACCGAGGTTTGGTGTAAAACACATGCACGGGAAGTTCCAACAAAATAATAATAAAGAATGGAACCAGTCCCGGCGAAAAGCGCATGCAGACGGGATGTTCCAATGAATAATAGAAGAATGTCACTAAGTATAGGGGTAAACCGCGTATACTGAGTTATTCAACAGAATAATAAGCAATGGAATAACAACAGTTCTCTTCATGAATAAGAAAGAATAACACCCTTTCTTTTGGTAGGAGATTGAATCTCGCAGGTAGTGTAGTAACAAAATACTCTTCTTCTTTCTCTCTTATTCTCTTTATACTTTCTCTCTCTATAGCTTGAATGAATTCGTGAAAAATAATGAAGCACTAGGCCTCTATTTATATAAGA
Organism: Panax quinquefolius; assembly: GCA_020205615.1. NCBI lineage: Eukaryota > Viridiplantae > Streptophyta > Magnoliopsida > Apiales > Araliaceae > Panax > Panax quinquefolius. The sequence goes on from CM035161.1 coordinate 94,796,010, forward strand.
TTTCTAGCTTAGCACCTACCATGTGAAAAGGCAAGTGGCTTGTATTTGGTGATGTGAAAAGAAAAGTGGTTCGGCCTTTTATAATGTGAAGCGACAAGTGGTTCGGCCTTTGTAATGTGAAACGACAAGTGGTTTGATGCCCGTAATGTGAAACGGCAGAAGTGGTTTGACGTCCGGTAAAGGTAATTACTATTTGTGAAGGTAATTACTATCGATTGAAGGGTAAATACTACTATTGATGAAGGTAATTACTATTCACAAAGGTAATTACTATTGATTGAAGAGACTCTTAGATGATGACATATGGGCCCCCCATAAAATAATCAAACTTACCACAAACGTCTCATAACAGACTCTTTATATACATTAAGGATTGAATAAATATTACCACAAATCATTTTATTTTTAATCAACACATTTTAATCTTTCAACAATTATTAATCATTTATAACTTGTCGTCTCAATTAATAATATAACATATTATACAGATGATACTGTGACAATAATTGAATCAATAATATAAGAGATATACGAAGAATTCTTTGTAGCAATAATTGAGCATAGCTGAGTGACTTCTCACGTAAGCATCAATAATCAATACCGTGTGCTACTATGCAACCACGCGTATTCATCGTACTTTTTACAAGGGTAGTTCAACGCTTTTAACGGTAACACCGCGTAGTTATTTTTATAAAATATTTTGTCATTTTCTCAATCAAACAATAATTACATTGTGGGGTCCACCAATGATTGAGTAGTTGTACAAATATTCCCTAACAAAAGAATATTCCCCAGACCAAACGAATATTTTATAACAACTTGCACACACTTTGCAAAATTTATAAATATTACCCACAACTATAACATTATATCAAATTTATTCCATAATATTCAAAATAATATTTATAGAAAATTCATCTTTATTTATAATATTTGGGTCTTATATATATATATATATATATATATATATATATAATATACATATTGGAATGAAACCACGGACCAAAGTCCGGGAAAAAGCGAGCAACACGACTCTCAACGTGTAGAAGGGTGTGTGCAAAGATGAAGAGAAAAACTCTAAAGTGTGTGAGAAGGCTTAGAGCTGACTGCTAAAAAAAGGCTACTATATCTTTGGAGTGGGTAAACACTAGCTTTTGTGGGTACAAAAGAGGCTATATAAGAGCTCACAGGTGTTTAAAAGTGGGAAAATACACCTGTAGGGCGAAAAGTGTGAATTAATGTGTGCAGGTTTCCCCATCTTTTCTCTTAGAAAATCAGCACCCCGAGCCCTCTATTTATAGGCATTTTAGCCATAGGTGTACCAGAGGCAACCCGGGTTGGCCCGGGTTTGTCGGGTCTGGTCGTCTCGAAGTACGTGCACTCAGGCACTGTAATGTCCACTCGAACTTTCAGAAGTGTAATCCGGGCATCCGTTTGAGGTATCTGAGGACCTATTTGAACCGCGTTTTGAGAGTTATCACGATGGCATGGGATTAGAGTTTGTGCGAAGTCATTGAAGATGGGACGATGCCTTCTGGTTTTCAAGCTTCAACTTTCATCCGTTACCCCCACAATAGTCACTACGGATTGGTTAGCCTTATGGGACATCGTTGCGTGAGAGGCGTGATGTGGCATCGTGTTTGACGAGATGACGATGTTGCCCCTCACCGGTGTTATCGCCGGATTAAATTTGATAAAGCGACGCGTTGCTCACACTTCACTTGAGATTGAGATTAGGCTGCGTAACCTGTTGAAGGTTCTCATTGTCATCTTTGAGGTGTGCTGTCTTCCCGATGTTATTGCCGGATTGGTGCTGTGTATCTCGTTATGAGCGATGAGATTGAAGTTGGTCGCATTTGAAACAAGCATTTCCGGGGTTATCGCCGAAACTGTATTCCTTGGGGTTATCACCAAGGTTGGTAGCTATTCCCATGGTTGGTACTGAGACTGGATACCTCGGGGTTGTCTCCGAGATTAATCGGTCTTCTCCGGTGTGTGTTCCGGTATTGTATCTGTAGGTCTCGGGGTTATTTTCGAGGTTGGATTTGGTTACTCCCAGACTACGATCCTGGGTTTGATGCTGAACTTCCGGTAGTATCCGGTATGGATTTTGATTGTGTTTCAGGGTTCCCTCTTAAAGGCCGAATCTGTCCTCCTGCAATGTTAGTAACAGTAGTACAGAAAATTTTGATTGTCTACACATAGCATAACATCGACTTAACAACATAACCTACGTAATATCTGGACTGGTCAAAGTAGTCACAAAAACTGTTCTTGAGCCTGTCAGACATTCATGGCCAGCCACTAAGGTACCTAGTTTGACCACAATTTAATCTATGATCCTAATATTTTCTTGGCAGCTAATGATATCAATAATGTAGTACAAGTGTAGTACTATAATCAAAATCAAGTTACATGGTTAAAAAACATAACAACAGAGAGATCTAAGCCATTGAAAATCATGTCGAGTCATTGCGGGTTTTTGGGTAACCAAGAAACCAAGGCAGTTCATGGTGTCACTTTAACACTTGATTTTGTCTAGGTTCTGTTCATACCTTAAGTGTTTTCTTGATCCATACTTGTAGTACAAATGACAAGGAACAATTACATAACACCAAAGCAGTCAAACAACATCACGTATGACATAAAATGGCTGGTCAAACCTTGTCAGGATGATTATTCTTCACGATTTCTGAGTTTTCCAGATTTCGTTCTAGGCAGTTGGTCAACGATACTTTGACCCTTAATAATTTTTGATCCTATTTACTTTCTAGGTTAGCTAAAAGCTTGATTGTGTAAACCTTATACCAGACTACAAGTCTATTACACAAACATGGCCAAATCACTTGTCAGTAGCAAGATCCGAAGCCTTAAAAAGCTTGTCAGACTTTCTGGGCAAATCTAGGCTGCCCAGATTCAGTCTATCATGGTTGGTCAACGTAGTTTGACTGCTTATAAAATGAAATCTAAACATAATCTAACCTTGATTAAAGTTCCAGATCATAGCCTACGTAGCATAGAACAAATTCATAACATGAAACACAACAAACAACTAACATACAAGGATCTATAAGCCCTGACATTTGACTGTCAGACTCAAAATTTCTAACTTTTCCAAATTTCTTAAATCATCACTTTTGAATATCTAAGTGTTATGGATCTGAGTTATAACAACCCAAAGAACTAAATGGCACCTTATAACATAACTTTAAACATTTAAACATAACATCTAACATAGAATCAAAAATCGAATTTTAGGTTTTAGGGTTTTACCTCTTATGAACAAAATCTTGAATCTGACTTCTTGATCCGTTATAGGTGGACTTCGGACTTGATTAGGGACTGGTCTAGTAAGAGAATTTTGGATATTTGAGTTGAGAGAGAAGTGAGTTGAGTGTTGGTGAAAAAAATGATCAAGTTAGTAACATTTCTCTCTCTCAATCTATATATAATACTTGAATCTAGTGTACTTGTGATGCAAGATGGCTAAGATTGAATGATTAAAGCTTATTTCTAGACCACATGGCTAGCTAGAGTTGGTCACAAACTACTTACTAGGGCTAGATCTACACTCCACCTTATTAAAATAATCAAAAGGGTAGTTTGGTCATTTTGTGACGCCCCCAAAATTAGGTATACATCACCTATCTTGAGTCACCAGATACATGGTACAGAATTTAAATACAACTTAATAATACAACTGTAAGGTACAATACGTCAAAACATAAAGCGTGAGTTTGAATACAAATATTGTCTACCGAGAGATTATACAAACTCAAAAGGAGTCCTCATTACAATTATTATCACACTATTTCACGAATAGTGAGGACTATTAATGCACCATCTAGGACCATCACTCTGTTCCCGACTAGTCCCGACTACGTTCTCATTTCTGAAGAGAACGGTGAAAGAAAAGGTGAGCTCAACTAGCAATCGTAAGAAATATTATGACTAAGATAATGCGAATAATTTATCGTTAGCCTTCAACGATGTTAAATTGATAAAATATAATAACTATCAAGTTTAGCTGCAGCAGAACAAGCAATCCATTAGAAGAGTCAGTAGAGAATAAAATCTACTATCTTCTATGATTTAAAAGGTTTTTTCATCACTTTTATCATTTGGGACTCGACTTAATAAATAATCCACATCATCGAATCACCCCACGCACTACTACCGAGGATATTCTTTAGTATCACGACCACAATTATTTCATGCATGCACTACTACCAAGAATAGTTGTGATTTCATTAATGGTCATGATCATGTCAACAATCATCCATCAATGCACTACTACCACTAAGGATTTTTATCACATCATTTGTAACATTACGGTCATGATGATTACAAGAATAGTCTCACGATCATAATCATACCAAGTCCATCTATGCACTACAGGCTACAGATGACTTTCAACATAATATAAACATGAGGATGATGACAATGATATAAGAATTCAATAAAACAAGTTCAAGAATTAATTTATCTAGGAACTAATAATATTGTCCAAATTGTCAACATGATACTACTTTGTAGAGTAAAATTCAAGAATGCTCAGAAGAATATTTCCATGAAAAGATACTGGATGAAGCGCAAATATCAAAGATATTCCACTAATTTCAAGGGTATAGAAGTCAAAGTTTTAACCAACTGAGTATAATAAAGAATGGAATAACAAAAGAAATCATCATGCATGCAATAGACCGCACATGCAGGTTATTCCAACAGAATAATAAAGGATGGAACCAGTCCCGCGTAAACGCTTATGATGTGATATTAAGCGAGAATAATAAATAATAGAACCCGGTCCCAAGATAAACGCACAGACATGATATTCCGACAGAATAATAAATAATGGAACTAGGTCCGGTGTAAACGCACAGATAGGATATTCTGACAGAATAATAAATAATGGAACCAGGTCCGGTTTAAACGCTTGATGCGGGATATTAAATGAGAATAATACTGAAGCGAAATATTAGAAGAATGTCACCATGTATAGGGTAGCTCAGCGTATCTGAGTTATTCAATGAGAATAATAAATAATGGAATAATGAAGTTCTCTTCATGAGTACAATAAATAACATCCCTTACTAGTAAAAGAAACTAAATATAAGAGTAGGGAAGTAGTAGAATACTTTTCTATAGGTTCTCTTGTAATTCTCTCTCTAGAGTTTCGGTGAATTCGTAAGAAATAAAGAAGGAATGAGCTTCTATTTATAGGAAAATGAAATGAATAGTAACTAATTCATGAAAGGTCCAGATAGATTTACTATTAAACGGACGGTCCATATTGGTTTACTATTAAAACTTAAAACAACGGTCCATACCGATTTACTATTAAAACTTTAAACCAAATGATCCTTATTGATTTACTATTATAATCCACCAAACGGTCCATATTGACTTACTATTATATCTTCAACCAACGGTCTGAAAAATTAGCACATCTCCTCATGGAATAATATTGTACCCAAATACCCGAATGTACAATACTAGAGTTAATAGTAATCGGGTGAATAGTAACTCGTGAATAGTAACTCATGAATAGTAACTCGTGAATAGTAACTCATGAATAGTAACTCGTGAGTAGTAACTCGTGAATAGTAACTCGTGAATAGTAACTCATGAATAGTACTTTGACACAAAAAGTGTCCCGAATACCCGATTGAACAATATATCATATTATGCAGATGACACTGTAATAATAATTGAATCAATAATATGAGAGATATGATGCAGCAATGACTGTAGCAATAATTGAGTATAACTGAGTGACTTCTCACGTAAGCATCAATAATCAATCTGAGTAGTGCTCTCTTTGTGCAACCACGCAGACATTGTACTTTTAACACCGGGTGTTTTAACAGTTAACGGTAAAACTTTTGCCGTTATTTTCATAAAGTATTTTTGTCGTTTTCTCTATCCGACAATAATTCTGTTGTGGGGTCCACCAATGATTGTACCATCGTACGGATATTCTCCCACAAAAAGAATATTCCCCGACCAATCGAATATTATACAACCACTTGCTTACTTTGCAAAATTTGTAAATATTACCCACAACTATAACATTACATCAAATCAACACCATAATAAAAAAAATTATTTTGAGAAAATTAAATCTTTATTCATAAAATCTGGGGTCTCACAATCTCCCCTCCTTATGAAATTTTGCCCTCGAAATTTACGTACGTACCTGGTATGCCGAAGAGGTGAGTATACCTTTACTTCATTTCAGATTCTAATTCTTGAGGTATAACCTTTGAGTGTTGAATACGATCCTTCTTATCCAAGATTTTAACACGTATCTCCTCATACGTTAAATCTTCTACTATCTCGTCCGGTTCTAAATTAATAATGTGGTTCGGGTCATCCACATATTTACGTAACATCGATACGTTAAAAATGTTATGAACACGCGACATACTTGGCGGTAAACGCAGTCTATAAGCCACGGTTCCTATTCGATCAAGGATTTCAAATGGGCCGATAAAATCAAGGGTTGAGATTTCCTCTCTTCATCGATTCTTGCTTCTAGAATAACGCCCTCTTGAACTTCTTCTTCTTCATTCATTCATTTCTCGAGTATGTAGCTTGAGCGACTTTAACTTTATCGATTCAAGTCTATTCTAATTGTATATTCGTTATCTTCGTGTGGGTCCCTAGAGTCTTTAACTCTATCTCCATCATTTGTAAGTTATAGGAAAATGAGTCTTTGTGTTAACAACATCACACTAGAACGTCTAGCGTCTACTACGCGTTCATTTTTCCCACGATGATATTGAATGGTATGATCGTAATCTTCTTGACTCGAGCCAACGTCTTTGGCACATTACACGTTCGTTTTAGGTGAAGAAAATATTTGAGGGTTTTAGAAATGGGTTTTTACTTGGGTTAATACAAAATTCGATTTCACGCTCTTGGGGTAGGCTAAGAAGTCTTCAAGAATATGTCAGAAATTTATTAACAATAGAAATATCATTAAAAGCGTGACTCTCATCCAAGACTTGGATATACGTCACATTGATACCTATCAACTTGTCACCGTCATTCACGGCGTTGCCTACAAAAAAAGTCGGCCGGTGCATTCCACAAGAAAGTCGACAACGAAAGGATGGGGCTTTTTATTTATGGCTCGATATAACAATGATTGACTTTAGTGGTTTGGTTACTTTGAATTCAGCATAACAAGTTGGTTAGGAGTATGAAAGCTAACAACCTCTAAAAAAAGCATGATGACTAGTTAACCAATCGTTTCAAAAATCACATCAAAGGAAAGTATTTTCAAAGAGATAAGATCGGCGAAGTAGCGTGAAAGTGTTGATTTGAACAAGATTTATAAATAGTGGAGGTAATGTGAAGGTTTCTCCCAACTGAGTTTAAATAGATATATCAAAGTCTAACTTCTTCGGAGTTAACTTCAAACATTGAACACAACTAGGTGCAATAAAAGAGTGAGTAGATTCGATATCTAACACGGTATAGACTTCGTAAGAGTTTATGACTAACATACCCGTGATAATTTTATTCAGGTTCCTCGTCACGAAAAAAAAATGTTCTCTCTTAAACTTCTGGCTTTGGCTTATTTGGGACATCCTTTGGTGCCTCCATCCTAGCTGAACTTGTCTTCGGTGAACGACAAAATCGGGCTAAATGACCTTCTCTTCCATAATTATAGCATGCTTTGGACGGCATCGCGCAGTTTGGACTGATGTGTCCCTCCCCTCCGCATTTGAACCATATGATAGGTGGTCGTTCTCCTTCCTTAACAACGGGTGCTGGTGCTGACGTCTTTCCATCATTGTTGAATCTCCTCTTCTTGAAATGTCCATTCTTATTATTTTGACCATGATTACCACTGAAGTGGTTACCATTTCTGGCATGTTGATTCCCTCCATGCTTATTGTCACTGCTTTGATGATTGTTATCACCGGTATTATCATTTTTCCGTCTGCTCTCTTTCGGTTGCTTTGACTCGTTATCGCGCTCCACTAACTGAGCCCTATTTACAACATCTGAATACAAACATAGTTTATGAGAAATAAGATATTGACGTATCTCCAGCTTCAAACCTCTTAAAAACATCCGCGTCATTCTCTCTTCATTATCAACCAAGTGGGACGCAAATCGGGATAACTTTCGGCAAACTTGGCCCGTCTTTGCGACACGGTCGTGTTGTTTTGCTCTAACTTGATAAATTCCACCTCCTTCGTGTGACGAATGCTTTCGGGGAAAGTACTTGTTATTGAACAGCTCTTAGAACTTCTCCCAAGACATCTTGAGTCGTCGGGTTGGAGTACGTTTCTGATTCCCACCAGTGATCTGCCTCTTCACGCAATATAAAGGTGGCAAAGGGAACCTTTTGCTCCTCGGAGAATCCTAAGACATCAAATATCTTGGTGATCTGCTTTAACCACGTCTCCGCCTTAAGGGGTTCTGGCTTTCCCAAAAACTCTGGTGGTCCCAGCTCCTTGAATTGCTTAGCGGTGACCAACCGTAGGTTGCCATTGTTTCCTCTGCATTATAAAGCAG